>JAXCHO010000032.1:1507500-2057500 GCA_036630365.1 Acanthiza pusilla | reverse complement strand
CCTGCAAAAAGCAGCTTTTTGATTAGCAATTTTCCATTTGGGGTTTCCTGTGCCAACACCTTCCCTGCTCGTCCCAGAGACACCAAAAGCAGTGGACCGTCCCGCCTCGATGCAACCACCTCTTCCCACACACCCCACCTCGTTCCTTTGAAACGATGACCTGCGGATTTCACAACAAGTTCCACCAAGACAGTCTCCATTTAGGGAAGGACAAGCAGGGGAAAGGGGAAGTGAAACAGCCGGCATCTCACTATCTCACCATCCCCAGCCAGCAGCCTGGGAATAAACTCGGGAGCCCAGGGCTGCACTCCCCAGCCACGGATTGTTTCAGAAGCATCGCTAAACACACCGCAGGGAATAGAGCATTGACCCATTAAAAGCAAAACGACCAAAATTCCACTCTCCAAGTTGCAACCTGTTAACCCACGGATCAGAATTAAAGTGGTTCTTAGCATTATCGTAATTTCTATTTTTACCATATGGTTTTATAGGAGCAAAGTGTGCTGATGAGACCCGAGGCTGTTTGGTTACCCAAAATATGTGCAAGAATGGGCTTGTGGAGAACAAGGCATGTACTAAGAAAGTGAAAAAAAGTGAAAGAAAAGACCTCACATAGTGAAAGAAGAAGAGCAGATTGCAAAAACAAATGAAAACAAAACGTCACACTTGCTCAACTTGTGGCAAACAGTACAGGCTGTGCAAGGGCAAACAAACGTGAGCTGTGGGGTATTTTTGTTTTTGCACAGCTCCCTCCCAGCTGTGCAGGACACATGGCCTGTGGGAGGGAGTGACATGGGAGTGGGACCATCCTGGGCAATAAATTTTCAGCTTCAGGCATGTCCGGACTTCAGTCCCTGAGCAAGCAGGAGCTGCAGTGGGGTGCCAGAGTGCAAATTTATTTAAGATTTATGATTTATTTAAGAAATTTTTAAGAAATTTGAGGTTATTTAAGAAAACTTTTCATCTTGTGTTGAGACCCAAGAGCTAGAGCAAACTCCAGTGCAGAGAGCCAAGTGGTCCTGTGCTTTCCTGGCAGAGCACATCAGGAATATCACATCATCAGCTCCAGCAGGGAACAGGTGCCAGTGCAGGAACAGACACAGCACCCACCAAAGGAATCAGAACTGGTGGGGTTTAAAACTAAATCAGTCCTCAGGTGAGGCTGGAGGCACAGCCCTGCTACTCCAACAGAGCAAAGGGTGGGCTGCAGCTTATCATAGAACCACAGAACCCAGGAATGGTTTGCGTTGGAAGGGACCTTAAAGCTCACCCAGTTCCACTCGCCTGCCATGGCAGGGACACCTTCCACTGTCCCAGGCTGCTCCAAGCCCTGTCCAGCCTGGCCTGGGACACTGCCAGGGATCCAGGGGCAGCCACAGCTTCTCTGGGTACCTGTGCCAGGGCCTGCCCACCCTCACCCTTACCAGCCTATCCCCACAAAGAAATTTGGAGGTCACCACTCAGAAACAGTCACATTTCAAAGCTGGAAGATCCAATACTGGAACTGGCCTAGCTTTTGAGGGTTTGGACATTTTTTAGACTTTGCCCCATCTCTTGGAGCTTACCTCCTTTGGTGCTCTACCAAAATCTCTTCTTTCTCATCAGGCTGTCCTGACCACTGAGAAATTTGGCCCCCACAAGAGTAACACACATTTTTGGCAGTATTTAGGGATTCTGCAGTTAGAGTGGGATGATGAGTTAATCTGGGGGGGGAAGACAAGAGCTAGACATTTTGTTGGACCAGCAGATCTGAAGCTGAGCCAGAATCACCACTAAAGAACAATGTGTGGCAGCATCTGCCTCCTGCCCAGGATCATTCAGCAATGGTCCTCTTGATCTCACCTTGCTTGACAGGTCAAGAACCTGCTCCAGATGAAAGTTGTGCCTCACCATTCCCACAAGAGAACAAGGAATGATGGTTTTAAACTAAAAGAGGGGAGATCCATATTATATATAAGGAAGGAATTGTTTGGATTGTTTATGCTGAGGGTGTTAAAACACTGGCACAGGTTACCCACACAAGCTGTGGCTGCCCCATCCATGGAAGTGTCCAAGACCAGGCCGGACGGGACTTGGAGCAACCTGAGATAGTGAAGGTGTCCCTGCCCATGGCAGGGGGATAGGCCAGATGGTTTTTACACTCCTTTCCAAGCCAAACTGCTCTATGCTTCCTTGATTCTAAGAAATGACTTGCTTCAGCAAAGACTTCTTCTATTTTTGCCTTACACAAAGCAATTTAAGAGGAAAATGGCAGGAGGAAGTGTGTGCCCACTCACAGCACCCAGCAGCAGGTGGAACCTGGATGTGCAGCCCTCCACACCTCTTCTTGATTTGGTTTTTTAGTTCCCATCCCTCGCTCCCCCCCTTCCTGCCCAGCCCTTGCGGCTGATGCACAGTCACCAGTACGTGCTGTGGCACAGCCTGGGGTGGTACCTGCCTTTTCCATTGGCCCAATGACCGCAGAAGGGACTCAGTCTCTCCACTGAGTCACACCCGCCACGTTCCTGTTCAACCTCCACCCCAGCTGCCTGCCCCAGCCACGTTTCCTCAGTCAAGAGGCTTCAGAAAGGACAAAAACCAACCAAAACCCCTGGCAGCACCTGGGGCTCAGCGAGGACTGGGCATTATTCAGTAAATGGCCATATTTGCAGAAAAAGGGGTCAGGAAGGAGTGAGCGCCCCACACAAAACCTCTGATCCTCCTTGCTTTGGGAGCTGGAGGCTGCTCCTGTCCTGGTATTTTCTCACACTGAGCCCCCTCCTCCAGGATCCTCAGTCAAAAAGCATAAGACCACAGCTGGGGAGGAACAAAGCAGGCAGAAGTAGCCAAAGTTAGCCCTGTGGCGAGAAGCTCTTCTTCAGTCCAGTGTGCCCTGACAAACCCCATCTACTCAGCCTTTCTGGCCTCACAATTATTTCCCCAGCCTGGGGGATGCTGCTGCCACCCTCAAAACCTCCCCTCTGCATGTTTGCAAAGCAAAGGGAGCACTGTGGAAAATTCCCTGTAACAAATAACTGGGAAGCAGAGGCCAGATGCAAAGGTGGCTTTATTCTCCATGACAGGTTCAATACCTGCGTGGAATTTAGGCATTTTACAGCACTATGCCAGGTAACTCACTATTGATGCTGGGTGCGCCTGGTGCTCTGCACTTATTCCACAGCACTCAGGAGCCACATGCCTGATGCCAGCTCTTCCTGGGGTCTGTGCTTCCCTCCCACATCCTACCAGATGGGAGCTGCTTCCAGGTGACATCTGGGAAACCCCAAGCACCATTCACAAATGAAGATTCTCAGCCCCGAAAGACAAAATTTTGTAATTTACTTCCTGGTAGCCAATACCGGGAACAAAGGTCCACCACAAGAGGAACTGAGTAGCCACAGAGCTATAGCTTTGCAGAAGACATGCGGGTTTTCTGCACTTCTCCTTTTATGACAGCATAATTCAGACTGAAAAGAATAAATTGTGGTTTTCCCCGAACTGTGGCTTTTCCTCCACGGCTCAGCAGCTGGCAGAACCACACTGAGCGTCTTGCTCCTAGTCCAGGATTAGCTTCACATTAAGAGAACATTTTTTGTCCATGCTGTCTCCAAGCAGTTTTTTGATGGCCAGTTAATGCCATCCAGCCCCTCAACCTGGCACTGACTTCCTCCAGCAAGGCAGCAGCTGCTTGTTGGGACTATTTTGGCTGCAACGGAGCAGGTCGTAAAGGCTCAACTCTCAGGACATGCATGGGTGGGCAGTGCCTGCTGGGGATCATAGAATCCCAGAGTGGTTTGGGTCGGAAGGGACCTTAAAGCTCATCTCATCCCACCCCCTGCCATGGGTAGGGACACACTCCACTTAGACCAGCTTGGTCCAAGCTCCATCCCACCCGGCCTTGAACTTCCAGGGATGGGACAGCCACAGCTGCCCTGAGCAATCAGGACAGCGTTTCACGGACCCCGAGCATTCAGCAAAGTCGCCCCACGGCCACGATCGTTGGTTTGGAGCCACCTCTAACCAGAGCGCGGTGACCCCTCCACCTGCAGCAGTGCCCCCCGGCTCTGGCTGGCTCTGTCCCCGCTGCCCCGGTCCCGCCGTGCCCCGCTCACCCAGAAGTGGTCCCTGAACCGAGCCTCCCGCATCCTGCTGCTGCCGCTGCCGTGCTCCGCCGCTCCGAGCCCGGCCCGGCCCGCCCCGCCGAGTCCCCACCCACGCTCCCGCCCAGCATCCCCGCGGGTCGGGGTGGGACTGCGGGGGAGGCAGGCTCGGCACCAGCGCCGGGGCAGGAGCGCATCCGTGACGGCACATCCCGCTGATCCCGCTGGTCCCTCTGACCCGTGCCGCTTCCCCAAGGAAAAAAGGAGCGGAGCGGGAGCAGCTTGGCCGGCGGCTGCACAGCCCTGCCCGCGCCACCTGCAGTGCCCTGCCCGCCCGGCTCGGAGCTGCGGGAGTATTCTGGGGAGGTTTCGTGGAATCATAGATTGTTTAGGTTGGAAAAGCCCACCGAGGTCCTCGAGCCCAACCATTTGCCCAGCATTGCCAAGCCCACCATTAACCCGTGTCCCACACATCCACATCCACGGGACGTTTTAATCCAGGCGTGAGGACTCCACCATGTGGGAGGTCCATCCCTGGTCGCAGCTGCCTCTTGCTCCAGCTCCACCTCCTCTGAAGGAGGATCCCCGTTAGGGGAGGACTCGGGGGTCTAAGATCCACCCCTGCTCTGGAAGAGAGGCATGCCCAGAGCCTTGGACCAACCCCCTCTTGCAGAAGGTTCTGTTGTGTTAGAAGTTTCATTGGTTATAAGTTATTGTACCCCTCCCTCGTATGTTTTTATTGGACCCTGGACCCTTGTACCCTCCCCTTGTCCCTTTGCCTGTTGGCTGTTTCCCTCCCTTAAAATCGGCTGCCCGGGGACAGTTCCTCGGTGTTCTCGTCCGGAACTCTCCGTCTCGGGTTCTCTTGCCCTACTCTGAATAAAGGATACCGCGGGGGAGACCCCCTCCTGCAGCCCTATGTCTCTGTCACCTTTGTTCCAGCGGCGCCTCGTTGGTCCCTCGCCGAGGGCAGCCCCTCCTCTGCACGGAACAGCCGTGCCAAGCTCTGCCGAGCATCAAGGGACTGGCGCTTCGGACGAGGGCAGCCAGGACAGCCAGGCGACTGCTACAAGTGGCTCACCGACCACAGATTTGACAGACTCCGGACCTCGGCGACCCGACCGCTGGACTTTGTACCGCTGCTTCCCTCGTGTGCAGCACGCTCCGTTCGAAGGGCGGTGCTCCCGGGGGCGGATCGGGGACAACGCCGGCCGAGGTGGAGACCCGACGGCGGGACCCGACGAAGCCGATCCCCGAAAAGAAGAGGACCCAGCGCCGCAGTTTTTATTGGAGGAGCAGTTTCGAAGGGTAAGGAGTCCCTGAAGGGACCCGGCTGCTCCCTCCCCGTTTTTCCTTCAGTTTGTCCTTTCAGGCGCTGTGGGTGGGTTGAACTCTGCAAGGCATGGGTAACAATTTGTCTGCAGAGCACCGGGAGTTTTACACCGAAGTTAAAGCTTCCCTTGTAGAAAATAAGATCCCTTTCTCCAAGGGTCTCCTTAAGGGTTTCGTCCTGTGGATTTTTAAGGAATTTCCGAAAACAACCACGGACGAAGCTCGATCGGTGGCGTTTTGGAGGAAAGTAGAAGAGAAAATCACCTTTGTGCAGGACTGTGGTGACCGGTCAGTGGAGCGCTTCTTCGTGCTCCTGACAATGGCCCGCGGCATTGCAAAAAGGTACAGGATTAGTTCCCCGGTTTCTTCTTCCCCTCTACCCATTCCCCATCTTTCCCATTCCCCAAAACCTTGCAGGAAAAGCACCGCGACTGTAAAATGCCAAGAGGCTCAGGGCTGCTACCAGCTCTCTGACACTCCCTGTGCTTCTTCCCCCGCTTGGAGAGGACACAGCCAGTCCTCTCCAGGCAGCCCTAAAAGAGTCTCCTTCAGTTTGTCTTCCCCAGTTACCCATCCAAAAGTTGATTCCGTGGTTAATCCCCCTGTCCTCGAACACTCGTGCCTCGCAAAATGGTGGCTACAAGCAGCCTGAGGTACAAGATGGCGGCGGCCGCATGGTTTCCCTCCCCCAACCTTCTTCTCCCCAGAATTCCCCTTTTCCCGCCTTTACAAACCCCGCACCCTGACATCAGTCCTTCTCCTCCTTCTTATTATCCTATCCCCTCCCACTGGGTGGGCACAGGAGCTGTGGGCGGTCCTACAAATCCCTCCCTCCCCCCAAATCCCTCCCCTTTTCTGAACCCTCCTCCTTCCAATCCTGCCTCCTCTCCTTCCGCCTTTGACCCCTCCCCAGAGGGTGCTGCTCCTGGTTCCCACGGTCCCCTTCCTGGTCCCCACGGTCCCCTTCCTGGTTCCCACGGTCCCCCTTCTGGTTCCCACGGAGGGGGGCAGGGGGAAACGCCATTTTGGACTGGGATCCAGAACCCCTCGAGTCCCCCTTCGCAGTCCCTGTCCAATATAGCCACACAGGCCGGAACCCCACTTGGGAGCCCTTTAGCTACACTATTATTAGGGAGTTTTGGAAAACTCAGAAGGAGTTTGGTCGGGAGAGTGGATGTTTTAAATCATTGTTGCATGCGACCTTCGCCAGCAATAGCTTAGCTCCCCACGATCTTAAGATGATCGTGTCCTGCCTCCTCTCTCCAACAGAATACCAAGTGTGGGAGAGAAACTGGAAAAGGCAAGTTCAGGAACTAATTCCGCCACTCCCTAGTACATCTAGTGCAGAAGGGCTTTCCTTCGAACTGCTGGTGGGGGAAGGGGATTACACCAAACCCCAAACCCAGGCCCAGAGAATATCACCTGATATTCTAACAGCGGTGACAGGAGCTGCCGAACAGGCACTCCTCGGTGTGCCCCCAATATCCGCTCCCATGATCTCCTACTTAAACATCTGTCAGGGTCCTGAGGAACCCTTTGTAACATTTGTGGATGAGCTAAGGGTAGCCATCGAAAAGCAGGTACCTGACCCCAGGATAAGGGACAGCATCGTGGAAGAAATGGCCAAGATAAGAGTAAACAGGACCTGTAGGGAGATTATCTTATCCCTTCCCCATGATCCATCTCCCACCGTGGATTAGATGGCCAAGGCCTGCTGGAGACGCATGAGTCTCACAGCAGAGGCCCAGACACTTCACCCAATGCCATCTGTCAGTGCAACAGATATGCGAGAAGTGACCTGCTACAACTGTGGCAGAAAAGGCCACTTCTCAAAAGATTGTAGATCCACCATCCCCAGCCCTAATGGCCGGTGTCATAGGATGCCTCCCCAATCTACACCAGTTCCCACCACTCCAGTCCTACATGTGCCCGTCTCCTCTGCCCCTACCCCTGCTACCCTTCCCCCCCACAGGTATGGGAAACTAGGCGAGTGGCCTGAGGAGGCAGGAGGGCGTGAGGACCCATGCCGCGAGCAAGAGATGATCTCTGCCAATCCACTGGACTTCCTCCCAGCTACCTCCAACGAGGAATGCAACTTTACCAGACTGGACTTTCATGTCACCTCCTTAAAAACTTCTGCCAAGGATACCTATGCGCTTGTTATGCCTGATGCCATCCAGGGACCCAGGGAGTTAGAAATCGTTCCTACCATTGTTTTAATTGATGAGGATGGGAACTTTTCACTGAAGTTGGCATGTTCTAACCCACCGTTCTTTTTCCCTAGGAATCAGGTCGTCGCCAGGGTAAAACTTTATCCATTCCAGACAGTTGTCTCGGACTATCCTTTAGTCTGCTGGACCAAGGAAATCAGGAAGGGCAGACCAGTGGTCAGCTGCAGACTCTCAAGCAATGGCTCTACCATCTCCTTCCTGGGGATGCTGGATACAGGGGCAGACGTGACGGTCGTGTCATCTTCCAACTGGCCGTCATCATGGGAAAAGGAGTCTGTGGCAGGTAGCATCTATGGTGTCGGTGGATACATCCCCGCGGCGAGGAGCAAAAACGTCATTCAAATAGAGAGGCCTAAGGGACGCATCACGTCAGTACGTCCTTTTATTACCAACTCAGGCTTAAATCTTTGGGGCAGGGACGTCATGGGCCAATGGGGAGTCCGGATCAAATTGCCATTCAAGATCCGGGATTTTTAGTCGGGGTCACTGAGGTGCGCCCGATTCAGGCTTTAAATTGGAGAACATATTTACCAGTTTGGGTTGATCAGTGGCCCCTACCGAGAGATAAATTAAGGGCACTCAATGAGCTCATGGATGAGCAGCTGGAGAAGGGAAACATCGTCCCCTCCAATAGCCCCTAGAATTCCCCTGTTTTCATTATTCGAAAGCTGGGGAAGCACAGGTGGAGGCTCTTACACAACCTCAGAAAACTTAATGATGTCATTGAGGGCATGGGATCTCTGCAACCAGGATTGCCTACATCCTCTATGCTCCTGCGGAGCTGGAAGCTAGCGATCATTGACATCAAGGACTGCTTCTTCCAGATCCCCCTGTGTTGCGTTGCAACTCTTGCTGCTGGTCGTAATCGCACCGAGAGGAATAAAAGGCGCTGAGAGGAGTTCGTCGCCAAAGGATCTCGTTTATTGCAGAAGCCCAAACGGGGCAACCACACGAGCCGGGGGTGGCAGGCCGAACCACCGAAACAGAGCTGCGCACGAGGTTTTGTATGGGATAGCTCAGCCAATCTCAGGGAAGGGTTGGGGCAGTGCTGGGGTTACAGAACGAATGGGGGGCAACCGAAGGCGGGGACAGCACAGCAGAACCAATAGAGGGGGGAACAGCCAGGAATTTTCCAGACCAATAGGTGGGGTTGGCCCCGTCGGCACACCCCGACTCCGCCCAACGGGTGTGGTGTTACTCAGCGCGCTCCGGGGCCCACCCAGTGGGGCGGCGCCTACACTGATGACTCTGCCTCCTCTCCATCCAGGGAGGCGGATCCGGACCTGCTGAGTGCGGAAAAGGGAATTTGTCCCTCCGCACCCCTGCACTCGGATGACGCCCCCAGATTTGCATTTTCAGTGCCGTCAGTTAATCAGCAGGAACCAATGCGGCGCTTCCATTGGCAGGTGTTGCCACAAAGGATGAAAAATTCCCCCACTATTTACCAGTGGTATGTCGCACGCATTCTGTCCCCTGTCCAGATTCTGGCTGCCGGCTCCATCATTGTCCATTACATGGATGATGTTCTGGTCTGCACACCTAATCAGGGTTATTTAGACTGGACCCTTTCCAAGGTTGTGGGGGCTTTGGAAAGGCATGGTTTTGAAATTCAGTCCTCCAAGGTTCAGAAGACTGCTCCGTAGAGCTAGATCGGAATGAAGATAAGAAAACAAACCGTTGTTCCCCAGCAAATTTAAATAATTAAAAATCAAAAAAATCTGAGAGAATTACAGCAATTATGCAGCTCCCTAAACTGGATTTGGCCATACTTGGGGATATCTACAGAGGACCTGGCACCGCTTTTCAACCTCCTCCGAGGAGACAACGACCTGACCTCACCCAGAACTCTCACACCTGAGGCACGTGACGCATTGGCAAGAGCACAGGACACTTTGGCGAGTAAACAAGCACACAGATCTGACTCCAAATTGCCATTTAAATTGGCTGTTTTGGGAAAAATGGCCCACATACATGGACTCATCCACCAATGGGATGAAGAACAGAGGGACCCCTTACTCATTATTGAGTGGGTCTTTCTCTCCAATCATCCCATGAAAACCATCACAACGCCACAGGAACGGATGGCACAGGTAATTAGGAAAGCGAGGTCCTGTCTTGCCGTTCTAGCAGTATGGTTTCGAATTCCCCTGACGCAGAGGCTTGCTGAGAGAAACCAAGCAGACCAAAGTATGGCGGAGAGAAGGGCAGTTTATTTACAGTAAAGCTTTTTATACTCTAACAGACTCCAACAACTACTGGTTAGTGAAAAGTCCACCTCCCAAGTCCATTGGTCACAACCAAATGACACCCAGTGCCAAGCACAGAGATTAGAAAAGTGAAAGAATGCAACTTATCTATGTTCTCCGTGAGAAAGAACAGAAGGATTCTAAAACAGTGCAACGACAATTCCCCCTATTTGTTTTATAAAAAGAAAAGCAAAACAAAGGTATTGCTTGCAGTCCCCATTTGCTCCGTAAGAAGGGAAAATGAACTCAGCATGAGGGATCTGCTTGGCAGTGGCCAGCCACCAAGGAGATCCCGAGTTAAATACCGATAAGGGGTCTGCCAGTAGTGGCCAGCCACTGACAGGGCCCAAACCAGCCGCTGATTAGAGGTGGACAGGGAGACTTTCAAGCAATGCCATAAATGACATATCTATTAAACTTAGTTCTACTGAAGGTTCTTAAGTTTCTGACTCCACAATAAGATGAAATTCAGTCTCTGCTTGTTGAAGGACCATCTGCCTGATGGTCAGTGTCTTGATCATTGTTTTGAGGTTGCTGGTTCTGCTTCTGAAGTCGCAGATCAGGACAAACGCATCTCGCAGGCAGCCACTGCACTCCAGTATCTGTGGAAACGCAAGCATACCCACGGCCCCAAGTAATAAGCTCATGGGGGCCTTCCCAGGTGTTAGTAAGTAGGTTTTGAATCCAAACCTTCGCCCGGGGCAAGTGCGACTCGCCTGACTGCAATGAGAGAAAATGGTTCAAAATGACAGGATTATTAGACCTGATGAGCAGAAACAGCGTGTTGCACCTCATTCAGCGCTTGTCGTGCCTCCGGGGTCAACTTTCGAGGCGAATTCAGATCAGGGTCCCCCCTTAAAATCTTAAAAAGAGGGTCAAGCTGCAAGGCGGGTAGTCCCAAATAAGGACGTAACCAATTAATAACACCAAGCAACTTCTGGGCATCATTCAAAGTTTTCATTGTGTCTGAAAATTGCACCTCTTGATGTTGTACAGTCCGATCCAAAATTTTAACCCCCAAATACTTCCAAGGAGGCTCTCGTTGAACCTTGTCTGGGGCCACTTGCAACCCATAGGAATGCAGGGCAGCAAGCAGTCGAGGCTGTAATCTCTGCAACTCATCCTGGGTGGATGCTGCCACCAGGATATCATCCATATAATGGTAGCAGAGCGCCTTAGGACACTGCTCGCGGACACCAGACAAAGCCCGAGCGACATACCATTGACAGATTGTGGGGCTATTTTTCATACCCTGAGGTAACACCTTCCATTGAAATCTCCTCATAGGCTCAGCATTATTAATCGCTGGCACTGTGAAGGCAAATTTTGATCTGTCATTGGGGTGCAAAGGGTTCGTAAAAAAACAATCCTTCAAATCAATGATCAGGATCACCCACTCTGTGGGGATCATCGTAGGTGAGGGCATTCCAGGCTGCAAGGCCCCCATACCTTCCATCACTGCATTAACTTTCCAGAGATCGTGCAGCAGTCTCCACTTCCCTGATTTTTCTTAACTATGAAGACGGGAATATTCCAGGGACTAGTGGAAGGCTCAATGTGCCCCTGCTGCAATTGCTCCTGAACCAACTGACAAAGGGCGAATAATTTCTCTCTGGGCAGGGGCCACTGCGGTACCCATACAGGTTTATCAGTCAGCCATCGCAAGGATAGCGTGAGGCACACGCCCTCTCGCACAGTGACCCCGATTAAAAATCTGTCCCAATCCGAACTCCCCATGCTGCCAACACGTCCCTCCCCCAGAGGTTAAGTGGGGCCGAAGTAACATAGGGCCGAATTACAGCCGTGTGACCTCCCGAGTCTCACCAACACAGGCAGTCCACTTAAGCAGCTCTGTGTGGCACCCCCCAGCCCCGCAATAGCAGACCCCACAGGGGCCAGGGGCCACGAGGAAGGCCACGAAGAGGAGGAGAGAATCGTTACATCAGCACCAGTGTCGAGCAAACCTCGAAGTCGAACTCGACGTGGGCGGGCTCCCAGCAGGATCAGAGTGCACGTCAGCTGTGGTCTCTGATTAGAGATGTCCGCGGCCCAGCAGACTTGTGGAAGGTCAGGAAGCCCAGTGTCGCCGCCGCAGACTTGCTGCTCAGCCCTGGGAACAGGAGTCTCAAAAAGCACTAAATTAGCAATGAGAGTTTTCTCAGGGATCGTGATAGGAGGGGGGCTTGGTGTAGAAGCCATAGCATGAAGCTGGCCCACATGCAAATCTTGGCATTTGACACAGTCCCAATATTTCCAAGAGACGATCAAAGAGCACTGGGAAAAACATCCAGTCTCTCCAAAATTCCCTCCAAAGAGGCAGGAAGGGGGCCAAGTCTTTGAAAAAAACACGATTCAGAATTGCAGCTGGGCATGAAGGGGTTAAAAACGGCACTGCAGAGCGCAGCGCTGCCACAGGAGCACGGGAACAGCCATCAGGAAGGCAGGCCGGGTCCAGCCCCGCCCCTACCAGCGTCTCGGAGCCAGGGCCGCGGCCAGGACCCAGGCGGGGCGGCGCCGCCGGGCCAAGCGGCGAGAGCAAGCCACCACGGAGCGGGGGGAGGAGCCCCTGCTCAACGCAGGCTGGGGGCGAAACAGCAGCAACAGAACCCAGGAGCCGCGCGGGTCCTGCCGGCCCCCCTGGCCGCAACGGCCGCCGGGCGGCGGCGCACAGCGCCTCCGCCGCCGCCTCCTCCATCTGACAGGCAGCTGAAGCCGCGGGGACAAGTCCCGCAGCCGG
The DNA here is from genome assembly GCA_036630365.1 of Acanthiza pusilla. Classification (NCBI taxonomy): domain Eukaryota; kingdom Metazoa; phylum Chordata; class Aves; order Passeriformes; family Acanthizidae; genus Acanthiza; species Acanthiza pusilla. Next base: position 2,044,875 of record JAXCHO010000032.1, on the reverse strand, counting down.
CACGGCGCCTCCCGCGGCGCAGGAGAGCCCCGCAGCCGCCGCTGGCCGCTGCCGGGTGACGTCATCATCCGAGGACGCGGAACCCGGACCAGAATGGTGCGCGCCACGCCGCGCGTACCCGGGGACGCGGCCAGCGAACCCGGCCCCAACCGGGAACTGGAACGACTGTCCCAGCTCCCGCTGCCTTCTCCCGAGCTTGGAATCCAGCGAGTGCCTCCGCAGGCGAAAGGTACTCCCGAAGTTTGCAGTCCTCCAGAGACAGGCACCTCCGATGCCTCACAGGGGGCGTGGCCGGCCCGTCAATCACAGAGGTGCGCGGGGGAGCCGAGGGGGCCAAGGAAACCGGGGAAGCGGTGCCTCCAAACCCCGCTGCATCATCCCGTAAAAAATCCAGGACTCGCCTCCACACAGGGCAGAAGCGTAGAACTGTCCCGTCCTCGTAGGAAAAGGCCTCCCAAAGCGCCCCACCCAGGCGGAGCCACCCTCTGAAATCGGGCAGTTCGCGCGAAAAACGGAAGTTTCCCTTGTCTTGAAACCACGATAATAATCCATCGAGCAGAGCGTCTGCAACTCTAGCTTGAACGGGGCCCCAGACATCCTGGCCAGGATCCAGGGCCGGGCCCAACGCCTCAGCGGCAGCCACCATGGTCCCCAAACCCGGGCGGGCGGGAGGGGAAAAAGGAGGGCGGGGGGGGGAAAGCCTCACCTACCCCAGAACAGACACACACGCCGGCGGTCACCAGCTATGGTTTCGAATTCCCCTGACGCAGAGGCTTGCTGAGAGAAACCAAGCAGACCAAAGTATGGCGGAGAGAAGGGCAGTTTATTTACAGTATAGCTTTTTATACTCTAACAGACTCCAACAACTACTGGTTAGTGAAAAGTCCACCTCCCAAGTCCATTGGTCACAACCAAATGACACCCGGTGCCAAGCACAGAGATTAGAAAAGTGAAAGAATGCAACTTATCTATGTTCTCCGTGAGAAAGAACAGAAGGATTCCAAAACAGTGCAACCACATTAGCAGGGTGTGACTTTACATGCATCTACCTACCAATTGCAATTAGCCCACTAGAATATGTCATCCAAAACAATGTTGAACTCCAGTATGCCCTGGAATCTTACCCCGGACAACTTTCAATACATTACCCCAGACACCAAATTTTTAATCTGGAGTGGAAAATCGCCCAAAAATCGGTTCTAAGTAGGAAACCCCTCAAAGCCTTGATACGTTTCACGGATGGCTCTGGTACATCGGGAAGATCTGTCATCACATGGCAGGATCCAACCACACAGAAGTGGGAATCTGATGTGGAGACAGTAAAGGGATCCCCACAGGTGGCAGAGTTGGCAGCTGTTTTTAGGGCTTTTGACAGGTCCCCTGAACCGTTTAATCTGGTCACAGATTTGGCTTACGTTGCCGGGGTGGTCTCTAGGGCTGAGGGCGCTTGGCTCTCGGAGTCCAACAACCCAAAAATTCATTTGCTGCTTTTGAGACTGGTACAGCAGATTTCCCACCGAAAGCAGCCATTTTTTGTAATGCATGTGAGATCACATACTGACCTTCCCGGGTTTATCGCAGAAGGGAATAGGATGGCAGATGCGCTGTCTGCGCCGGTGCATGTGGCCAACTTGTCGGATTTCTTCCAACAGGCAAAGTTGAGCCATGCACTATTACACCAAAACATTCCTGCCCTCGTCAGAATGTTTAATTTAAAGAAGGACCAGGCGAGGGCTATAGTAGCGACCTGTCCCAACTGCCAGTCTTTTCAGCTACCGTCAATGCGTGCAGGAGTGAACCCAAGAGGACTTGGCAGTGGGGAGCTGTGGCAAATGGATGTGACCCATGTCCCAGAATTTGGCCGTCAAAAGTATGTGCATGTGTGCGTGGACACCTTCTCCAGTGCTGTCTTTGCCTCAGCGCATTCAGGTGAGAAAGCCAAAGATGTAATTTCACATTTGATCCAGGCTGTCTCTGTTCTGGGTATTCCTCAGGAGATAAAAACGGACAATGGCCCCGCATATATTTCGGAGTCATTGAGGAAGTTTGTCCAGGAATGGGGCATCTCACATGTCACCGGGATACCTCATTCGCCTGCGGGTCAAGCCCTGGTGGAAAGGGCTCATCAGACCATCAAGAGGATGCTTCTTCAGCAGAAAGAGGGAGTTGGAGACCCCCACTGTTTGGCTTGCGAGGGCTCTCTTTACCTTAAATTTTCTGAATTGCTCTGAAAAGGAGCCAGACCCCCCTGTGCTTCATCATTTTCACAACAGCATGAGAGCACGGCTGAAGGAGCATCCTCTTGTTTTAACAAAGGAACCTGACTCCCTGAGGATCACCAGCCCTTTCCCACTCCTCACCTGGGGAAGAGGATACGGGTGCATCGCAACATCTGAGGGACCCAAAAGGGGTGCCTGGGAAATTCATCAAACCTTTTCTCAAGAATCAGGCGCGATCAAAACAGCAGACCAACAACGACGCGACAGACACCACCTGGAGAAGGAAACGCAAGGCAGAGAGGACCAGCCACCGGAAGGAAGATGCCAACCAAGAAGACAGCAATGCCAGTTTCCCATACTCAATTTTCCCTTGTCCTCCTTCTCCCTAATTGTTTTCGTGTCCCTAGCCCTTATCCTAACTACGTTTGTGTTCTTGAATTTAACGTTTGTTGTCTGTTTTGTTTAGAAATGGCTTTCCCGCACTGACAAGCCTATTGGCTCTAGGCTGTCTCCTGAGGCTAATGATTTTCCTGCATTGCAACGCCTCCCATGGACCTTCCTCGGGCCCTCCCCCAAGGATGTGACCGAGTCCTGCGTCGGGCACTTCCCAGGTGTCATGGGGCGTGTTTGCGTCGGGCCTCTCCCCTTGCGTCGGGTCTGCAAAAGCATCAGGAGGACGGCTGAGACAGAACTTCCAAGAACCGGGCCTGTCAGAGTGGGGAGCATCCCTTATAAGGAATATTGGACTTGTTATTCTATTTTTGTTCTTCTGTTTACTTACGTTTTTTGTTTTGAAACATTTTATTTACAATCAAGTTTCACATTTAATAAGTAGAAACGGAGGAGGTGTGGGAGGTCCATCCCTGGTTGCAGCTGCCTCTCGCTCCAGCTCCACCTCCTCTGAAGGAGGATCCCCGTTAGGGGAGGACTCGGGGGTCTAAGATCCACCCCTGCTCTGGAAGAGAGGCATGCCCAGAGCCTTGGACCAACCCCCTCTTGCAGAAGGTTCTGTTATGTTTGAAGTTTCATTGGTTATAAGTTATTGTACCCCTCCCTCGTATGTTTTTATTGGACCCTGGACCCTCCCCTTGTCCCTTTCCCTATTGGCTGTTCCCTCCCTTAAAATCAGAGACAGTGCCTCGGTGTTCTCCTCCGCAATTCTCCCTCCCGGATTCCCTCGCCCTACTCTGAATAAAGGAGACCACGGGGGAGACCCCCTCCTGCAGCCCTGTGTCTCTGTCGCCTTTGTTCGTTGGTCCCTCGCCGAGGGCAGCCCCTCCTCTGCACGGAACAGCCGTGCCAAGCTCTGCCGAGCATCAAGAGACTGGTGCTTCAGACGAGGGCAGCCAGGACAGCCAGGCGACTGCTACACCACCACTGCCCTGAGAAGCTTGTGCCAGGGCAGGACAACCCTCTAGGTCAAGGAATTTTGCTAATATCAAATCTAAATCTCTCCTGGCATAGCCCAGGGCCGTTCCCTCTCCTCCTGTCCCTGTTCAGTGGGAGCAGAGCCCGACGCCCCTGGCTGTCCCCTCCTGTCAGGAGCTGTGCAGAGCCACAAGGTCCCCCTGAGCCTCCTTTTCTCCAGGCTGAGCCCCCCAAGCCACTCTTGAACACACACAACCCTCCCTCACAACACACATCCCCTGTCACCCACAGTTTGTATGGGGCCATTGCCTGACATAAGGGACTCCGTGAGGGACCTCTGAGCGATGCTTTGAAAATACGAAAGCAGAGATGGGACACTACGTGCTGAAATGCCTGAATCCCACCCACTGCACGCAGCTGCTGCCTCTGTTTGGACACAGGGACAGCTAAACACTCCAGTAACATTAAAAAAGGCATTTTCCACTTACTGAAATAAATCTGCTCTATTGTAACTGATGTAGTTGGACTAATCCTGTGCACTCTCCTGAGAAAAAAGAGCACAAACCCCTCCCCATGTTCCACAACGTCAAGAACCTAAATGGGCTCTACGAGAGCTGGAGAGGGACTTTGGACAGGGGCATGGAGTGACAGAGCAAGGGGGAATGGCTTGCCCCTGCCAGCGGGCAGGGTTAGATGGGATGTTGGGAAGCAATTCTTGGCTGTGAGGTGGGGAGGCTCTAGCACAGGTCTCCCATAGCAGCTGTGGCTGCCCATCCCTGGAAGTGTCCCAAGACCAGGTTGGATGGGACTTTCCGCAGCCTGGGCTAGTGGAAGGTGTCCCTGCCCAGGGCAGGGGGTGGAGGCAGATGAGCTTTAAGGTCCCTTTCAAACCAAACCACTGTGATTCTATGATCCACTTGCCATTTTCCAGCTTCCCAGTCTCACCCCTTGGCCAGGGTAGCCCATGGCACCACTCAAGACCTGTGACCCATCCTCCAAAACCTTCATCCACTGACCTTTGCTCTGACCCAACCGGATGCATTTACCACACAGTGCATCCATGAGGAAGTTACCACCTTCCTGCATCACAGCAGCAAGAGGGCAGAAACTAGAACCTTGGAGTATTTATGGTACTAGAAAAAAAATACGTCTCTGTGCAGTTTTGGATTAAGACATCTCTGAGCTCGGGGCTTTCCAACTACAGCAGCACGTAAGTAAAACGTGGCACAACACCTAGCAGTAACCAAGGTTTGGTCACTAGGCAGCAAAAGTCACAAGATGTAAAAGCTGTCCCGGAAGGAAAAAGTGATGTTGAGCGTATCACAGTGGAAATGTTCAACAGCAAAATTCCCTCACACCTGTGAGGCTCCCCAGCCACCTCTTCTGGAAACGAGATGGTGAAAAACCAAAAAGACCCACACAGGAACCTGTCCTTCTGTTCCCAGAAAGGTATCTGACCTCTGTGAACTACAAGTGTGTGTTTGTTTCCCCAGTACTGCAGAGCTCACACTCTCAAAGCACTCAGGACAGCACCAAGGCAAGCTTGTTAACCTGAACTATGTGAGAATGTTTCCAGCTGCCTGCAATTCCAGGATGCTCCTGTACAGGAAGGTAACTGGGGACTGCACACATCAAGAGCAGATGTGCCCCGGCCCTGAACCCCCCGAGCCCTGGGCTGAGCCCCAGCGTGGGCAGCAGGGTAGGGGGGATTGTGCCCCTCTACCCCTCAGGCGAGACCTCACCTGCAGAGCTGCCCCAGCCCTGGGAACAACAGCACAAGGACCTGGAGCTGCTGAGCCACTCCAGAGGCGGCCACGGAGATGCTCCAGGGCTGGAGCAGCTCTGCTGTGGGGAAAAGCTGAGGGAATTGGGATTGTTCAGCCTGGAGAAGACACAGCTTTGGGGTGACCTAATTGTGGCCTTCCAGTACCTGAAGGGAGCTGACAGAGTTCCTCTAGCAGGGGAGTTCAGCTCTGTGGTTCCACAGGCGCAAGAGACAGAAGTACGGACAAAAGGCAATCATTCGGAACACGGTATTTTTACATTCAGAACAGAGCCTTTTTTACAGAGGAACCTTTATTCTCACCGAGATCTGTACATTCAAGTCGCACATGCTTTAGTCTTTGATGGAGCTGGAACACTGGGTCACAACAGCCTGGTCTGTTTGAACAGTTTTAAGAGTTTATGCCTCAAAAGTAGCCAGGAAATTTGTGACGATTTCCTTCAACTTCGCTTCTGTCTGGTCAGAGATCTTCCCTTCGGTCCTGTGGGAAGAGTTCAGTTAAACTTCCGGCACAGCAACAGAAACAGGGCCAATCCCCAAGACAAACAGACACTTCACAACAAACTTCCCCAATTTCTAACAAAATCAGTACATGAATGAACACATTTGTTTGGTGCATGAAGCCATCCCACTGATAGAACATCCCTTCTCCTAACAGAGCTAGTCCTGTTTAAGATCTGAAGTTTGTCCACAAATTCTTTCAGAACAGCCATATGTGTTCCAGCAAGGCCCTACCTACCAGAGATGCACCCCAGATACAGAAGGCGTATGATCAGTCTCATGACAAAATAAAGCCAGGGCCAGTTTCCAGGACAGGACTACGAAAATACTCAATCCCCAAGAGTTCACTCAGCAACACTTAAACCACAGAACTCCAACAGCTTAAAGCTGTCCAAAATACGGAACTGACTAAATTAAGTGATTTCACGAACAGGTTAGAGGAGACATAAACAAGTAGGATCACTTTAAGCATCAGTCACATTTCCTAAGAGCTGAAGCTGAGGAAGGTGGATGGTAGAAAGGCTGATCTAACCTCCAGTTTTGGTACAGCCAGCTGAAGGCCTGATGCTCTAGGATACACACTAAATGAACAGTTCTGTGACCATTATCTACACTCCAGACATCAATACCCTTGGCATAAAGCAAGGTAAACCAACATACCTGATTGTGGAGAGGAGTGCCTGGTGCTGGCTCAGTACGTGAGCTAGGAAAGCACTCTCAAATTTCGTGATCTTGCTGGGCTCCAGCTTGTCCAAGTGACCTCTGACACCAGCATAGATGACTGCCACCTGCTCCTCAATAGCCATGGGAACTGCACGAAAAGACAGCACTCACACCATTTGGAACTCTCCCATCAGGACACATCAGATTACAGAGTCCTTGGAAGACCAGGCACATATGGACAGCTTGGTTCAAGCAAATCTGCACTTAACATGTGCGCAGAACAGACACAGTAAATGCTTACCAAGCCCAACCTCCTTAGCACAAGGCACTAATGGGAACCCAGCCTTGCCAAGAGCAGGGCACTCACCGTACTGGCCCTGCTTGAGCAGCTCTGTCAGGCGCACACCACGGTTCAGCAGCTGCTGCGTGGCAGCATCCAGGTCAGAGCCGAACTGAGCGAAGGCAGCGACCTCACGGTACTGAGCCAGCTCCAGCTTCATGGTACCTGCCACCTGCAGGGTACAAGGCAGAGCCAAGGTGAGCACCTCTAAGTGTGTCCACAAGTTTGAAGGTTATCTTGCAGCTGACAGTTGTCACAAGTCACCTCTGCCTTGCATTCCAGACAAATTAATCTAAAAACTGGCAGACCATTATAAACATTTCTAAAAATCCCATCCTTTAACATAAGTATGCTATTTCTCCCTAAAACAACAACTGTCGATATTAAACCTAATTCAATGTCTGGACTAAAAGCCTGGGGTTAAGAGAGCATTCTCTATTTCAAAGTGATCAGTACCCAGTTCAGCATATCAAAACTTAATTCTACACGTTTACTAAGATGCTATTTCCCTCTCTCCCACACCTTTCTCAGAAAGCAATGGAAGTATTAAAAAGATCTCTGAAGTTTGTTCTTTTGTAATTTCATAATGCTAAGAAATCCAAAGCTTTATTCCCTCTCTGTTCACAGCTCATCAGAATGAAATGGCTTGGAAGGCCTACACACTACTCATCTCTAGCATGAGGAACACAGTTTCACAATTACCTGCTTCATAGCCCTGGTCTGAGCAGCAGAACCCACACGGGACACAGACAGACCAACGTTGATAGCTGGACGGATACCTTTGTAGAACAACTCAGTTTCCAAGAAAATCTGCAGGAAAGAATTGTATCACTATCTTGTTCAGGAGCCTGGAGGCCTCCTCAGAGACCAGTCACTAAGTTCCATGGAGACCCCGGGCTGCAAGGAAGCCCTTACCTGTCCATCGGTGATGGAGATGACATTGGTTGGAATGTAAGCAGACACGTCCCCAGCCTGAGTCTCGATGACGGGCAAAGCGGTCAGAGAGCCACCCCCGAAGGAGTCATTCATTTTGGCCGCTCTCTCCAGCAGCCGAGAGTGCAGGTAGAACACATCACCCGGGTAGGCCTCGCGGCCAGGGGGGCGGCGCAGCAGCAGAGACATCTGACGGTAGGCAACGGCCTGAGGGGTGGAAAGACAGCCCTCAGAGCTCAGCATCTCACTTAACATCGTGCATTTCTACACCTGAGGGGATCTTACAGCTAAAAACACCAATGCCACACCACAAGGCCTATAAACAAAGTTTCCTGACCTGTTTGGACAAGTCATCATAGATGATTAAGGCGTGTTTCCCGTTGTCTCTGAAGTACTCCCCCATGGAGCAGCCTGAATAGGGAGCCAAATACTGCAGGGGTGCGGCATCAGATGCTGTGGCAGACACCACAATAGTGTACTTCATGGCATCTGGAAAGGATTGGAGACAAACACCTCTGAGTGCATGACCTCATCAGACCCAAAATCAGCAAACACAACAAGCATGTCAAGTATCAGTGATTAAGCAAGTCCAGGTAGTGTCACTACACTGCTACAGAAAAGCCCACCACGCCAGTTGAACACATTTGCTAGCAAAATTGACTAAGGAAGTCTCAAGGACAACCCGCATCACAGGCTTCTTTCCCATTTGAAACCAAGTTTAAAACTAATACATACTGCTGTTCTAGAGGTAACTCACACTGAAAGCCCATGGTTTCCTGGCTGCTACAACGGTGTATAACCCTTTGCATCACAGTCTCAAACAAATTACTGTCCGTAAAATGTGGGGTTTTTTCCTGACAGATGCCAGGCGCCGCAAGCAAGAGGTCAAAGTGCCTGATCTCTTGCAAGCTATGTTACATGTGGAGCCTTCATCACGGATATCACTGACTCTGAAGACATGCTATCATTTAATGCCTTGTGTTTGGGCAGTGAAAGCTCGTCACTAAATTTGCAGCTGCCATTCACACTGGCTAGCACATGGAATACATGGGACAAATGCCCAGTCCATGACTATGTGAAGGCCACAGCTTGTCACCAGGCCTGCCTGACTGCCAAGATGAAGCTTTCAACTCTGATGAAAAACCTAAAACTACAGAGTGACTTTTCCAGAAGCAATTCAGCAGTTTGGGCTGTCAAAATAGTCTTCCTAATTGCAATACAGCAAAAATAAGCTTTTTTCCCACAGATACCTATAGATTTCTTGTTCACAAAATTACATAATTCACTCATTTAATAAGAATTCTGTCAATGCCTGCAGCCAAGAGAGGTCATAGCAGTACTTAACATTAGATGAAAACAGGATGTCATTAGGTGTCAGTCCCAACCATCTCCAAAAATCCGTACCTGCATCAGTGAGCCTCTTCACCAACTGGGCAACAGTGGATCTCTTCTGGCCAATTGCAACATAGATACAGTACAGCTTCTTCTTCTCATCTGTGCCATCATTGAATCGTTTCTGGTTGATAATTGTGTCAATTGCAATTGAAGTTTTCCTGTGGAACAGAGAGGCTGGTAAGTTAAACTGCCCAAGGTTCTCCAGGCCCCTACCCAGCCCTGTACCTGAGTCTCTGTTTAAGGAACATTTTGGGTTTGAGCATTTAACTTACCCAGTCTGCCTGTCACCAATGATCAGCTCACGCTGCCCACGACCAATGGGCACCAAGCTGTCCACAGCCTTAATCCCAGTCTGCATGGGCTCACGCACAGAGATCCTGGGAATGATCCCAGGGGCCTTCAAGCCAACTCTCCTACGTGTCTTAGATGCAATAGCACCCTTAAAAGAAAGGAAAAAACTGTTGAGGTCTCTATCACACAGACAGAAGCAGAGGTAGTTGACATGCAGCTACACTTACCTTCCCATCAATTGGATTGCCCAGGGCATCTACAACGCGGCCCAGCAGCTCCTCCCCCACTGGAACATCCACAATGGCTCCAGTCCTCTTCACAACATCCCCCTCCTTGATCAGTCTGTCATTACCAAACACGACAACACCAACGTTGTCGGGCTCCAAATTCAAGGACATACCCTGGAACAGAGATCACATTACCCTGAGAAAATCCATGCTGACGTGCATAAAAACTTTAATATTGACGTGATTATTTTACTGTGTACAGAACCCTACACGATCTACCTCAACATTATTTTTGAGAACAGTCAAGGTCTGCTTTTATATACAAAGTATCTATCTACTTCCACATGGGCTAGAGAACCTGCCTAAGCTTTCAATTCACCATGTAATTACACCTCAGCAGCCTAGCACTCAAGTCACTTGTTTCTCTAAAAAGTACAGACAGAATAAACAAGGTACAAGTACATTTCTCCCTCGCCTAGGAGCTGACAAAGGAAAAGCAGTAGCTTCTGTGCCTAACATGAGATGGGTCATTAAAAATGCTCAAAGAGCTGTTGCAGTACTCTTGAAAAAGTCAGACAGGTTTTTAACTCTAGCCTACTGTTAGGGCTACAAGAAGCCAGAAGGCTGTATAATGTATGGAAGCAGAGAGGCCATTATTAAACAGCAAACAGAAAAGCCACACTGAAACCAAAGAAAAAATCCAGTGCCAAGTTAGTCCTTTTACTTCCTAAATGAAGACAAAAAGAGCTCAAATGTTGGCTGAGAATCAGATGCTGATACTGAAAGTGTTACAAATTAAAAAAAAAAAAAAAAAAAAAAAATCACCAGTCACTACATATTAAAGTTGCAATGAAGTTAATGTAATGCTCATAGTGGTACCTCCTGATATATTCTCAGGTTCTCCTTTAAAAACTGTCTTTCTAATGTCTGTGGGCTACAGGAACTGCTTTAGTGACAGCTTACCTTCAGCCCAGAAGAGAATTCAACCATCTCTTCTGCCTGGACATTTCTCAGGCCATACACACGGGCAATACCATCACCGATCGAGAGCACGCGGCCTGTCTCCTCCAGCTCAGCCGAGGTGTCAGCTCCCAGAATGCGCTCCTCCAGGATAGAGGATACCTCAGCAGTACCTGGAAAGAGATATCTCAAATCAGATTGGCATGTTAGGGTACAACGTGCACTCAGTAAGTTTGCTTTGAATTCACAAGGTGCCCTTTCTCAACTGTGCCACAAAATCTAGCAAGCAACACCTTTACTTAGGGTAAGACATAAAGCAGCCTCTGTATTCCCAGCTAATAAAAGCAGCTTCAACTAATCATTACCAGCCAGCTTCAACCAAAACAGGGCTGACTGTATAGTTATCAATTTTCTTGATTATATCTTACACTCTCCCTAGAAAGCAATTACATTCATTAATCAGCCTTAGTCCAGGCAGAACAGGCCTGCTTGCAGAGCAGTTATTTCGCCTTGGATGCACCAGAACACTCTGCCATATCACTTGTAATCCAAGATCCACACCTATCTAAAGGAACTTCATACATTTCAGGACCAAGTTGTTCATATGAGATCAATGAGAGATGTAAAAGTATGTTTTTCATATTTCTTCAACTTGTTTCACAGTGACTTCCAACAGCTTGTTACCTCCTCAGGTAAGAAACAGTAAATAACACTGTAAAGCTCATTTTCTCGTACTGCCTTTTATCACCTTAAACCACTTCAGAAAATGTGCATGAACCAATGCCAAACACACTGCTACGCAGTGCAGCTGTCTTCTCTAAACACCAAACTGCTGGCAGCAAAAAAAAGTTGTGCTCAAGGACACAAGGTCAAACCCAGGCAGGCCTGAAAAATGATCCACTCCTTCATTCTGTTACAGGCAGCTCCAATCTGGGGCAAATTTTTTTTAAATAATTTTCAAATAATGCTGCGGGTGACTGAACGGAATCCTAGTGAAGCAGTTAAGCCATGTAAGCCTGCTGACACAAGGCCACTCCCTGCTTTGGGGAGATTTTCAAGTTATTAAAGTGCAGTTTTGCTGGATCTGACTGGTAACAGCTCAGTTAGATACCCTCAGAGCATTAACATCCTTAAGTGCTGTCTACTAACATGCACAATATTCAAATTCCCTTTTGTCTGACAAATTAAATTTTTCATGCTCAAGACCTTTCTCAGACTCACCAGTTTTCTGAAAGGATGGTTTGGAGGCATGGAGGTTTCTTGTAGCAACAAATGCTGCACCCAGGGTGTTTCTGGAAACCTAAAATAAGTCATTGTTTCAGTAACAGTGGGATTTCCTCAATCATGCAAAAAAAATACTGAGAGATTAACACATCTTTGATCTTGAGCTGCTTATGATGCATTTCAGCTTTGAGTTAAGCTCCACAGCACCCCATTCAAAGCTAGAGTTCTGGAATCAAGTCCATCACCAGTAAGAAAAGAAAGATGGTGAAGGAGATTGCCCCAAATACCTCACTGCATTTTTCTGTACTGCACTGATGTCACCATCAAGCACTGCAGCACCTCCCAAAGTGAAACCTCATTTTGTTTGGCACTTCTTTGCAAAATACCAAAGCCTTGGGCATAGAAAAATCACTGTACCACTGAGGGTTCTGCACAGTGAGAAGCAAGATTGTGTCTTCCAAGACAAATGTAACTGCAGTGGTTTTGGTATTACTGGCACAAACGGGAAAAAAACCACGAAACACTGTAGCAAAAAGTCCTCAGAATCACAATTACTTTGGAAGAGAGCTTTGATGTCGCTGAATCCAGCCTATGACCAAAAACCACCTTGTAAACTAAACTATGGCATTCATTAAGTGCAGTGTATCCTTAAACATCTGCAAGGAAGGTGACTCCTCCACCACCCCCCTGGGCAGCACCTTCCAATGTGTAATCACCCTTTCCGTGAAAAAACTCTTCTCATGGCCAACTTTAAATGCAAAAAAACCTGTGATAATGAGTAAACTGTAAGATTATGCTTTTGCACCTTAAGCAAAGTTCCCTGTGGAGCACCATGCGGCAACGTTTATGCCATTTAATGTCCTACACTCCGAGCAAGCCTCTACCCTGTTCATATTCACTGGGGACAGTGGCACGAATGGTTCCTCGCATTTCTTCCCACCCTCCGTTTCCTCACAAACACGGGATAAACCCCCCACCACCCCGCACCTCACACCCATAACCTTGACCTTGCCCGGGCAGCTTTCAGACACTACCCCGAGCCCAGGCAAGGACACCCGGTTCCTCAGCGGGGTCTGTCACACAGCGCTGAGGGGACAGTCCCCGCTTCCCTCCCCACACTCCGATGTCCCCCCCTCACACCCTCAATGTCACCGCGGGCCCCAAGATGGCGGCGGCGCCGCGTCCCCCCGACCCCGCCGGCTCCGGGGAGGGCATGGCGCTCACCAGGCCGGCCTGCCGCGGCAGGGAGCGGGCGAGGGCGGAGGCCACGCGGGCGGAGAGCATCGTGGCGGCGGCGAGTCCCGGGGGAGGCTGTGGCTGGGGGACGCTGAGGGCTGCCGGCCCCGCGCTCTGCACACAAAATGGCGGTGGCGCCTCACGCCCCTTTTGGAGCCGAGGCCGCGCCCAGAGGGAGGGGCACGCAGCGGAACCGCTTCCCCTGCCCCTGATTTATGTGTGTGTGTATGCCTATTGGTACATATATAGCCACACACAGATATGTATAATATGTAATAAAAATAATAAAAATAATTTTAAAAGCCTAAACGAGGCTTTTAGGAAAGAGCGCGCTGCCGGAGGTGCCCTTGAAACGGCCCTGAGCGGGCGGAAGGGGCGGGGAGCGGTGGCCGCTGGGAGAGGCGTGAGGGCGGGGAGTGAGGGCGGAGCGGAGGCGGGACAGGGACAGGGACAGGGGCAGCAGGAAGGGCAAGGGCAGGGACGTGGAAAGGAATACGGCAGGAACTAAAGCAGGGACAGGGGCAAGGGCAGGAGCACGGAAAGGAGCAGAGCCAAGGGCAGGGACCGGGGCACGGAATGGAATAGGGACAGGGACAAGGACAAGGGTAGGGACAGGAGCACGGAATGGAACAGGAACAGGACAAGGGTAGGGACAGGGGCACGGAAAGGAACAGGAATGAGGACAAAGACGGGGCAAAGACAGGGACAGAAGTGTTACCCCCACCGCGGGCTCTTTCGCTGGTGTGCAGCACCACACACCGAGGCGAAGTATTTCTATCTCTAGTTATCACAAAGCAGGGACCTGGGTGTCTAGGATATCCATCATCGAAACGTTTTTTATACATTTCAGCAAACAAAGGCATCAACATTCATTGGTTACAAATTACATAACTTCTCTGTTATTTAGTACCCTTCTATTAACTACCACTTCAATTAATTACCACTCAGACCCCTCTTTGCGAGTTAGATCTCTCGCTTTTCATGTTAATTAGTCTGGTTTGAGTTGGTGGTCAATGAGAAGCTGTCCACAATCTCCCACTGCTGGAATTACTCTTCTCTCAGGTACTGCTCAGTCCTGCTGGCTTCAATCCTGGTGGCTCTCATCCAAACATCCCATTCCAACTGGAACTGTCTTAATTTCCTTAAAAGATTAGGCAAGCATACAATGCTCACAATATGCAACTACTGATTAAATCTTGAGGGGTGCAAATCTCGGGGGACTCAAGGGTAGGGGCAGTGACAGTGTTGTCTGCAAAAACTGGATTCCTTACCTGGTGTTCAACAAGACAATAATTACACGATGTCGGGAGAAACATTGATTATTTATTTCAGAGTTTCAGTGGGTGCTCAGTGGTGTTCCACAACTTTTCACTATTTATTTCACAACAAAACTTTTCACTATTTAGACATTTTAGCATACAATAGAACTATTATTCACTGGCTGCATGTTACAAAGATCTCTTATTAATTAGTATTCTATTGGTTAATGATTCTGTTGTTTCTTATGCCCAGTCTTCTCTTGGTTTGGTGGGTTTCTTGGGTCAGTGGTCCATGAGTCAGTGGTCACAGATCTCTCCTGCCAGAATTACCACTTACCCAGCCAGAGCTGATTTCAGCACTAATGCTGAGTTCACTTTGTTAGTTTCTTGCTCATCTTGGAAGTTCAAGCAAATGTCCCAGTGCCCTGTAAATTCTGCATTCTCTGTGTCCACTATCAGTGGTACATCCTTCTCCCCAAGCTTTGTTAACCTCTGCCTAGGTCTGAGATCATTAAAGCATGTCAAGCCTTAAACCTTGGCAAGGCAATTCCACCGACAAGTAATTTGTTTTCCCTTAGCACATAGCCATCACTCAGACCTTGCTTGTTAGCTGCTGTTTCATGGATTAAATCTGGTTGTCCTAAGTACAAAAGCCCAGAAGACAAGAAGGTGTATGCCTCAAACACCAATAGCTGGATAACTGTGGAGCCAACCAAGAATTGTTCTAACAACAGTCAAAGCTTGTAAGTAAAAACACAACTGTGAGAAAGAACAGGATGTGTTTGGAGAAGGGGCCATTTGGAGATTAGGCAGTATTTTTCTGGGACAAACATTCTAGTTCCTGAAAATTAGCACAACACAGCACAGAAATGAGGCCGAGAAGTGGTCCAGGGCTGTAGGGGGAATCAAGACCACCAGAGTCACCTGAAGCCCTCTGATCCATTTCCAGAAAGATTTAGAAGAATGAATAACAGATGATAAACTTGCATAGAAAGTGAAAAACTTGCCTCCAGGGCAGGGAAACTCATCTACAACAGGTCCCACCACCAAGAGCATGCATGCAGGCACCCCAGTGTGGGAACTGCTAGCTTGCAGTGAGAACTGTTAGCTTGGCTCAGTTCGCAGACATCGAATTGTGAGGATTCTAGCTCAAAACAAGCATGAACCATAAACAGAGACAATAAGTTTGGAGCTGTTGTTATTGCAAAATGTTGTTCTAACTGTAGGTAGCCAAATGACATCGTGGGATAGTGAACTGGGAGCCAATGGATATATGACATGAATGTTAGAAATAGTATAAAAAGAGGCCTTGTAAAATAAAAGGAAGTTCCTTTCTTTGACCAGAAGCTGTTGTGATGTGTCTTTACGTGTTGTGCCCTTCTCAACAATGACACCCCAGGACCCTGGACACCACCTCAGCTGGATCAATGCTGGATCCAGGGCTAGTGATCTCTCTCTTTAATCCTCTCTCCCCATCTCTAATCCACCCTGCTTTCTTCCCTTTCACTCTGCCCCTGTATCCAAAACCCACTGCCATGGGCCTATATTAGGAGGTCTGACTTTTGTTGTTCCTTTTGGCAACAAGCATTTACAAATGTTGGATGCTCCATTCCCTTTAAGGGTAGGACAGCACACCAAGCCCCATCCAACCTGGCCTTGGACACTGCCAGGGATCCAGGAGCAGCCACAGCGGCTCTGGGAAACCTGTGCCAGGGTCTCCCCACCCTCACAGCCAGGAATTCCTTCCCAGTATCCCATCTAACCCTGCCCTATGGCAGTGGGAAGCCATTCCCCTTTCTCCTTTCACTCCAGGCCCTTGTCCCAAGTCCCTCTGCGGTTCTCCTGGAGCCCCTTTAGGCACTGGCAGGGGCTCTGAGGTTTTGTCCAGGTGAATATCCCCAGCTCTCCCAGCCTGGCTCCAGAGCAGAGGGGCTCCAGCCCTGGGAGCATCTCCGTGGCCTCCTCTGGACTCACTTCAGCAGCTGCAGGTCTGTCCTGGGACCCCAGTGCTGGAGGCAGCTCTGCAGATGTGGTCTCACCTGAGCGGGGCTGGTCTCACCTGGCCCTTGATCTGCTGTTGGGGATACTTTTATGTCCTATATGTGAGACAGGATTTGGTCTGCCAGTGAGAAGGTGCAGAAACTCCGGCAGGCAGAGTGTGATTGTGTCCGTCTGGTAATACAGACAGGTTGGTAACCCCAAAGCTCCCAGCAGATTCCCCTTCTGGGAATTGAAAAGGTTAAGTGAAAAATCCTCAGCTATTTTGGCGTGTGTTGTACCAAATGTGATGCTTCAGCAATGCTTTCCATGCTGATTATTCCAGAAATCACTTAAATTTCTGTAAAACTGCCTGGGAAGAAACAAAACAAAACAAAACAACAAAACCAACAAAACCCCAGATGGATATAAATAACCAAGCCCACCACTATCTTGGGCCAGGGCTTGACAACCCTTTTTGTGAATACGTTTTTCTGAATATCCAATCTAAACCTCCCCTGGCCCAGCCTGGGGCCATTCCCTCTCCTCCTGTCCCTGTTCCCTGGGAGCACAGCCCGACGCCACCGGCTGTCCCCTCCTGTCAGGAGCTGTGCAGAGCCACAAGGTCCCCCTGAGCCTCCTTTTCTCCAGGCTGAGCCCTTTCCCAGCTCCCTCAGCCTCTCCTGGGGCTCAGCCCTTCCCAGCTCCGTTCCCTTCCCTGGACACGCTCCAGCCCCTCAGTGTCTCTCTTGTCCTGAGGGGCCCAGAACTGTCCCCAGGGCTGGAGGTGTCCCAGCAGAGCCAGCACAGGGGACAGGCACTGTCCTGGGGCTGTGTCACACCATGGCTGGGACAGCCCAGGGGCCATCGGCCTCCTGCCCACCTGGGCACCCCTGAGCTCCTGTCCGGCCGCTGTCTCCAGCACGCCCAGGCAGCTTTCTGTTATTAATGTCTTCCTCTCGCAGCTCTTTTGTTTCGTTTTGTCGTAGTTTGGCTTCGCTTGGCGTCTTTTAAACCTCCCCCTAACTAGAACACGACTCGATTCAGAACGCCTAACCATTCCGATTGATTTTTAAACTCTTTATTATTATTATTTTTCCCCGCGGCGGCGGCGGCGGCGCCGGCGGCGGCGACCCGCCCCTCCCCTCAGCCGTTGGCTCCCGTCAGGCCCCGCGCGCCGCCTGAGTTCCCTCACAGGATGGCGCCGACGGCGTTGGGCTCCGGCGGTTCTTTCGAGAAGAAAGTTGTTCGGGTAACGTGCAGCACCGGGGCCTTAGATCGCTTTCTCTTTCTGTCACAGTTTCTCCCCCCCCCCCCCCCCCCCACATTGTTCGTGCTGTTTGCGCCGAAGACTGTCGTGGTTTTCTCCGTTGCCGCGTGTGTAGGTCGCTGAGGTGCTGGTACGGCAGAAGGATGGAGGAGGTGGTACTAGGAAAAAAATTACTTTTCAATTATACGGCTCTGTCCCGTCTCCATCAGGTTTATTAGGCAGCCTTATGCAAGAATTTGTATTCCCTCAACGTAGAACTTTCATGTACTTCAGTTATTACTGGTCAAAATTTAACCTTTGTAATCTAATTAGGTTGGATATTAAGGAAAATTTCTTCACTCAAAGGGTTGTCCAGTCTTGGCACCGCTGCCTAGGGCAGTGGTGGAGTCCCCATCCCTGGAGGGATTTAAAAGCTCTGTGGGCGTGGGGCACATGGGTTAGTGGTGGCCTTGGCAGTGCTGGCAGAGTGGTTGGGCTTGATCACCTTGGAGGGCTTTTCCAACCCAAACGATTCTATGATGCCTCAATCAGAGCCCTACCTGAGAGCGCCGGGTTGATCTCTCATTTCTGACCTTGTTTTCAGTGCTACAAATGCTTCACAGGGCTTGTGCCTGCACATTGTGGTGACTCTCTCCACCCTCCTGCACAGCCTGTTCCCAGTGATGGCTTGGGCAGTTTTATCCCAATTAAAACAGTTAACACAGTTTCCACCAATTTTCCAAATGCCCGTTTAACATCTCTTAGGCCATTACTGTGTCTGTAGCCAACAGGTCATGTGAATAAAGAGATAAAATTTTATCACATGGAGATAAGCAGGTGCTCAGAGAAATTAGGGAGATTAAAAGGGATGTAATACAGTTTTCTAGACCACAGAGTGTGTTTAAAGAAGAGAGAAAGGAATTTGTCTTCCCTTTTTCCACCCATGCCTCCTAGACTGATGTAGGAGTAACTCTTCAGGAAGGCAGAGTTTGCAGTGGTTTACATTTTTCACACCTATCAGCTATTTTCTGTCATTTCACGTGATTGCTTGCTCTTTTGTCTCCCTTCTCTGGCAGGTTGCCGAATGGCTAAAAACAATATATGGGAATGCACCTGTTCCGGTATATGAGGTGAATGAAAGGACAGTGGATATTTTGCATGAAGTTATGAAATGCAATGAAGAGAGAGACAAGGATGTTTCATTGCTGATAGAGGACATAAACGAACAGGTAGCCAAGTATGAAGCAGAAGGTGAATTTGAAGCTCCATTTCTCAATTTCATCCAAGTGAGGTTTTCTTAGTGATGCTGAAGATTGTGTTTGTTAAAAACTTAGAAATATATATATGAATGTATGTAATTGAAATAGACTTACCTCTTGTTCTGATGCAGTTTTTACTACAATGCATTTCATGCCTTCCTTTCAGCTAAACTCACAGTGACATAAGGTTGGACAGGGATAATTTTTAAGCCATCTTGAGCACGATTGTTTGGTTTTTGTTCCTTCAAGTCTTTGAGTGCCTTGCCACCAAACAAAAAATGACAGAGACACTTCCTTGGTCTGCCACGAACTAGACTCAGGCTGAGCTTTGTGGGGAGACAAGCTGTATGTGCTCATTGTTGTAGCACAACGGTGAGCTCTTCTTTGGTTTCAGACAGACTGGTCTGAGAAGGAGTGGAGCAGTGCTTTCTCCCTTTATACACTGAATTTGTTTGACAAATGGAGATGTGGCAGCAGTTTGGCATGTTTAAGCCTTCTTTTAAAGTGTCTTTTTCCTCTAACAACAGGCAAGTTGCCAAGTTCCTGGTGAGGATGGGATTCTAGCTTTGAAGAGTTCCATAAGAAAACAGTAATACTAAAAAAATCGCTATTTTGTGTTGTTTATGTTTTCTAGCTCAGTACTGGCAGGATATTCTCAAAGAAGCCCTGGGTCTTTCTGTAAGCAGTCTGTCCCAAGAAGCCACCCAAGACCTCACATACCTGGTAGAAAGTGCTGTGGCACTCGAAGCAGAGGACACATCTCTTACCAGGTAATTTTTCACACACTCTGCATTCAAGGTGATGGTCTGTGCTGTTTTCCTCTGGTTTGTCACATCAGCAGCTTCAAACTTGACTTTGACGCTACGAATCTCATTTGTCTCATTTTGCACCCCTTGGGCAGCTTCGGAGCACGTGGGAGCTGAGCACCAAGCGCTAACTCTAGGTTATCCCAGCACCAGAAGGCTCTGCTTTCGTGGCTAGTGGCTGCAGGGTGCTGCCACTTAGACTGTTGTGTCAGGAAGCCCAAGTTACAGCAGCATTCACGCTGCTTAGGCGAGGACTGGGGAACTGTGACTGATCTTCAAGTCTCAGCTCCTCCTTCTTGTCTATCTCATCTGGCCTTAATTCATGGGAGGAGATTCCCTCTGCCATTAAAAAATGGCATCTGTCACTCTGGTCTACCCTAACCCCTGTCCCTAGAATGGCTTTGGCCTATGACACTCCAACACTTGCAGTAAGAAAGGGGCAAAATCTGCCTTGGAATCCAATTTTTATGTGATATTCAGGATCTTGGCTCTTAGAGCTCTTTTCCTGGGCTGGAGGGGGAAGAGGTTTGAGCCACTTGGGAAGAGAAAGAGACTCCAGTACTTGTGGCACATCTTGTGGCCCTGCATTTTCAGGGACTGGATACAGTTTCTCTCAAGGCAACCTGGCAAGCCAGGAGTGGTTTCAAACCCAATGATTTTACTCACCAGAGTGCCAGCACTTACTCACTTTTTCCTACTCAGGTTGTTGGGCTGTTTTTCCTTCCATTTGGAAATCTGTGTTAGTTAAGGAAAGCAAATATTTTACTCTTACCTATCAGGAGGAAACTAAGTCATTTGTGTGAAGTGTGGAAAAAAGAGTAACAATAATACTGACTTTAAGAAGAGCTGACTCCTGAACATTCCCACTGATTCTTTCTTCACCAGCTTCTACTGTGCCATCAATGATATGACCTCAGAACTGTTGGAAACAAAATCAAAAACCCAAGAAATGGAACTGAGATTGAAGACCCTCACGAAAAAGCTAACTTCAGCACTGATGATGAAAGAGCAGTTAGAAAAGTGAGTAATGGATGAGAAAAAGGGAAGATTAAAATACTGCTGGTGATCT
Source organism: Acanthiza pusilla (assembly GCA_036630365.1). Lineage (NCBI taxonomy): Eukaryota > Metazoa > Chordata > Aves > Passeriformes > Acanthizidae > Acanthiza > Acanthiza pusilla. Next base: position 2,024,116 of record JAXCHO010000032.1, on the reverse strand, counting down.
CTGTCTTGGGCAACACTGCTTGTGGTAACTAACAAGGATAACTAAATTTTTTAGGGGTTTGACACATCTCCAAAGTATTTGGAAGTATCTATCAAAACCCATGTGTTATGGACACTTTCAAAAGAGATTTGGGAAAGCACCAAATGCATTATTTGAAAGCAGAAGTGGTCTACAAGCAGTTTTCAGATACAAGCTTGCATCTTCCACCAGCTGCTTTTGTCTGAGGCTGAAGGCAAATCTGATTTTCTTAGCGCATTTAGCACGCCTCTGTAGTCAGACTTAGGGAGATAAAACAAAAACCATTCCCAAGTGAGAATTTCCCTTAACCAGTATGTGGGAGACATAATAACTCTAAAAAATTTCAGTATCACATCCATTCCCTGGAGGATGTAATCTGAAGTGCTTTGCCAAGCACAGCAGGATCAACCCCAGCCTTGAGTGGCAATTGGCCCAGATGCTCTCCACAGCTCTCTTCCAGTCCAGTTATTGTTGGGGTGGTTTTTTGTTGGTTGTTTTTTTTTTTTTTTTTTTTGTCTTTTAAAGTGGTAATTTGGCTTGTAGAAGAGATTCCTGTGTGCTTCGTGCAGGTTTGTGTCCTCTTGATCTGAGGTTTAGCTTGTGTACACAGGGCTCTGAGTAGGGAATTACGCACAAGACTATTACCCTTTGTTTTAGGCTTTCCCCTTTGCCACTGTTTTCCCTGGCCCTTGCTGTTCTGGGGGTAACAGCTGTGTATGTTTCCCCTGGAAAATCTTGCAGGGAAATATGAAGTTTCTCCATTTTCTTCCTTCTTGTGTTGGTTGTGTTGCAGGGTTTAGCTCAAGCATAGGTAAGTAACAGTGTTTGTATACTGATATATCTTTGCGTGTAACTTTTTTTTCCTTTTTGTATTATTTTTAAGGGATATAGAAAAAACAGTGGAATCTCAGGCAGCAGAAATTGCCAAAGCTCCAGGTCGATCCAAGAACTTAAAGTTCCTGCAAGATAAATCTGAGGATCTAAAAATCAGGATCAAGGATGCTGAGGTAGGTGGAAGGAATTTTCTAGTAAGATGCTGCAGTGGGATGACACAGCCGTGGTTGGCTGAGCCCCAATTTATAGTTACAGAGATACTCCATAAGCTTCCTAAACTCCAGGACTGGGCACTCATGAGCTACCAGGACAACGTTAGTATAGTGCAGTTGTCTCTGCTGATGTCTCCTCAACACATCCTGCGATCAGTACAACGCGTTCTCCTCACTCCCTGCGAACTTTGGTAGCTGGGATTGCCTGGTGGTTATTGTGAGCTACTGTTATACCAGAGAATAGACAGCTACCAGTAGAGCAGCTGATTCCCTGAGGTAAATTTCGTCTCAATATTCTGAATACAGCCATTTCTTGAAAATGGATGATTTAATGCAGAAAGCAGAATTTGTACAGTCTGCTCCTTCATCTTCCCTAAATGATAAAGGACATGTGAGTGGTTTATTTAATGCCTGGATACTGTCTGATACCTTGAGACATATGAGATGGAAAGTGTATTGGAACTGACATTTTACTGAGAACCCTCTGTTGAGCCTTGCTGTGTGCCTTTCTCCCACTAATTTTCTGGAAAGACTTCTTATTCTTGATACAAACTTTAGCAGCAGCTGATTTCGTACACCAGCTATAGCTGTGGCTCAAATAGCACACGTTTCTGCTGTGGACAGCCGGCGTTCTTCTTTACTTGGTTAGATAGAAACAGAAGGAAATGGTGAAATCTTTCTCCTCCTTGTTACATTTTGTGCACTCTCCTGTTTGCAGCGGAAGCTTCTTGATGCAGGGTTGGACCGATCGCTGACACATGAGGCACTCGTTACATTTTCTAAGGTAGGTCTTTGGGTACAAAATGTGTGTTTCTGCAGTGGGACAGGCCAGGCTTGCTTGTTGGGTGTTTTCAGAAATTGTAGTTTGCTGTTTGGTTACCTGGACAAATCTTAATGGCCAAAAGAAGCACAAATAAAAATCCTGTAGATGGATACCCATGAACTGCGGTCTGTGGGATGGGTTTGTCTCTCCTAGAAGCATCTTCTGGAGAATTTCCCCAGAATTAATTCCCTGACACTGAAAACAGATCTGCCTCCTTTAATTCTGATCCATGTTACAGACAGAGTGGATATTCTGTGGACTGTATGCCATTACACGGCTACCTGTGTATTGCAGTTTCTTGGTAGAATGACCCATGTGATTCTGCTTCGTGTGAAATAAACCTCTTTCAAACACTTCAAAGCAAGGGGATAAGGTCAAATGAAATTCAAGTTCTGAACAACTCTTTGCTATTTTTTTCTTCTGTCTTTAAATATAACATTTTTCAGCTGTATTGTAAGCCAAGTGGAATATATGTTAAAGCACATTTCTTTACTTACTGACTACAGATTTTATAGCTTTGTTCTGAAACAGTTCTACACATGTGACGTATATTTTGTCTTGGTCTGAGTGCACACTCCACATCTTCATATTTTTTTCTGCTATTGTAGTGGGAACTTAGTCTTTTTGCTAATTTCTTTTACTATCTTTTCCTGCATGTTTTTGAGTGGAACAGTGAAAATAGTTTCCTGGTTTCTCTGTTGTCATTCTCACGAACCAGCGCTGGGTGGCAGTGCTCATGTTGCTCGGTGTTACAGAAGGGTACTGAGCAGAACTAATTTTTTTTTGGGGAGTTTTGCATCCAAAAAGCCACAGGCAAATTTTCTAGGATTGTCATCTTCTAGAACCCAACCATAAGGTAAGGTTTCAGTCCCTGACATTTATAGAACTGCTTTGCCAAGAGCTCAGTGAAATGGGAAGCACAAATGACTTTATATTTTTTATTTAACTTTGATTATGTGAAGAGTTCAGGACTGTGGAAGGTACTCAATTTGCAGTCCCAAAGAGAAATTAGTTCCCCTTGGTAAGTGTAAGGGACAGTCTTTTTGCTGCTACATGTGCAAAATTTCTGTTTTTCGTGTGTTTTAAGAAGGATGAAAGCTCTTGAATTCTGAAATGCTGTAGATAATTATGGATCTATCTCACTCATTTCCATCAATTCTACAAATAAATCCCTAGAATATAATCTGCCTTGCTCTCTCTGCAGGAAGTGGCTGCGCTGCAGAAAGAAATTTTGCCATTGAAGAAGGAAGTGAATTCCTACCACAATTTACCTCCTGTAACTATTTATTCCACTGTTCTATTGTATTTGCCATCAGGTTAATTTTTAGTGGACATCAGAATGTGAAGGATATCCTTGTGATGGCTTTGGTGGGCAGGTAGATGTCTTACAGGTCTGTTAATGATGTAAACCAAAGACTTAACTTAAACAGAAGGCTATCTATTAATCAAAGCCAAGAAATTAAGTGTGCTTGCCAGGCAAACTTCGTTCTAACAAAGTAGACAAATTTTCTGGGTAATTTAGTATTCAGGTGAATTACCTAGAAATGGGACAAAGAAATACGGAAGAAAAGGTAATCCCCTAGTATAACCAATTTTTTGAGATTTACCAGTACATTAACTATAACTGTCATCAGGCTATCAATATGGTGGACACAGCACTTGGTGCAGAGTTTGGAACTCTGAACAGGATTTTAAGGATCATGAAGAAATAGCCAAATGTAGGCTTTATCCCCTAAACTGACTTCTCCATCTTTTTTAATTTCTCTGGAGTGTGTTGGGTACTCAGCTGTCTGAAAATGCAAGTTTCTTATCTCCCTCACACAAACATTGATGTCTTGCTCCTAGGAAATAAATGGCTGTAGGGAGAGGGTGGGACTGCTGGTCTGTTTAATCCATCTCTCTCCAGGAGGCAACTGCCTCCTTCCCTCAAGTGGAACAGGACATTCAAATTGGATTAGGTTCTCCAGTTCCCTCCTCCAGCCTTGCTGTCAGTGGAGACAGGGAGAGCCCTGACACCTCACTTCTGGTGCAGGCAGAAGGAGAGGGGTTTATCCTTGCAAACTTACGGAAAATTCCTCCACAAATATGCTTAAAATCAAGCTCACCAATTGGTAGGTTTGGAAAATTGCTTAAAATGAAGGGGTTTTTTAGACTCCAGGGTATACCAAACTTTTGAAAAATACATGATTGCCCAAACCAAACCAAAACTAGGCTTTTAGTGACAGTACCTTCTATATTTGAAGTGTGTACACAAAACTGCATTAATTGTCCATGAATTCACCTGTGGCTCATCATTAGACTCTTGTAAAGGTCCAGGGACTCTTGTTTTCTGATGAAATACTGATTTTTATGCCATTTTCTCTCACTAGAGCATTGCCCTGGCACGAGTGAAGGTTGAAGAAGCGAGAAACAAACTTGTAAGGGTTTTTGTTTTAATCTTTCCAGAAGCTACATGTATTGTTTGATTACAGATTTACCCACCTCAGACTGTAGTCTCAATGTTCTCATGGGGAAATTTGGCAAGGTGGAAGTTGTAGATATTGGTAAGGGGAGCTATTGATGTCTGAGCTACAAAGGCAGTTGGGCAGAATGATATCAGTGGGGATTATGTGTCTGTATGCCTATGAATTTTGCCTATTGGAATGTTTATTCACTTAGCTGTGTAGATCTCACAAGCTTTCTTACTCCTCCTGAAGTCTCAGAGGGCTCCAGGGCCCATATTTTAGTCAGCAGCTGCCTTGTAGATTGCAATGGGGACATTTCCCCTATTAAACATAGTGCTCGTTTCCTCCACACTTGTGTAATCTGCAGGTGTGGTTATTGAGAAACATCATAAAGCTGTTTGGGAAGTTCACACATAGCCTTCCTGAGCAAGCCCAGGCCACCTTTGAGCCTCATGAAACCTGTCTTTGCTCCTTTGGGCTACTGCCTGCTTGCTCATAAAGCACAAGTGGTAAGCCTTGAAACAGTGAAAAATCACAGCTAGGTAAGAGCATTTTGCACATTTTCAGGTGAGAGAGCCTGGGTTGGTAAGTCACTTGTTTTTGATTGAGGAATAAAGCTCCCCTTGCCAGCCTGAGGCTGTTCTCAGGTCAGAATGCTCACCTCTGGGGAGGACCTGTGAGCTGGGAGGTGTCCAAAATCACATTGGGGCACAGCACAAAGGCAGCTGAGCTTGTCCATCCCTTCATTTGGAGGTGTCCCTGGGGCTGTCTGCCCTTTGCAGCAGTGAGTTCATCCAGCTCAACACCAAGGTTAATCCATCACAGCTAATGATCTCCCAGGGTTGGATCATTTTAGATACATCTGTTTACCAGCAATGTGTGGAAGCTGTCTCATAGTCACTAATTCCTCTTTACTTTCTCTCCCCCTAGAACACCTTAGAGGACGAGCTCGTCAAGCTGTGCGAGGCTGTGCCTTTTGAGCTGCTGTAGCCCAGAAGACTCCAGTTCATCTGAACTTGCCTACGTGGAGCATAATTTTCCTTTTATTGCCTACTTACTTTCACTAGCAATGCATTTCTGAATTTTTAACTCCAAAATTACAAACTAATCTAATAAATGCTTCCTATAGCCCGTTGATAAATATGCCTCTAATGCTGTTGAAGGTTGAGGGGGGGGAAGTGGAATTTTACCATTCTGTTGCTAGGCAACTAACAACCGGTACTTTAGGGCTGTCTACACTCACAAAGGAGACAAAGACTTTTGCCTGGGCCGGCAGGGGAACAAGAGATAGCAAGATTTGATAACAGGACATTCGCTCGCAAGTCTCGGAGGAGAGAGCAGTGGAAGAAGCAGCTCTCTGCTTTTTGGCTGCGACTGCAGGAAAAGAAAAGCCCGGCTTTGCATAGCTTTTCTCTACCTGCTGGGTGAGTTCTTGCGTTGAAAAGAAGGGCACGGGGCTCCAGTCCTCTCGTCCCCTCCGGGAGAGTTCATCTCCCAGCTGCACTGCAGTGGAACGGGACCCCTGCCTGCCACCACCCTGCGCCCTGCCTGCCACAACTGCAGTTTCCTGCCACCTCCTCTGCTGGCTGGCTTGGGTGAGCCCACCTGGCCGTTCCATCTTCCCGCACTGACCTTCGCGTGTGGCTGCACTCCATCTCTGCCCAGCCGCCTGCCATTGTCCCCGCGAGACAGGCCTGACCTCGTGCCACAGCGCCATCTGCAGCTTCCCGGGAGTCATCGCACCTGCCCTGCTGGTCTGGGGGCCCAACAGCGCCCCTGCTGGCTGTGACCGTGACTGCACCAAACGGGAAAGTGCCTGGCAGACCAGAGACATCTGCCACCGAGTTTTTGGGTTTGTTTATTGTTTTTTTACCTTGTTTACTGTTTTTGTTACTGATTTTTACCTCATTCTAGTTACTAGTAAAAAACTCTTATTCCTTTTCCCATACATTTTCCTGAGAGCCCTTGATTCCAAAGTTATAATTTGGAGGGAAGGGGGTTCACATTTTCTGTTCTAAGGAAGGTTCCCACCTCCATTAGCAGATACCTGTCTATCAAATCAAGACAAATGCTAATTAAGCAGCTGTCCTGATTAATTAGATTATGTTGGCTGATAAAACCCAGCAGCAAGGAAATGTTTAATTTCTTTTCCTTCCCAAGGAGATGCTGGCTGTACCTTGGGGATGGGTGAACAGTGTGGTGTTCTGGACACCTTTTCCATGGTCCCTGTTTGGCTGCTGCTGTGGTTGCAGGGGAGCCCGGGTAACCTCGCAAAGCAGCAGGGGGATGGTTTGGCTGGGTATCAGCAGTACATTTTTGATTTCAGAGGCTTGAAAAATGGGCGTTGTTTAAATGTTGCTCGGAAGGTGAAGCTTCTGTATATTCCTTAGCAGAGGATGTTTAGTAATCTGCCTATGGATGTTACCGAGGTGTGCTCTTGAAAAGTCATTTTTCAGTCTAGTGCTGGAGGGAAGCTTTTAGCCTGGAGCTGCGAAAGAGATGGGAACAGGGACAGAGGAGTGTCCCCGTGCCAGGAGCTGGCTGAGACAAGCCAGCCTCGAAGCCAAAATGCTCTCACAACCAGCTTTTACTTTGACAGAGGAGTGTGCCTCGGGGTTGTGCTCCAGCACTGAGCTGATTTCCTCCCATTGTCCTTGGGGAAGCACAGAGATTCCCTTTGCTCAACCGCATTTCTTCCTGGCGGAGGAGTTCTTATTGCTTCCTCGTGGGGTAACTAATGCTGAAATCATTGCACTCTTGGCAGGCACAGTTAAAGAATGATAACAAGGAGCCAGAGGAGCCTAGAAGAGGTGCTGGGCTGTACTCCCAAAATTCCTGGAGCCCACACCACCTCCAGCCTTTCATCTTCCCTTCTTAATCTTTCAACCCAATCTCCTTGAAAATTCAGAATGAGTCCCCTGGTATTTCCCCTAATCTGGCATTTAAAATCTCAGGCAATAAAGCTTTCACCACTTCCCTTAGGGAGACGAGTTTCCAGCCAGCGGTTCTCCATGCAAAAGCTTTCCACACGGATTCTCATTTTAGGCATGCCCTTCTGTAATTTCACCTCATTAAAACTGTTAATGTATCACCATCCTTCTCCCTTGATGCCACTTCCTTCATTCAGACATTTACAGATCACTGGTGTCTCCCCGCTTAGTTTACTAATTCCATGGTACTTACGACAGTCAGAATTCCTTTTTTTTTTTTTTTGTAAAGCCTCCAGCCTGCTGACTCTCAGCTGTGGAGTCTTGGAGCTCCTTTCCATCTATCACTCCTCTTGCAAATCCAAGGCAGATGCTCACCGCCCTCGCCTGTGTCCTTATGCTTCCCTGTACTTCGTCCAAAACTGCACTGCCTGTTCCCGACTGCCGTGTCCTAACGCCTGTGAGCTGCGTGGCATCCTCCGGGTGTCTTTCAGGAGCTGTGCCTCCAAAGCACATTGCTCCTTGTAAATACAGGTTCTGGGTTTTTTTTTCCCCCAGAAGCAGCCAGTTGGGTGGTGAAGGTTGATGGCCCAAGCCACGTAGGAGATCAGAGCAGGCTTTGGATTCGAGCTGCCAGCATCCCAGCACAGGGAGGGTTTTGTCTTTGCTGAAGTACAGATTTTGTTAGAGCATTCCGTCATGCTGACACCACAAATAGTGCATTAATCTTCCTTGAATAGGATATTTTAAAACATATTTGGTGAGAAGCACCTTGCAAAGTACTGGTTTAAAACAGAATTGTCAGTTCCTGAGTGTGTAGTTATGCTTCTAGCTGAATCCCATCATCTCTCCTAATATGATAAACTCTTCTGAGGTGGCATGATGTCTGTGTTTCCCGGGTCCACCTACACTGTTTGGGGGATGGTGTGGGCAGATGCACACACTTTTCTGTACTACCAGCCCTAGGACTGATTCTGTGCCCTGAGCAGCTGTACAGCGAATGGTTAACTCTTCAATTTCCCAGGTGTTCGTAGCCCTGATCAGGACTTAGAGACTACAGTGAAATGATTTCCTGCCACGTTTCTGAGTTGCAGGGACTACACCTGCAGGGGTACAGCACAAACCCTGGAGTGTGGAAACACCAGGAGGGCGTTTAGCGAGGACATTATAATGTTTAAAGAGGGCATTATAAAGTCGCTGTGATTGCACACCACACTTCCCCCACGAGCCCCCCGGGCTCGGGTCTCCAGAAGTGCTTTCCAGCCCCAATGATCCTGCGATTCTGTGGTCTCAGGGAGTGCAGGATCACCAGGATCACCGTCAGAGGGAGAATGTGCCTCTCCTCGGAGTGTGTGAGGGGTCCTGAGGGGTGTATGTGACAGTGATGGGGACAGTGTCTGATAGGGACGGTGATAGGGACAGAGACACAGTGGCAGTGATTGTTACAGGGACAGTGATAGTGACAGGGACACAGTGACACAGGCCTGGTGACACAGAGACACAGGGACACAAGCACACAGTGACCATGAGACAGGGACAGCGATAATGGCACAGTAACACGATGACAGGGACATAATGAGAAGGACAGGCACAGAAGGACACAGAGAGATAGAGACAGGAACACAGGGACACGGAGATACAGGGACACAGAGACCAAGTGACACAGGCACACAGGCAAATAGGGACACTGGGATATAGGGACAGAGACACTGGGACACAGGGACAGGGACATAGGGACACAGGCACGCAGGAACACAGGGACAGGGGCACAGGCACACAGACACACACGGACACCAGGACACAGGGACACGAGGACAAGAAGAGACAGGAACATGGTAACACAGGCATATAGAGACACATGGACATAGAGACACAGGGCCACAGGCACTCAGGACCATGGACACAGGGACACAGGGACACAGGGACACGGGGAGACAGGCACACGGGGAGACAGGGACATGGGGGCACAGGGACACGGACACGGGCACACGGACACACAGGCACAGAGGGACACAGGGATACGGGCACACGGACACGGGGACACAGGGACACGGGGACACGGACACAGGGACATGGGGGCACAGGGACACGGACACGGGGAAACGGACACGGGGGCACAGGGACACAGGGACACGGGGGCACAGGGACACAGGGACACGGGCACACAGACACAGGTACACAGATACACGGGGGCACAGGGACACGGGGGCACAGGCACAGAGGGGCACACGGACATGGGGACACAGGCACATAGGGACACGGGGGCACAGGGACATGGGGGCACAGGCACACAGGGACACGGGGACAGAGGGACACGGACACACAGGCACACAGGGACACAGGGACAGAGGGGCACACGGACATGGGGACACAGGCACATAGGGACACGGGGGCACAGGGACATGGGGGCACAGGCACACAGGGACACGGGGACAGAGGGACACGGACACACAGGCACACAGGGACACAGGGACAGAGGGGCACACGGACATGGGGACACAGGCACATAGGGACACGGGGGCACAGAGACACGGGGGCACAGAGACACGGGGACACGGGCACAGGGACACAGGGACACGGGGACACGCGGACACGGACACAGGGGTACGGGGACACGGACGCAGGGACACGGACACGGGCACACTGGGACACGGACACAGGGACACAGGGACACGGACACAGAGACACAGGGACACGGACACAGGCACACAGGCACACAGGGACACAGGGACACGGACACAGGGACACAGGGGCACGGACACGGGCACACAGGCACACAGGGACACAGGGACACAGGGACACAGGGACACGGACAGAGGCACACAGGCACACAGGGACACGGGGACACGGACACAGGGACACAGGGACACGGGGACACGGACACAGGGACACAGGGACACAGGGACACGGACAGAGGCACACAGGCACACAGGGACACGGGGACACGGACACAGGGACACAGGGACACAGGGACCCGAGCACATCCCGCAGCCCCGGCCGCGGCGGCGCTCCCGCCGTTCCCGCTGCGGCCGCGCGGGGGCGCTGTGGGGCGCGGCCGCCCGCGCGGCGCTCTCGGGCCGGCGGGCGGAAGTGACGGCGCGGCGGCCCCGGTGACATTCCCGGCTCTTCCCGGCGCTCCGGCGGCTCCCGCTCCTCCCGCTCTTCCCGCGGCTCCGGCTCCACCGGCCGCCCATGCCCCGGCCGCTGCCCCCGCCGGGGAGGCCGGGAGGGGCCCAGCCTCGCACAGGTGAGCGCGGTGCCGCGCGGCGGGGGCGGCCCGGCGCCGCGGGGAGGGGCGGTACCGGCCTGGCGCCCCGGGCGGGAGCGGCCCCGCAGCCCCCGGGCGCGGGCGGGGGCTGAGCCCCGCGGGGGTGGTCCTGCTGCTCCTGCCCCTGGGCGAGCTCCGCCGCGCTCCTCTGCCCTGACCCCGCGGGGCGAAATTCCCCACAGATCCCGGGAGCAGCTCGGGGGCCGCTTTGTCTGTCCCGGGACTTCTGTAACGTGCCTTTTTTTTTTTTCTCCCCTGCAACGACTTTTGAAGTCTTGTGAGCTGTTGGAGGGTGCCCCTTGTAGAAGCGAGGGGTCTGTGTGCTCCAGTTGTGCTCTTCTCTGGGGGTTTCGTTGCGTCTTTATTTCCCGTGGATGGTGTGTTCCACTGGTGGGAAAATGTGTTTTGTATGGGAAGAAGGCTGAACTTGTTCGCTGCGGGTCTAGCGCGGGTTCCCCTTGAGCTCCTGACACCTAATGGGTTGCAGATGTGGCTCCGAGCCACACAGCCATCCGAGGGGAATATAAAACTTAACTGTGCTACTTGTTCCTCTTTAAAAGCGAAAAAGGGCAGCCTGAGCAGACTTGTAATATTTTAACTATTTCCACAGTTCCACTACTGTAACTTTCTTTGCCTGGAGGTTATTGGACAGCTATTTAAAAGGCCACTTTCTGAAAGACTTTGGGCTTTTTTTTGGTTTGTTTTTTAGGTTTACATTGCTGCCACCTTTGTTAAGTAGCATCTAAGTGTACTTATGTCTTAGTTTGTTAACAGTGGGACAAGGCAACTTGCCTTAAAGTTTGTAGTTACGTTGGTGAAACTATAATTGCAATAACTTTGTTAAACAAGGTCATGGTTATAACTAGTTGTGCACTTTAAACAGCACAAAGTACCTAACAACACTTCAAAAGCTGAAAAAAACTTGTGTGTCAAGATGGCATAAGTCAGTCCTGTTTATTTTTTTTCCCGACAAGTAATTCTAGCTTTTAAAAATGAATGAGTAAGTAAATCTTTGAACCATTGAGCATCTCTTAAAAATGTAAAATTTCTTTTATTTCTCGCTCCCAGAGATCTAATTTGGTTTTAAGTCTCCTCTTCTCCTGTGCTTCTCAGGATCAGACCGAATAATAGTTTCACTTACAGGCAAGGGCTAACCTGTTTCCACTTCTGGAGCTAAAAATTTAAGTACAAGCAGTACTGCCTCTCCCTTTGTAACAGCAAACAAATGCCACATTTAAAATGTTTCTCTTAAAGCATGCTACATTGCTCAAGTCTATTAAAAATGTTACATTTGACCTTGAGGTGGAAACTGAGCATGGTGCTCTTCTGAGCTCCCCATCTTGTGGTTCTCCTGCCCTAGTTACCACCTGTAATTGCTGTTCCTGTGGTGCCAGAGCTGGAAATCAGGCTGTCAGGGCTGCACAGCTTTCCCCACTGCCCTGTGGAGGAAATAGGTTTGTAACAAACTCTCAGGAGAACAGTAAGTTGCTTGTCATGTGTTTGCTAAACCCAGACATCTCCCCATGTATGTATACACACAATAGCAAAGCAGTGAGATGAAGTGTGGAGAACTCATCTGTCCAACAGCAGTCATTCTTAAGAGTCATTTTCTGAGTATTTCTCACCTCTAGTGATCTAGAGGAGCCTGCTGGTGTCCCAAGAAGCTCCAAAGGAGTGGTTATGTGGCTGCTGAAAGCCAATAAAGCAGTTTCCTGAGGTTCTGGCTTACCAGCAACACTGGTATTTCGTCTGGAGAGCCAAGGGGAGGGACGCAGCCGGTGATGGAAGGTGGTACATGAGTCTGTGGAGCTGCTCCAGTTCATGAGGGTAACAGTTCTGACTCATTTTGAAACACTTGAATTTTTTAATTACATTGTGTCAACTAATTCTGTTTGCTCTCCAGCCCAGTTGCTGGTTGGCATCCTGAAGAGGTGCAGTGAGAAATTCCTGAGAAGTCAGGGAGAGGGGAGGACTATGGCCTTACACATCCAGGCGTGTCATTTGTGTGGCAGTGCAGCCTGGGCATCTCTGCCTCTGCTCACAGGTGCACACAGCCTGCCTGCTTGGAGGGAATTACAGAGCAAAACCAGGAGTGCGTGCCTTGAGCTGGGTTATGTGGAGGGAGGGGAAATGGGAAGGAACCTGCAGCCACCCACAAGGCGGTTGAGAATGGTCACAGCACACAGAAAGAGTTGCCCTGCTCTACCTGATAAAGGGGGGGTAGGAAGGATGTTTGGGTGCCTTTGACAAATGGGCGCTGCAGAGGGAGTGGGATTAATGGGGTAAGTTAAGGTTGAATGAACAAAGAGTAAATATGGATTATCATGAGGGGCTTTGAACATCAAACATTAGGGAGATAAGTTGCTGTAACTCAATCAGAGCAACAAGAAATAATTGCCTTGGCTGTCCTGACCCCCATCTCCTTGCTGTATATTTACCTTTAAAATGCAGGATTCTTTGTGTGGACTCTGTTCACTTTCTTCCCTTTCTCTTGGATACTATCACATCAGCTCCCTGCACCACCAAGGATGTATGTGCCATCTTTGACCTGCCTGTATATCAACATCTCACTGAAACATCTGTTAATGAGATGGGGGGGTCTCCACGTACCATGCGGTGAAGGGGCTGCACACTGAGTGATACAACTCTCTGCTTACCCTCTGACCAAAATACCACCAATTATCTAGTGATACGAAAGCTTTGGAAAGTTTTTCAAGCGAGTAAATAGTTTAAAGCAGCTTGCACATAATTGTGTACAACGTTTCAAAGTTGTTGTGTTGATGGTACTTCTTGACAGAATTGGGTCTATGGTCAATCTCAGCTTCTGTGTTTTTATCTGCAGTTGACTGAGTGGCTTAGAAAACTGCAAGCATTGACAGAAACTGAGCAGCAGATTTAATAACATGTTTACTAGATCAAAGTAAAAGATTTAAACACCATAATTGCCAGTGTGTATATTGACTTGCACTCTGGAAAAGAATTACTAAAACTTGAATATCTTTGCTGGCTTGAACTTTACTGGTAGTGACAGGGAACTGAAAACGAAGCAGCACTGGGAGAGGGGGACAGGCATAGTGCTGGAAAAGAACTCTGAGATAAAGTGTGGTGCAGTGTGTGTTGATGCTCTGAGATGACCTTGTGTGGAAAGGGAACAAGTTTTGGTTTTCCAGTACCAAAATAAATGTTAAGCACATGAACAGGAGTTCAGCCTTTATCAATGTAACTCAGGAGCAGCCAAGTTTATGAAACTGGAATCTATGGCAGCAGATATTATTGCGGGGAACTTGGACAACACAAATCACCACAAAAATCATACTTTCTGTCACATCTTTGTTCCAGATTTTTAATGCATAATGCAGTTCTGAGACTGCAACTTGAGGTTTAGAATACAGTATCCACAAATGTGCAATTTTGAGCAAAAAGAAAACTGGATGAAAGGGACTGTAAATCAAAATGTGCACACAGTGTAAATATTAGCTTCTGCTGTTGCTTTCTCTGATGTGGTACATCTCTGAGTTAAGCTGAGTGACTGATACCTTGTCACTTACTCAGTGTTACTGTTTAAGGGTTCGGATTTAAATCTGTATTTGCCCATTCCCACTCCTGATCATTCCCTCTTCCCGTGTCTGATCAGCGTGAATGAAGCCTGCAGCAGTTTTTCCGCGGATGTGACGGGCTCCCTGCAGCTGGGGCACACATGGATTACTCATTTAGGGCTGGAAATGAGATGCAGCTCTGCGGCGCAGGTGTTGCAGTGATGCCGTGTCAGGTGCATTACTGACTGCTCAAGGAGGTCAAGTGACTTGCCCATGGTCATGAGGTGTGTCAGCTTTAGGTTCAGAATGATCCCACCTAATATCCCTTTTTATTTGAGAAGTTATTCAGGGGTTTGGTATAAATTTGATCACATAGTCTGCCTCTCCAATGCTCAGAAATTGATCTGAGTAGCAGAATAGCATCCAGGCTTCAGCCTTACCATGCCTTGTGATACTTGGTTTCCAAGAAAACAGCTTAGAAGTTTTTGGTACTCAGTCTGACAACTTTTGAATCATAAATGGAACAGGTGATCACTTTTTAATTAAAAGCAAGTATTTAAAGTCTTCTTTAAGGTAGCATTTTTGTTTCAGTTTGTGTGGGTCATGGAGCTGACATAGTGAGGATTTCACAGTGTCCTACAAGATGCTCTTCTGCTTTGATGCTTCAAAATTCCTGCAAATGAGCAGGATGAGCCAGACCTTGATTGAATAAGTGTTCCTCTTGCTACCTTTCTGCTCCAGTGTCTTTTTTCATGATGCTTGATCGTTAGCATTTCACAACTTATTTTAGAGAAGGCAGATTTCACTTCCATTCATCCAGCATGGGTAGAGGCCAAGTGACTCACAGTAGCAGAGCTGTGAATAACTACGAGTCAGATTCTAATACCAGTTGTCTGCGTGATGAAACAATTACCATTTCAGTAATTTGTTTTCCATTGGGAATATTGTATTTCCATGGTACCAGTGTGAGGCTGGTGCTCCAACTGTACTGTCAAACATTTGAAGCAAAAAATAATCAGCTTGTCATGATAGGAAGGGGAGGTTGAGCCAGTGGTCTCTTGTACTTTGGCTTTCCCATCAGCTGGTAATTCTGGCTCCTCAGCTTACTCCCCTGGTTCATGTTCTCTTGGAATGCCAGATCTTGCCAGAAAGACGTTTCTAAGTAATCTGGCAATTCAGGGAAAAAATGTTGGTAAAGAATAGATCAGGGAAGCTGTCTGCTAATTCTGTGTGCTTGTGGTTGGAAATACAATGATTTAAAGGCTGTCTCCTAATGAAGTAAGTTGGGTGAAGTGCTGGTAGTCTGGAACCTCATGTTTGGTAAGAGATCTTTTGGAAATGAAGTTACCATTGTGGGAAGGAATGGTCTTTTGAGCAGCAGTGCCTGTGAGCCCATTACTGATAAATACAATTTGTGCTGCCAATAACCATGGTTCCTCCAGAGGAAGTAACACCTTTTGATAGCACTGTCCACACAATAAAACACATATTTCTTTGAGTACTGTGTTTAGAAAGCCTTTAAGGTGAAGTTTTGTTTTTCATGGTTCCACTTACTGTTATTAGTAAGTCATCTTAAATGCAATACACAGGCTTTGGAGGCACTCACTGTAATAAGAAAATCCAGGAATTGTTGAATACCATAAAACTAAGCCAGGGAAATTAATTGAGTGTCTTGCCAGGGTTAGCTTCATAGGCCCCCAATAATTAGTTATAAGCCTCACCTCAACTTAAAATGACTTTGATAACAGACACCTGAATTCTCTTGTTTGTTTTACAAGATCAAAATGATTTTGAGGCTGTTTAACACCTGTAGTGGATTTCATTGTTTGTCTGCAAGGAACTCTCCAAGCTCCAGCAGCAATAAGGCTATGTTGAATTAATGGGATGAGGTTGAATTGCTACTCCAGGCTTCATGCTCTTTTGCTTTTTTTGTTCCATCTCCCCTTTTACTGGGAAAGCTGTTTATACAGTTTATGTCTCCTCTTGCTAACCATTAGTTTTATTCTTATGAAAGTTCTGCCAGCTGAACCACTTTTTCCTAAACAGGAATAATAATCTAGGAAGTAGTTTTGGGGTAAAAGATGCATTTCAAGGCTCTTTTTGGTTTGGGGGGGGGTGAAGAAGAGGTTAGTGCATTTTTTTTTTTTTCTTTTTTTCTTTTTTTTTTTTTTTTCCGTCCTGTCAGTACTTGCATGCTACTTCTGAAAACTGCCTTTTAATTCTCTTTTTCTCTTTTTGTAGCTGGTAACGTGGTATCCTCTTACATACTGTTATTTAATTTCTGCAGTCAAATATGTGCAAAGTCTTTTGTGTGTTGCAGGAAAGAAACGTCTGCTTTCTGGTCTGTCTGTTGTTCTCTTGAAGTACAGCTCAAATTTCTTCTCCTCTGCCAGCTGGAATACTGTAGAAAGTATCTGATAATAAAGCCCATGATAGAGGCATTTTCATTAACACACATGTGAATGGCCTTTGAGCCACTCAGTTCTTCTTTTTTCAGATACCCAAGATAGCTTTTGTTCATTTGTAGAACCAACCTCTGTTTGCTTCATACTGTGACCTGTGGCAGAAGTCCTGTGTCTTTTAGGAGCACTTTGGACACATAAAGACTGTGCTGTCGATTGTTAGCAATCTGGTGGATGCTGAAATCAATTGGCATGTCTTGTTACTGGTCAAAAACAAGTCAAGAGTTTGGTGTCATGACAAGTGCAGTTGGTATCTTACTGTAAAATTTCATCATTTGAATGCCACATGACTTTGCCTTTAGTAGAATGGTGCCATTTATTTTTCAGTGGTATACCTCCTGCAAATCAGTATTGCAGTATTTTGGTTTGATGCTACTAGCTTAATAATTAAAGAAGCAAATGAATAGTATGAATGGCCACGTGAATGAGGAAATTATTTGAGATCAGTGCTTGTTGGGCTTGCAGCTCCTTTTCAGCTCTTCTGTAGAATTTGGATGTGTCAGTTGATGGCCAGACTGTAAAATGAGTATTTTACTGCCCTATTCCTTATGGCAAAGACGTTCATTGGTGTTGAGTTAAAGCATTTGAAACTTTAAAATACCTGAAGGTAGGTTTTTCCCACAGCAAAGATGGTGTAAAAAGGTCTGATCATAAAATATTTACAAACTGTAGGGTTACTTATTATCTCGTAACTTGTTTTCATTAAATGGCTTTTCTAAAGCCGCAGCAAGTTTAGCTCAGTCCCTTGAGCTCTTGGGTAGCTGTGGAAGATGTGAAGATGCTGGAAAATCTCTGTGGAATATAGCACTTGAGGACATGTTTTAGTGGTGAACGTGGAGGTGGTGGGTTGAAGGTTGGACTTGATGATTTTAGAGGTATTTTCCAACCTTTATGTTTCCATTAATACAGCAGTGCTGAGATGGATTTCCTGCTTTGAAGTTACATTGCAGTTGTCCTGATCTACTAGTTTGAGCTATTGGCACATAACAAGATGTTGATTACTTTCAGGATATCTCTGATAAATGTTCTTAACTTCTGCTCTGAA
This sequence comes from Acanthiza pusilla, assembly GCA_036630365.1. Classification (NCBI taxonomy): domain Eukaryota; kingdom Metazoa; phylum Chordata; class Aves; order Passeriformes; family Acanthizidae; genus Acanthiza; species Acanthiza pusilla. The sequence continues at coordinate 2,006,547 of JAXCHO010000032.1, read as the reverse complement.
AGTTAGGATTAATTTGTTATGTTGTGCTCAAGTAATTTAAAATTGGCTTTTGTGTGAACCTTGCTTTGACCATGGTGGAAAAATAGACCCACATTTCTTGAAAAGATCTGTTTATATAGAATGGAGAAGCGCAGAACACATTTTGTTCAAGAACCAGAAATGGTTAGGTAAAGTGGGAAAATCTGTTAAACTCAGTGTCTTAAAAAAGAATGTCCATCCATGTGACAATCATCTGTAGGGTGATCTCCTGCAAGCTAATGTATAGCAGAGAGAAAAAGAAACTTTCGTAGTGTTGATTTCTGCCACTTGTTTTGTTGAAAGAAAAGATGTAAAAGTGAGTCACTTAAATTTTTAGGAACAAGTAGTAATAAAGATAAAGCCGCTCTAATTTTTAGAGTAGAGAGCTTTGTAGACTTTAAATTGTTGTGCTCTTAAGAAAAATGGTTTCATTATGAGGAAGAAAGGAGATTTTTAGAAGGCTAAGTGCAGCCAACCTTGTGTGCTTTTATCTGTGTGCAAGGACTGTGATTTTTTTTGTTGTGGGGTTCCAAGTGCAGCTGGTGAATGTTTATAGAAGCCTGTGTGCAGACTTGTGAAATAAACCTTAGCTGGTACTTGCCTTTCCTTTGAAAGAGGCAGAATATGTGCATTAAGCATTACAATGGAAAAACCTATATTTAAATGTGTAGTCTTGCTTCTTATGTAGGATAAAAAAATGTTGCTTTTCAAGATTGCAAAGGATGCTCCGCAAAGCTTTGTATTAACACATACACTTGTAATTTATATTCAGTCTTGGGTAATTTCTATATGCAGCCTGTTGAGCACTCAGTAGGAGCAACCTATTTTTAATCTTCATTTGTTTATGCAAAACCAGTTGAAACACAGCATTAGTTTAATCCTTTCTTCTTTTATTTTGCACTGCAATTCTCTTACCATGTCGGCTCCAAGGGTCCTATTCTTTGGGGTTGCTACCAGGCCCGATTTGTGAATCATCTGATGAAGAGCCAGCTCCACTCCCAGAAATGTGCCTTAGGTAGAATCGCATGCCAGTGAGTCAGCTTTAGGGCAGCATTTTCAAAGGAACGCTATATAAATTACACAGCATCCCTGTGGGGGTGGCTCAGTGTTATGAAAAATCTGCTGTAGAGCATGGTGCACACACATCCACACAGAGCTGAGTCAACCGTCTTGGGTTAAATTGAGTGCTGGTCTCTCTTCTGTTGTTTTAAGTGCACGGGTTTGTGTGACACTCAAAATGAAAAGGAACGTCTGGTGTCTTTGGGAGAAACTGAACAAGCTGGGAAGTCCAGAAAGTGTCATTATTTCTACGTTTGTCTGGGTTCATATCAGTCTTTCCTGATAGATGTCTGATTATTTGGATTGATTAGTTCTTAGCTAATTAGACATTCTGCTGTCCGGCATAAGGTAATGGATTTAAACTGATGGAGAGTAGGTTTAGATGAGATATTAGGAAGGAATTCTTGGCTGTGCGGGTGGTGAGGCCCTGGCACAGGATGTCCCATCCCGGGAAGTGTCCAAGGCAAGGTTGGACAGGGTTTGGAACAGTCTGGTCTAGTGAAAGGTGGCCTTGCCCTTGGCAGGGGATTGGAACTGGATCATCTCTAAGGTCCCTTCCAAAGCAAAGCGTTCTGTGATTCTCTGATATCTGTATGTCTTGTTTGTACTAAAGTGTCACTGGCATTAATTCACTGAATTAATTGTGTTGATTTTCAATGGAAAGAAAGGTGTCTCAAGAAGAAAAAAAAAGCATGAAAATCACACAGCTACACCTGCAAAGGGTTTTGGTGAAATTTTGGAAGTGGATAGGTTCATTAGAACTTCACATCTTCAAAGTTACATGTCCTTCTGTGAGAGGAGAGCCTAAGTTTTTTTTTTTTTTTTTTTGCCAGAAGTTTATCCTGTATTATGAAGCAGACATGTGCATTACAGTCCACTCTTCAGTACCTACCCTGTGTGCTGCTCCTGTCCTTTCCCAACCCACCCTCCTCAGACACACAGTCTGTCAAGTGTTCAAGACAGAATTCTTGATGAGCTTGTCTGTGTGTTTACATTTTTAAAAATAGCTGTTTTACATAATTTTATTAGCCTCTGTTTTATGCATTTGTCATTACCTCTCTCACACCTCTGATTTATTCTATCTCTGTTGGGTAAACGTGAGATAATGTAATCCACTGGAGATGGAAATAATTGTTTGTGTAAAAAGGAGCCATTATAGTTTTATAAATGGACTATAAAGTTTTATAGTTCCTTATAATTACAAAAACATACTCAGATTTAGATGAAAATAAAGGACTTCAGTGGCACTGGTACTGTGAGGTTGGAAGGACCTGGAAGGATTTCTAGTTAACTGTGTACTCTGAGCAAGTAACTGGTATACAGCACTGCAGTTTAACTTTTCGTTTATGTAGTCACAAAAGCCTAAAGAACACACATGGTATTATTTGCTGCAAGAATATAGGTACAGTTTATCCTTTTTTTTTTTTTTTTAATAATTGCAGCTTCCAGTTGAATGGCAAGTGGTGAGAGGAGGTGGATTGTTCAAATTGTTTTCTTTCAGCGCTAACTGAAAGGGCAGTAAAAGGCAGTGTTCTGCTAGATAATTTTTTTCACTTCAACAATTGCTAGAATTGGCATAAGAAGGTGATATGACCATAAGCAGGGAAAAGAAGTGGTCTGTTGGACTGTGATTAAAAAGAAATGTGTTAGGGAGTTTTTCAGCAAGCCACTGTGAAAAAAGTAGTATCTCCAAAGGAATAATCTGTCCTGCCCGTAGGTTCAGAAAAACAAGAGCTGGTTTGCTTCCTTTAAGCTAGGCATTCTTTATCATTAGTCAGCCCAATAACACCTAAAACGAGAATGTTCCATTAAGGTTAGGTTGTCATGGTGTTTATTTCAGGCTGTTGAGATTTATTCCTATTAAATAACTAATTTGTTTGTTAGAACTAACATTCTAGCTGTTAATATATGATATGTGATTTAGTATGTTGTTTGCTTGGCCTGAGTAGATGGATTTGTTGAAGCCTTCAAGCTCAAGCTGTGAACTTACAGCTAAAATGTTTGTTTCTGTAACGGAATGAATTCCTTAGTAATCTTCCTAGTAGCTGATCCAGACCTGTTTTGTCTGTGGTGTGAGAAGGACATTGATAACAAATGGATATTTTATTTGCTGCTGAGTACTGTTTACCTAAGTGAGGGCTTTTTTAGTTTCCTGTGCTCTGCCAGCGAGCAGAGGCACCAGGAGCTCAGACCTGAAGATCAGGAGGCAGCAGCCACCAGCAGAAGCCAAACTCCACCAGAGTTGAACAGCCTGCCTGGACATGGAGAAAGAACCCAGTGACGTGCTGGAAGACCCCAGACCAAAAATCAGCACCGAACCAAGAGATGAAGGCAAGGTGCGTGAGGGGCGGGTGCCTAAGTTGTGTAATTCCCTGGGGATTTCTTTGTTCAGGGTCCCTCTCCACAAATACAGCTGATCTGCTGCTCTAATACTGTTAAGTTATTTGTTTTTATAATCTGATGCCTGAGACTCTGCTATGGGAAACCTATCTTTAATATAGGTCTTTGTGCAGTAGTATATGTTACGTGAAAATTGTTCTTTAGGAAGCTACTATCACTTCTGAGTTATTTTGCTCTTAATCATTTTTTATCTACAAAAATCTCTTCCCAGAGCAAAGTGTTGTGAAGGAACGCTTAGTACCCTCTCTTGTGTCTAAGCAGAACCTGTGAGTTCAAGGTGTGATGAGACAAAACAGCAGGCAGCTTTTAATCAGATTTGGTTTTTTTTATACAGGGATGATCTGTGCTTGTTCTCCTTTCCCTCCTTCCTGCCAGCTCTGGCAGAAAATGTCACTTACTTTCCCATTTTGATTTCTGCTAGTTTATTGAAAGGAATCTTCCCACAGAAGGGTGAACCAGTTTTGTGCAAAGGAGGGAATATGATGGTGCAGTCACAGTTAGGTGGGAAAACGAGGGGACAAAACCATCCTTGTATGTGGCAGCAAACTGTTAGGGAGGCTGGGCTGTTTGTGTAAATCTGACCTTCAAAATCCTTTTGGATTTCTTCCCTCAAGTGTAGATTCTCTAGTGTACAAATTATGTGCCTTTACAAGTGAATCCATGGTTTGAATATATTTCCCAGCTAGTGGTATAGTTAGTTAATTTAATGGTTTCTGCACTCTGGTGTGTTTTATGTGTGACTTGGAAAATAACGTATTTTCTGTTGGAAAAATTCAGCACAGAAGTTTTTACAGAATTGCCTTTTAAAATCATCAGTGCAGTATCTGTTCAGCAGTAAAAGGAGAATGCCATTTCTGATCAACATCTAATTAAGTATCCATCTGTGTCTGTAAGCATCACAACTTATTTTTCAGTGCTGTGTTCTCATTTCAGGAAAAAAATTGTCTTTCTCTAGCACCACCTTGAGATTTCCTTTTCTAGTACTGTTACTAGAAAGGTGAGTGATGAGAAAGGAATGGGAGTTTTTCAATGAAGTCTCTTCTTGCTCTTCTGTACAGTTTTCAGGTAGAACTAAATAAGGACATTTTTTTCTTTCTTTGAGGCAAGGCTCGCCTTGGCATAGATATTTTATGCCAAACTGACTGTGTTCTTCCCTGCAGCAAAGTCTGTTTCAGTCATGGTAGGTGTTCTTTTTTCCCACTGAGAGAAAGGAAAAGCTCTGGTTTATACACACACACATATATATATATATATATATATATATATATAAATAATGGAATTGGTGATGTCTAAATAGCCAGTTCAAGGGACTTGAAGAGTACAAACCTTACCAGAACAGGTATTTTTTTTCCATGTGTGCAGAAACACATCTCAGTGTTGTGAAATTTCAATTCCGTCTGCTACCAGCTCACGGAAAATCACTGTGTGAATGATCAAACCAGTGTGGTTGGAGTAGTTAAAGATCCCACTTAATATTTAAAAAATCCTATAAAATATTGCAGTTGGGCTGTTAACAAGGTGGCAATGTGCAGATGAAACATATTTTTTTCTGGCTGATAGACCAGAGAGATGGAAAGGCAAGTGCAGGTGCTGTTACAGCCCCTTTGGGAGCTGTGAGGTAAATGATGTTTCCAAGTAGGACATTTGTGGAAAAAAGCCTGTAGCTCACTTTGGCTGCCCTTTATCTTCGTGTCAAGCTCTGCTCTTCGTGCTCCCCAGGCTAAAAAGTTGAACAGTGCAGAAGCTGTTCTGCAGTTATTAGTATGAATACTTAAGTATGTTTTCGTTTGGTCAGAGTAATACACTTTTGGCTTGTGTCTGAGCAACATATTTTCTCCCTGTGTGTACATTTAAAAACTCTTACAGAAGGTATTTTTCATTTTAAAGTACATGGCCAGAGGAAAGCTGGTAGCTGCACTAGCAGGTACAATACAAATTCCCCTTGTTCCGTCATCAAATCTGCATTTTACTTACTTGTATAATAGGAGAATTATTTGGTGATACAGGTTTGTGAGTGGATTACATAGAAATACTGATTTTATTACGTTATTGATATGCATTTATGTCTCAGAATGTGTGTGTTCATCATTTGGGTTTGTTGGTGCTCTGCTGTAGCCTTGGAAATAAATTGTTCCTACGTGATATCTACTGCTTACATTAAATTACTGTCTTCAAAAATTCTTCTTTGAACTTGTTTTCAAGAGAGGGTTATTCATGCAAGTATTCACAAATATTTTTCCAGATATATATGTTCCTCTATTTCACAGTATGCATTTTATTCTGTTTTTTGGAAGGAAGATGCTGAGCTTACTGTTTGGGATTTTGAGTTTGTGCATTTTTTTCCTCATATTTACCAGACCTGGTCTTGCCATCTGTGTCTTTCCTGTGACATCTGATATTTACCAACCTTCCTTTCCTTAGCTGGTGTTTCTCTCCCTTACGTGTTTTCATCATTCCCTTGCACCATGCAGCAGTTCATTCATTAGCTTGAAGGAAGCATGAACTCCATTCTAGTATTCTTGAAAAATCAAGTTTCAGAGTGGATTAGAGCACACAGGACATTGCTCAGCTTTGCACAGCGTCTTTCAGATGCAGGGAAATATATAGTGTATTACATACTTATGTGCAGTTAAATACTTACAGAAAGCTTGGGATGGATCAGAAAAATGAAAGAGGATTGTCAGGGTATAGAAAAATCTCTCTGAACGATCCATACTTCCTCAGGCTGCTCAAGTGCTGATTGGCCTTCTCCGCAGGAATGATTTTTTTAGATAATATCTCACTGCTGTTTTTTCTTGCCTACTATTTTGAATTGCCATAAATTTATCATTTACTGCACTTCTGAACCTGTAAAGGATTTGTTCCATACCATTCATCTCTAAGTGAATGTGGTAATTGAAGGATCTTTATTCTGTGTTGAATTCCAAGTGAAAATTTAGGTGAAAGGCAAAGTGTGAATAATGAAGACAGAATGGTAACTATTGATCTCTCCAACAAAATTTCCATGAAGTTGCTTCAGGTACTTTTGGTGCAGATAATTGATAAACTTGCACGTTACAGGTAATGTGCAAGTTATCAATCAGATAAACCGCTTGGTCTTTGTATTTGGATTAAAGCAATGCAATTTATTAAATTATAACTTGAAGTAAAGTGTAGGATACTGGTGTGGGTGGATAATGTTTCTTGCTTGCAGCCCCTACTATTTAATACTTCTTTCCTGGCAGATTTGAGAGAAACTAGGTCAGCCTAGAGATTCTCATATAACCAGGACTTACATGAGAGACACTCAAAGACTTCCTGAATGGTGTATTAGATACTCCTAAAACATGTTTAAGTGACTCACCAGTGTGGTGGTTCTCTGGTGAGAGCAGTCTGTGTTACACGTAGCTAATGCCTCTGAAGCCAGAGCTTCTGACAATTCAGTAGCATTTCATAGCACTTCTTTCTTTAAAAAATCTTTGGTACGTAAGGTTCCCTTGCAGAATGTTTCCACTGGGAATCCCATTCAATATAACTCCAGAACCATTTCTCGCGGGTGTATAAATGAAGAAATAATTTGGTGCAACAGGATGAGTTTGCTAGGTAAAAGTAAATTAAGAAAACCAGCACGATGCTGAAAAATAAGATACTCTTCTGTGGAGCCAGGCTGGGAGAGCTGGGGTGTTCACCTAGAGAAATGAAGGCTCCAGGGAGACCTTGGAGCCCCTTTTAGTGCCCGAAGGGGCTCCAGGAGAGCTGCAGAAGGACTTGAGTAAAGGCCCTCAAGTGGCAGGATAAGAGGAATGGCTTCCCACTGCCAGAGGGCAGGGATAGATTGAATATTGGCTAGGAATTCTTGACTGTGAGGATGGTGAGGCCCTGGCACAGGTTTCCCAGAGCAGCTGTGGCTCCTCCATCCCTGAAGTGTCCAAGGCCAGGGTGGACAAGGCCTGGAGCCAGCTGGGATAGTGGAAGTTCTCCCTGCCCATGGCAGGGGGTGGGAACCAGATGGATTTGGAAGTCCTTTCCAACCCAAACCTCTCTGGGGTTCTGTGAGCCCATATGTATGTCTTAACCAAAAGCAGTGAATTGTTTAAGGTGACACTGTGAAGAGGAGCGCTGAGCAACTTGTATAATTCTTTCCTACTGTTCTGTTCCTGTGCAGGCTGCTGCCTTGCCGGAGACCACGTCTAGCTCCCCCAGCCTCCCAGACAACGTGCTCAATGCTGTGGGTCTCGAAGGACCTTGCTCTGCAATGACGATGGAGGCAGTAGGAAAAGCAGAAGAACTTGTTGATTCAGAAATTCCACCAAAGACTTCTGAAAAGCAAGATACTGCTCCTGATGAAGATGGGCCTATAGAGCTCGAGACACAAACTCAGAAAGACAGCGTGCCCGTGGCAGCAGACTCTGCAGTGCTCTCTTCCATGCCTTGCTTGCTGATGGAACTGAGGCGAGACTCCTCGGAGTCTCAGCTGGCATCGACGGAGAGCGACAAGCCAGCGGGTGGCCGAGTTTACGAGAGTGACTCTTCTAACCACTGCATGCTTTCCCCTTCCTCCAGTGGGCATTTGGCTGACTCAGACACGTTGTCTTCCGCAGAGGAGAATGAGCCCTGCCAAGCTGAAGCTGCCGTGGAGGGAGACCCTTCTGCCGTGTCCGGGGCTGCGGTCGGGAGGAAATCCAGGAGATCCAGGTCTGAAAGTGAAACTTCAACAATGGCTGCCAAGAAAAACCGACAGTCTAGTGATAAGCAGAATGGCAGAGTTACCAAGGTAAAGGGTCACCGGAGCCAAAAGCACAAAGAGAGGATCCGGCTCCTGAGGCAGAAGCGGGAGGCAGCTGCTCGCAAGAAGTACAACTTGCTGCAGGACAGCAGTACCAGCGACAGTGACCTGACCTGTGACTCCAGCACGAGCTCGTCAGACGACGACGAAGAGGTTTCAGGGAGCAGCAAGACAATCACTGCAGAGATACCAGGTAGAGGATGTTTTTTAAACTGAACTGTAACGCGCCTGACATCGTTTCTCAGCTGTCATGCTAAGTTAGATGAGTGACACTTGAGAAAAACCCAGGAGAACTGCAGCTCTGTGTAAATTTGAAGACTGCAGTGTAATAACAAGATGTGGGCAAATTTTAAAAGTCTGTTCTGAGGTTCCTGTGCACTTTTGCACACCACCAAAGCATAGAAATGGTAAATGGGAGGAAGGACTACCTTTGAATTCTGGATTTTTCAGATCTTTGTAAGCCTATATGAACTCATGTCAGTGCTGTCAAATGCCCTTAGGTGGTGATAATCTAATTCTTAAGATAAGTGGCCAGCTTTGCTTTAATATGTAACGCCCACAGCTTGGCAGCTGTGTTAGAAATGGCACGGCACACCTCTTGCCTGTGCAGTAAGGCCCTGGCCATTACTGCACTTACTCTGTGCTTTCAGCTCAACATGTCAGTGCATGACAAACCTTCTTAGCCTTATCCTAAGTTCTTTCAGATTGCAGCTGGTCACCTATTTTAGGATACAAATATGGTTACGCAGGTACCCAAGCATTTTAGACATCTTAGACAATTTTCAGCATCTTAGACAAAGTTGTTACAGTTCTCCTATGTCATAAGGATCAATAATTTCTACACTTTTAACTTTCGGACACATCTATGTTAAGATGGGAGGCAGCAAATTATAGGGGCCTTCTTGTCATTTTATTAGTGTCATTTTATTAGCAAAAGAAAGTTGAATTCTTCAAGGTTTTTGTCTGCTGAGTCTCTGTTATCTTATTAGCCGAAGTGCTGTGGACAGGATTTTGTGTGAATTATTCTTGCAGCATATTATACCACAGAACCATCATCATATGGCAATCTTCATATGGCAATCAAAAATAAAATCCGTAAAAATAAACTTTTTGGCTTGCCAACTTTTACTGGGTTACATGCCTTTTTGCCTGTTGTGCTAGAAGTTTTTTTCTTTTTGAGAAAAATAACACCTTACATAGGGCAAGAACATTTAAAGGAAAACTGCAATATTAAGTTGCTGAACTCGTTTGCTAGATGAATTATTTAAAATATTGCAGCAGAGTTTACAAATAACTTATTTAACTGAGTTGATTATGGTGGACGATGCTGTCACCATGGAAAGTGGCATTTTTCCCACACCTGCTAGGAAGCAGGTTGCACAAAGGAAGTAAATGTTTATTATTAGAGTGTCTGGTAAGGGCATAATATCCTCCTATAATTATTGTGTAGTCAACTTTTAATAGAGATCTAAATTTATTTTTACCGATTTAGTAGTTAGTCAGTCTTGCAGCTTTCATAATTTTGTGCCTTTTTATTTATAATATTTACACTTTGGGCAATTTAAGCCTGATTTAAAGCCTGTTGAAGAAGAGCGTTTCATTGATTTTGGGGACGGGTTCTTCCCCACCTCTCAAAAAACCCCAAAACACACAGAATAAATCCCTCAGGTCACATTCTTTTTTTAAGTCATAAAAATACCTTATGACCCAGAATGGTATTTTCAGGTCTGCTTAGATTTCTGACAGCCGTTGTGGGGACCTGAAGCCACTCCAGGGTATTTTTTGTGTGTCACTGGGCTCTTCTGTATTTGACTCTCGATCTTGACCACGAGATGCTTGTGGTGAAAGGATCCCATTGCATGAAGAGGTTGACTGTTAATGATTACACCAAGGCCCAGCTTTACCTGCAAGAGTGCACAAACCATCCTGAGGGAGGGACACTAACATTCATTCTAATTTCATAGCACATGTCACCTGCTTGCTGCTGAGCTCTGTTTAAGACACGAAAAGGTTTCAGCTGCCCCCTCAGTGCGACAGGGTGTGACGCGTACCTGCCACATTGCGGTTTTCCTTTAAATAGAAACGGCTTTGCTTTGGGGGAAACGCCTTCCAAGTAAGTGCAAGAGGAAAATATCCTCTGTAGAGATAAGAGCGTGGTTTGTCCAAATACTGCATCCTGTGCTGCTTGTGGGAGAAGGAGATGTTGTGGTTTTCAGAGCTGCGGTGGAGCTGTGAGTCTGGTCGGACTCGCCGCGCTCGGTCACAGCGGTGCATTCCCAGGCCATCTGCCATCCCTCTGCGTGGAGCTGGCAAGGGACTCAGGTCCTTTTTCTGGCTAGAAAGCCGTTTCAGTGCACTTAGCATAACACTGTGAATAGCCTCAAAACTGAGGGAGTGAACGTGTAGATAGGAAACAATACAGGGTATCAAAAAGTGCTCCTGGAAATTCAGGCCGTGGGTGTTCTCTGCACACAGTGGAAAGCTGAAAGGTTTGACTTCAGTGTCAGGACACAAGCATGAAAAACTTCTGCCTTTACTTTTAAAGTGTTGTCTGTACACATTGATGCAGAAGAGTTTTTTACAGGCTGCATGTGTTCCCCTTAGTCTGTGTTTGGGCATTTAGCTGCAGTCTCGGTTACTTACTCAACATCACTTATTTTCATATAATTTCAATTTTTAGCCTTCTGTTGCCTGAAAAACAGCATTGCCAACAGAGATGCTTTAAAATTTTTAGTGACAGTTAATTTGGCCCTCATGACAAAAGTTACACAGACTCTTAAGCTGTCAACACAGGTCGTGTTTACAGCAGGCAGTTTGCTTGTGTGTGGTCTGAAAATTAAATTGCCACGTTTGAGAATACAGTAGTCTTTCATATTATGTCACTAAAACTCTTCCATTTAAATAGTGCAGTTACTTTTTTTAAACCATCCACATCACTGGCTCTGAAATATGTTTGGCTAAATTCGTAAGGCAGGAAAATGTTCAGGGAAATACATGATAATGCCATGAAGTTGCAGGGCAGTTGTACAATAGAGTCAGGTCTCTCTGCTGAACTCAAATGTACCATGGATTAAAATGGTGAAAGGCTTGGATTTCTCCTTAAGAAAGACTGAAAAGTTGAAATTTTACTGGTTATACTTCAGTTACAAGTATTGTGAGCTGCACAGGAGCTCAGCTCAATTTAAGTTATGCTACTCTGAATGCATCCTGTGGTGTTAATTTACACCTGAAAATGCAGGTTCAGTCTAAACTTCAGGGGTGCTCCTGAGAATGTCCTGAGCAGTCATAATCTTTGGCTCTTTATTTCAGGGAATGCCCTGATTTTTGGATTACTGCAGATGAGGAACAATTTTTTACCTTTTAATGACTGAACCTCTCTGTTGGCGTTTAGGATTTTTCCATTCTTAAATGCCACATAAACGTGGCATAAGGGTCCTGAAATAAATTCTCCTGGACTTTCTGCTGTAGTAGGAAGTTTTTATGATGCTGCAAATTAACTCTGAATGAAATTGGCATGAAAGCAAGTCTAGGAGTCAGTATTTATTGCTGTGTAAACACCTCTCTTTTGGAAGAAGTAAGGGATTTTTAAAAGTTCAAATAATATACAAAAGTATTTGCATTTTACCACCACTGTGCTTTCTACAACTCAGAGGAATCTGAATTGAAATGGGGGTGACTCACATTTTAGGCTATCACAAAAATCTGTTAAAAAGTTTGAGTGTTAATATTGAAAATGCTGCATCTTGCTTTGTTGAAAAAAAGACAAGACTTTTTTAAAATATAGAAGCCCAAAGAGATGGGCGCAGGTTCCTTCCTCCTAAGAAGTGTGCATAGATCTTGGATGAAGCATCTTCAAGAGATGAATTTGGTTCTAGTAACTCAGAATGGCAATTACAGTTTATAGATAGGATAAAAATTGTCTGTTAAGAATTATTTGCAGTAAGATATTAATTTGGAAATGTCTGCAGCAGAATAACACAGAAGAACCAACCATTGCTAGCTAGAATGAAAATTATGCATATCCTAAATTGCTATGTTGCCAGACTTCCTAAATTAAATTGCTTTGGGTTTGGTTATTGCTTAGTACTTAAGAGATGCCGTAAAGAGAGGGCATTGGGGCATTTCTTAGGTGCTGTTTTGCAGGAGGTGTTGTCTTGAAAATAAGAGAGGTATCTTTGATTCTGACCCCTTTGTGATCTCAAATTTCTTCTCCTTTAAACTTGACATAACTAAAAGAAGATATTTTTAGGATTATAAATAGAAGAGGGCTGACTTAAATAAATGCTAGCATTTTTAATGTGTAAAAATGGATTTTTAGGCTTGTTTTTTTTTTTTAACCCTGAAATAAGAAAAAGATTGATTAAGGCTTGTTATAGTTACTGCACGGGGAGCATTCAAAACATTGATTTGCTGCTACTGTAAATTGGAGAATCTCTATGAATGATGCCTTTTAAAATTGGTATTGTGGGACAATATATACTTCAAAACATCCTTTGTTCAGTTTACAAAACAATTTTGTCAACTTTGACCATTCTAAAGTTCATTCTTAACTTAAAAAAAGAGAAGATTGTCTCACTTACTACCATCAATAGTTTTTATTTAAATTGCAATTAAAACTTAACGTTACTTATAGGTAAGCTTGTGGAAATCAGAAAGATCGTAATTTAGTTTCTTGAGTTTAAGATAAGATCCTGACTAAAGACAAATAAACAGAATCATGGTGGAGGTTCAGTACAAGATCTAAATGAACACAAGAAATACTTTTTTCAGGGAAGAAAACAACTATTGAATAAATGAAAGGAGCCATGTTTTAAAAAAAGGTACCATTTAACTTAATTATTTTACTTAAAATGCAATTGGAGGGATGTAAATTAGTTGCTGTAAATTAATTATTTTTAGCAGAGGACTTCAATGCTGAATTTCCAGTGTGTCTGATAAGTAAACAGATGGGGGACAAATACTTAAAAACTAGCCTTCAGAAATAAGAGAAGAACCCTGGGCTTTGTTTAGCTGTTTCTGAAGGATCTGTGTATACCTCATTTAAATAGCTTCTAAAAAGAATGCAGTGTTTAGGTAATACTGTAATTTCATGTACTCAGTGAAATTCCAATAAAGATTCAGTGCCTTATATTTTTATTAGTGCATATTTGCTTAGGTTGTGCAATGATTTCTCTCATTCTATTATTCTTAAGCTAGAGAGTGCCATAAGTTTCACATTCAGGTATTAAATTATTATCTTCTGTATCTTTGTGTAGTTTAATGTGATGCTTGTCTTGTTTTGGAATTACCGTAGGTGACATTTGTGTGTTTGGATGGCATGCGCATATTGCTTTTGATTCCTCAAATGGGTACAGAGCCTCATTTTCATGGGGTTTTTTTGCTTCTTAGATGATTTCTGAGTGAACTCTAGACTTAAAAATATAGATTCCACTGCCTTATGTTATTGATACATAGAGTCAGGCCGTGAGGATTGGCCTTCTCTTCAGGCTGCTGAAGGTCTTCCTGATAATCCCAAAGGCAGTCATTTCCACCGTCCTTTTGATGGGTAGCAGGAAGCAGAACAGTTTCCTTCCAACCATTCCCTGTGTTCTGCTGGGATTGACTCTGGGAATGGTGGCTCAGGGCAGGGTCCTGGCTGATGTGAGGCTGCTCAGGGCTCGGTGGCATGCTGGTTGTCCCTGTGCTGGAGCTGTGTCCATCACGCCTGGCCGAGGATGCTCTCCCCTCCTGTGTCAGCGCAGCACTCACATAACCCCCTGCCCCCCATGTTTGTGTGTTCGTGTGTTGTGCTCTCCTCATCAGTGTTCTGTGTGCTTCCCAAAATCAGGCCAAGAACTTTGGGCCAATTCCACCTGTGTTTGACAGCCTGTTTTATAAAAGGGTTCAAGTGTGTAAGTAAAATGCACGTAATTATTCAGGTTTGTCGGTTAAAAAATAGCATTTTGGATTGCAGCTTAATGGAACTAAACATGTTGTTGTGTAATGTTTTTGACACCTTCAGTTGAATTCCAAACAGAAATTGTAAGGCAACTAGAGTAATTTGGTTGTTTATTTATTAAAAAAAGAGACCTTTGTGACAGAATTGTCTGAGACTTCTAGAATAAAAATCATTTTGAAGCCAAAATTTCTATCATAACCTCAGTGGGTGTAAAATATTATTATAGCAGTAATACTGTTGTTAATATATTCTAATTTCTCTCCCGTTGGCATATCCAAGGGGCAGAATTAGAAAACTTGTTTTCCTGAGTTAACATGCCTTAATAAACAATACTATGTTCTTACTTAATGATGTCTTATCAAATGGCCTCAATGTCTTTAAAGCTGGCTTCAGTCGTGCTGGGGGATCTGGAGGAGCGACCAGGGAAATTCCAGGATTGCTTGACAGGGGCACCGTGTGGGATAGGAACTGCATAGGCAATGTCCTGGAAGAGGCCATGAACTGCTTTGCCGAGATGCAGAGGCAGACAGAGGAGAAATTCCGCATGTGGATAGAAAAGCTAACCCGTCTTGACACGGACGAAGAAAGCAAGCAACAACTGGAGCCCAGGGAACCTAAAATTCAACTAGTTGGCCAAAGAATCCCCCCTACCACACAGTCAGGGGCTTTCGTGCAGATGCCTGATAGCCAAGTACTTCCTCAGCAGCCGTTTAATTCGTACGTGGGCTATCAAAATGCCGATGCCACGTTAGAGTTTCCAGCAACTTTTAATAACAATTTTCCACCTATATTTCCAGAGAATGGGAATATGGCAGAGCCTGATCTGAATCAATCATAAACTTTAAAGCAAAAAAAAAAAAAAGAAAGAAAGAAAAAGAAAAAAAAAGAATCTTATCTTTGCAATCTTGATGTTATTTTGGATTATGCTAAAAACGAGGTTTGCTTTTCTCTTTGTATGTGTTTGTTTTGTTTTCTCTTTTGGGTTTTATTACCATGATATCGTTTGTTTTCCTTAATTTGTAGTAACTATATGTAGTTTTAAAAAAATCACAGTATACCCACCTGCATGTGCCAGTACACACACATAAACACCTTCAAAGATGTGTGGGGAGAGCCGCCCTAAGCTTTCGTTGCCAAACTCGGGAAAATATAACTTACTACCCTTGTTTAGATACCCCAAAAACAGTAGGGCTGTGTTTGCTACAATAGGAGCATTCGGGGTATTCATCCAGATGCCCTTTTTGCATGTTTAAACATTTATATAAGGAAATAAGTTTTATATTTAAAGAGGTTAAGCACCCTAGAGATGCAGACTAGATACAGACCCATGACATATCCTCTGTTTACTCCCAGGTTTTGCACCTTGAACATGCCACACATTAGCTTCTTCTTCATTTTTAGGCAGAACCAATAAATAAGCTTACCCTAAAAATTTAGCTACCTATAACAAGCGTGCACAGGGGATTTCATTCCTGTTTGTCTCCCATTTAGCAATTCCTTCCCTGTCCAGAGTCAGTGTCACTGCTGTGTTGCACATGGCACATTTTTGGAAGCAGCTGTGTTACCCTGTGTGCACACATCTGTACGTGTTTGGTTTGGGTGCAAGTCATCTCCACCAATTCTAGGTGTCTGCTTTTCTCTTCCCTGGCTCTCACAGGGAAGAGATAAGCCCTCACCAAGGATGCCTGCTGGCAGTGTCTTTCTCTCCCGTGAGTTGTCCCAAACCTGGCTTATCAGCAGTCCCTAAGGGATAACTTTTGGGAGAGGCGAGGTGAGATGAGTCACCCCAACCTGTGCACACAGAGCAGCGCTGCTTCCTCCTGTGAATGCGGCCCAGCCACATCCTTCATGCTGGAATAAAAACAGTCCTGTCTGCCCTCAGATAAGCAGCCATCAGGGATGGGTTGAGCCTCGGCACAGGAATTTAAAGGAAGGCTTTGATTAGTGAGCACCGTGGTGGTCTGACGGCTGCTGGCCTGGGTCAGACCGGACTGTGTGTGAATGCCGCTGAAATAATTTTTTACTTGTGATGGGGAATGCCACAGCATCAGTTTTGTTTAAATAATACCAGAATCTGCTGTTGTGTGGATTCTTTTTTTATATACTGGTAGTTATCCTGAATAGGCAGGCTTCAAACTGTGATGTTTAAAATAGGATTAATTTAAACTGTATATTAGGAAATATTTAATTCTTACTATTATTGCTACACACAGGGATTTTTTTTGGTCACCTCTCCATTAAGGCCTTCCTTCATGTCAAGTAACTTCTCTGTAGCTACCAAAAAGAAGTATATTTATCATAAGGTAGAACTTGATAAAAGTTTCTAATGAAAATTAAATCAGGATTTTTACAATGGGAACATCTGCAGTCTAAGTAAAAAAAACACTTAGGTCTCCTTTAGCTCTGTTACTCTGCTTTTTAAACCACAGTCACTTTTTTCTAGTTATTTTAGTTTAATTTATTTTCCTCTTGTTGGGAGTAACCACAGTGTCTTCTGTAGGTCAGGCTTTTTTTTACCCTCCCTGAAGTCAGTGGGAGTTTTGCCATCAATTTATGTGACAGTTTGGATCAAACCTGTAACAGGAACTCAAGAAATACTTTTTGTTATCAGTATAATATTGACACTAGTATTTTTACATTTTCTTGTCCTAAACTTACTTTTTTTTTTAAGTATATGATGCCTTCATTTAAAAAAATAGGTTAGAGACCTGTGTTATTTTAAGAGTAACTGTTTGAAAGACTGTTCAGGAGATAATTTTTAAGTACTGGGATGAATTCAGATCACCTTCATTGCATAATTTTGATACAAAGATTTTGATATGAACATGTTAGAAAACTTCCTCATCTGAAACGGTGTACATTTCAGGTGAAAGTTAAATGAATTGTTCTATGTTTGATTGCAATTTAATAAATTTATCCTCATCTGTTTAAAAAGATCTTTCAGGGAAGAGTATTTGCTGATATTAAAAAACCACCAAAATGGATCCTTCTGATGTTCATAGATTTGATATATAGATATATATAAAAATATCTTTGTGATGATGATAAGAGCAGGATATTTTAAAGCATGACAACTTTACAAATCTTCCCCTGCATGCAGAAGCAGCTTTTTTGCAGTGACTGGTTTATTTTAATGTGTATATCTGTAAGCATGCCCATAGTCTTTTTAGTAAAATAGTATGAATGGAACAATTAGGTATTTCAGAACAAATTGTTTAAGGAGTTCAGTTGAACTTATTTATCTCTCAGACCGAAACACCTTTACATACATATCTCATAAATG
The DNA here is from genome assembly GCA_036630365.1 of Acanthiza pusilla. Taxonomy (NCBI): domain Eukaryota; kingdom Metazoa; phylum Chordata; class Aves; order Passeriformes; family Acanthizidae; genus Acanthiza; species Acanthiza pusilla. The sequence goes on along the minus strand of JAXCHO010000032.1, from coordinate 1,989,084 downwards.
GATAATAATTAGGTATGTAGCCAGTGAAATTTCTGCCAATCTTCAGTGTCTTGGTCAGGTAGTTGTTTTAAAAAAAAAAAAAAAAAAAAGAAAAATATTGAAGTAATTCAGTGTATGAATAGATAAAAATTTGGATTTGGTTACTGGAGGCAAAAATTTGAACCTTTTATTTTTATCCATCACTGCTAAATGTTATTTTCAATGCAAGCAGCTGTGAACATAAAAGAACAAGCAGAGGGTGATAGAAGTTGAGCATACAGACTTTAAAGCTGTACTCTTTCTAGGATAAAATTATCTCAAGGCTCTCAGAAGACTGAGGGAATAGTTCCTATTAGTTGTAATTTTAACTTAATTCCCCCAAAAAAAGCTTCCTAGTTGAAGGATAAAAACATCCGTGCAAGATCAGTGGTTGTAAATGGTTTTGTAAATGGTAAATAATGTTTCCTTTGGTCACTCTTTCCACTTGGCTCAAAACCAGAGCCAAATCTTCAGCTTTGTCACAAAACCATCTCCTGTGAAATGAAAAGTGTGCGCAGGTGGGCACAGCTCCTTGAGCTGTTTTTCCATGTGGGGGTGTGTGTGTGGCCTGAAACTGAGAGGGGAACCTCATCTGTCTTTTGTTCAGGTGTGGTGCGACCTGCCCGATGAAGGATTTGCCAATAAACAGGAGCAATTCTCCTCTTGCTCTGTATTCTGAGCCTGGGAGGTGCAGAGCCCCAAAGGAACCAACCTCCAGACACCAATACTAGTAATGAGTCTGTGTTTTAACTCTGTGACAGTCTTCGGCATCTCTTTGAGAAAACAGATTCCCAATTTGTAGTTTCAGATTTTATTTTTTTTTCCTCCTGGGAATATTTTCGCTATATTTTTATGACATGGCTGCAGTTGAGTTTGTCATGATTTCCATTATAAGCTCTTATTTTCAAAGGGCTTCGACTAGAAACCCTCAGGGAGTTAAAATTTCTGCTGCTGAAATTTTGACATAAATTTTTATCTTACCCATTCTGTATCTCATGAAAACATTCTGACTTATCTAAGACTACTTGAGGACTATCAGAATGAAATTCATCTACTTTCCAACCCTGAGTTACATTTTGAATGTACGTTTAAGCTCACATCTCATCAAAGTACTTCAAAACCAACAAATTTAACAAGTAGGGGAGAAATCAGTAGGAGTGTTGCACAGAGAACCACAGATAATTTAGAGTTTCTCTAATTGTCCTAGGATTTATACTTCATAATGGTGTAAAGAAACATTCTAGTTCCTTTAAGGAATTTTACTTATGGTTTGAAAAGGTCAGATGCATCGAGTCAGGTGAGCTGGTGTAGGCTGGTGTGATTCCAGGGGTGATGGTGCCAGTTTAAGCCTAACTAGCCTGTTCATGGAATCATGGAATGGTTTGGATGGGAAGGGACCTTAAAGCTCATCCAGTCCAATCCCCTGCCATGGGCAGGGACACCTAACACTATCCCAGCCTGGCCTTGGACGCTGTCAGGGATCCAGGGGCAGCCACAGTTCCTCTGGTTCAGGCTCCTATATTATAATTTTAAATACTGAATTGCATGTTTTCAGTGTGGCAGCTGTTCCTGCAGAGGAGCAGTGGAGCACCTGTAGGGCCCCGGAGCTGGGATTCAGCAGCGGTGAAACACAGCGACTTGGTTCACACTTTCTGTGCAAGTGCAAAAGAGTAAGCCTTTATATAAAGGCTCAGTTTAGATTTCACTAAATGTCAAACTGACATTGCAGTAAAAGGATTTTCTCCTAGAATCAGTCCCTGTTTAGGAGTCCTTGGAAGTCCAGGGGCTTCACTGTGCAGTGTTTTTGCAGTCTTGGCTGCAGGTTCTTCCCAAGGCATTCTTCGTGCTCCTTCCAGTGGGGTTTAGTAAGGAAGGTCTTCAGAATAAACATCTGAATAGTCAGGTTTTATTTAGAAAAAAAAATTAATGTACAACATAAACCAAACTCAAGGCAGTGAAACTTTTTTCACTTTTTCTGTTGCAAAAATAACAGTGCAGGGATTAAAAAAAGACAAAATGTAAAACTTTCAGTGTCATTTTTAACAGTACTAGGACAAAATAATTCAGGCAGAAATACACATCTATTTTTTTAAGTGCAGTGTCTTCTAGTGTTTGTGCAGGATTGTTGGGTTATTTTATCTGAGCTGCTAGGGTAAAGACTGGAAAACCAACCTTAACTTCAATGATATGGGATTATATTTGGCAGTTATGTTGCAAATTGAAACATATTTATTATCACTGATTTCTCTTATAACATATTTTGTCTCTTTCTGTATCCACATACTGTAAATCTCCTTTATAAATATTTGAAGGGCATTAAGAAATTAAACCCTGGCCCCATTGATGGTAGTAGAAATTTTGTGTTGGTTATAATGGGGATAGCATTTCATCTCATTAAAAACTGGACTTATTCTGCAGTTTTTTGGCCAGAGAATCCTTCAGCTGACCTTGAGGGGAGTCTTTGCCTGATAAGGGTGTATAATTCATGCCAGTTAAGTAGATGTTTTTAAAGTAATGGGGGTCTGCACTGTGACCACTGCAGTTACACGTGTTAGAACAAATGCACTGTGTGATTTGTGCTGTAGAAGCCAAAATAATCAGGCTGATTGATAGAGATGGACAGTACCTTGCAAAACACAAAGCCAGAAATAGGTCTTTCTCACAAATTTCATTAGTTCTCGTGGTGTTAGATCAGCAAAATGAAGGCACATGGAAAAATAGGCTTATTAAGTTAGGAGGGATTTCAAGTGCAGAGTGATGGAATTGGGGATTAGTCTGGACCATCAGAGGCTGTGTCAGTGCTTCTGTGGGAAGGTGCAGTTTGTGCGTGGAAAAGTGGGGTGTTTCCTGGAGGGTGCATGTTTGCTGCCTTTTCCTCATGGAAGTTGTGTTAGCACAGGGAATTATTTACTTTTTTAAACTGCCATGACTATGTAAAGGTGTGGTGGTCTCCAAAACCCTCCTGAGACACTTCTCCAGGTACAACTGGGGAAGAGATCTGGTTAATGTATCAGCTGCCATAATAAATGCATTGTTAGGCAGCATCACAGAAAATAACTCCTACAATGAGATACAAAGTGGATGCCACTTCCCAGTATTCTCAGTCCACAGCCATATTCCATGTGCCTTTGCTTAACGCACAATGAAAAATGCTTTATTGTCTTCATTCATAATTTGGTAAATTAAATCCAAGATATTTTCCATCTAGTCATCAAAAAGCCTGAAAAGAATGAATGTTCAGCAAGACTTGAATTTTTGATATTTCTTTTTGTGTGATATATTAAAAAGTATCCAGTCTGAGAACACATAATAATTTGATCATGTTGTTTTGATTTTATTTTATTATCATGGTTAAAAAATCACCAAACACAAAAGCTTTACTGTGGGAAATGAAGGAAAATGTCAGGAAAGTGGATTCACTGATAAAGTTCACTTTATGATTTTAAAGAGAATGTTGTTACACTGCTATTTTTTTTTTGTATTTACAATGTATTATTTGCTTAACCCTGTAAATTTTGAAATGTAACTACTGTAATCTGGAATAAATAAATAAATCTAAATAGCAATGAAGTGTTTCATGTTGCTAAACAACATTAAAAAGCGCAGATCTCGAGCCCCTTACTCCCCTCTGGGAGTTGTTTTAGGGTTCAGGTAGTTTGTGCCATTTGAACTGCACATATTTTTGAAATGGTAGGTCTGGGTCATGTTTTAATTAATACCAGGTTTGTGTTGCTTATCTAAAGCGAAAAGACTGTCAGTTCACCCTGTAGTTTTGTGTATTAGTACTTTCTGTTTGAGTCGGTCACTGATGTGTCCATTCTTTCGGCAAGTGATTTAGGATAAATCTTTTAGGGTTTGGCACACAAAATGCAATTATTTCGATTATGATCATCTGATCTTAAAATTTATATAGGTAATAAAGTCGATTCTATGTTTTGTGTTATCTGGAAGTAAATCATATATATCTCTTAAATTAAAGCATCAAGTGTAAATGAGGGCTTTCTTAAGTCTTTCGTTATTTTAAAATGTCTCAGTGTTCTCATTTGTTACATAGGAATAAATTCACTTTAGAGTAGTGAGGCTGAGACCATCAGTGACCTCGTTCACAGCCAAGAGGTGGAGGTGAGGCTGGCAGAGGCTGCGTCTCCTGGGGCTCTGTGTGTAGCCTTTTTAGCGTTTGCACCTTTCCCAAAAGCATTCCTGAACGCTGTTTCTAAACTCCTCAAACACTCCCCAGTTAAAAATAGCCCAGTAATTGGAAGGGAGTGCTGTTTTCAGCAGGACTGAACTCCTCTGCTCGTTAGCCTTGAGCAAGCTGCAGGTTGCTGCCTGCCTCAGTTTCCCCGTGGACAGAAGGAGGTTAGTAACCACTTTGGAGCTTTCCAGGATCCACTAATGGAGAGCTTTTTGTAAGAACAAAGTGCTGTAATTATTGTTGCTGTTTTTACTGTACCTGTTCTGTGTGTCTTAAAGCTTGGGGTGTTATTCACACCTAAATAAGGCTCCTGTCTCTTCCTTGCAGAGACACTGATGGCTCCAGAGGGCAATTCAGACCACCAAAATTAGGCCTTTAATTTTGGATTTGTTTTAATCGGTATAGCCCTCTGGAGATTTTGGTCTTTTTTCCTCTACTTGTAGAGGAAATGTAGCAAATTTTAAATCGCATCCCTGAGGTTGGAATTCATTTTGCTGAACCTGGGCTAAGGTGGTGTCTAAGCTTTTTCTGTTTGCTGGAGAAGGGAGGGAGATGGTGCTGGTGATGATCCAGGCTGCAGTTTCCAGGCTGAGATTACCTGGCTCTGAACTTCTGTCTCTGTCTACAGTGGGAAGGAGTTTAGGTGATGAGCTCAGCCCTGCATTCCTAAATGTAAGAAGATGGAGAGAAATAATGACTTGTAATTGTAGACTGGTTTGGGTTGGAACAGACCTTAAAGTTCATCCTGTTCCACTCCCTTGTCATGGGCAGGGACACCTTCCACTGTCCCAGGTTGCTCCAAGCCCTGTCCAGCCTGGCCTGGGACACTTCCAGGGATCCAGGGGCAGCCACAGCTGCTCTGGGAAACCTGTCCCAGGGCCTCCCCACCCTCACAGCCAGCAATTCCTAATTCCCAATTTCCCATCTGTCCCTGCCCTCTGGCACTGGGAAGCCATTGCCTGTGTGCTGTCCCTCCATGCCTTGTCCCCAGTCCCTCTGCAGCTCTCCTGGAGCCCTTTAGGCACTGGCAGGGGCTCGGAGCTCTCCCTGGAGTCCAAACACCCTCAGCTCTTGCAGCCTGTCTCCACAGATTTCAGGGACTAAATTCCCAGCTCAGGTTCTGCCAGCTAATATCTTGTGTTTCCTTTGCAATGATAAACAGCCCGTGCAGTGCAAAGGGACAGTGCTTCTTATGGAATGGCTGCTTTTAACCTACAGCTGAAATTTTACGCTTGAGTTCCCCTTTTTGCTCAGGCTGCCATTAAAATGAAGTAAGGGATAATAGGAGTGTGGATCTTGGAGCATGGTTTAGGCTGCTGAGTGTTGAGATGTGGCTCTAAGAAAAGCAAGGGAGCAGGCAGCAGATGAAAAATGATTGAATTTTCTGTGTTGCAAACTTAAAATGAGAATTGGTATGTGCAGACCTGGATTTTTGTGCACGTGACTTCTGATTCAGTTGTTCTGAGTGGAATTAGTTTTGATGAGCTGTGTAAATTAAGGGGGAGTTGGACACTTGGAAATGCTGTCCCCGTGATGACCTCTGCCTCTGAATTCTTTGGGGAAGAAAAAAAGAAAGCAGGCTTTCCCTCCCCCTTATAGCATTAAATGTCAACAGCTGTATTTTGCTGCTGGTACTTATTAACTTTCAGCTTTGCCTTTTTCAAGCATTTATTGCTTTAGAAATGAATTAATGCTTGTCACCAGGGAAATGTTCCTCTTCCAGCTACCTTGGGTTCTCAAAAGATGTAATTTTTCTAAAGCAGATAGTTTAAATGACTGACCAGGGAACCTTCTAATTGTTCTACATTAAGTCTTGGTTCTGGCATGGTTTGTCTTGATGTGTGTTTTTTAATCTGTTGAAAGCCTGTTACAGTCAGTAATTACGAGTAGTGTCTCTATTATAAAGAAAAGATGATGAATTACACCTATGGTTGTAGTTAATCCTTTTTACCTTTTCAACCTGAAAGCATTTTTTCACTTTATTTCCTAGCGGAAGCCAATTGTCCTTATTTCTTGGTGTACCACACGTTCACTTTGCATCACATCACTGGATGATCACGTAGTTGGCTAGGGAAGTATTATTTATTTCCAAATTTAACCACTCCTGTCCCGTCTGTGCAGCACTGAAAAGGAAACAGGCTTTTGGGAACAGTAGATTTTTAGAAGATTTTTTTTTTTTTTTATATGCCTTCACTGCAACTTTCATCTAGTTGTTGCCTGCAACTTCTTTATTGTTTGGTTTTGTGTGGTTTTTGTTGACTTCTTTTTTAACACATGTAAGCATTTATGCTTATTTCTTCTTTTATAAATGTGGGGAATCTGAGGATTTGTTGCAGCATCATGGCCATTTTATTGGCTTTGTTGGTTATTTACTGGTGATAGCTGTGGATAAATCTGGTTTTGGGGCCTTTCCAAATTTCCAGATCTTATCCTGAAGGCAAGGCTGGGAAAAGCAAAAATAGATTTCTGCTGTGATTTCTTTGTAAATAGGCAGCTTGTTTGGGTTTTTCTTTTCCAGATTGTTAAATTGGTGGCTATTACCCTGACAAATATAATTACAGTGTGTAAATTATATTGAAAATATTTTTGTCTGTTTGATGTATACTGAATTTAAGCTAAGTTATAAGGTGTGCTCTTTGGAAGTGTGGAAGATACAAGAGTGGAGCTACAGATAACAAGTTTATGCTTGTATTTCCTACTGATGAAGACTTTCACACAAGTTATTTCTATGGGTAGGTGATGAGAATATCACTCTGCATGTATATACATTTATTATACATTTTTGCATGATTATACATGTAGGAGTGGTACAATTTTGACTTGAGACTATTGGTGCCTTTTGTCCAAATGCAATTTTACTCGTGCAGACACGTCTATCTAAAAATCAAATTTCGCTTCTGCTTTTGGAGGTCTGAGTCAGAAGCGAGAGAAACAAAGGCCTGAAGAAACAGTCCAGAGCTCCTGAAATCTTAGATAACCTGTTGGAAAAAATGGTCAAATAGTCAATATTGTACTTGACCCTCGTATCTTCTGCACTCGACTGTTTATTTTTACAGCTCACATTATATATGTTCACGCTGAACTCTGATGATAAGACTGAAAGAAAACATGCCTCCCATGATTCAGTCCAGCCCGAACTTCTGCATGTAATTTAATCATCAGCTGTCACAAATAATTAACTGAACATCAGCCAGCTTAATTTTGAACTCAGTATTCCATTATTTTGTAATTGCCTTTTAGAAAGACAAAGATTGCCTTCCAGTTAATTATCAGGAATTCTGTTCCAGTCGTAATCATCAGCGTTTCACGTTGCGAACAGTTTGGTCTTTAATACATTGGCATTTAACTACTCATTTATTTTTGTTGGGTCTGTTTTAAGTTTGTAATGTAACATTGTTTCATGGAGTTGTTGTTTTGGAGGCAGGTCTGATCGGAAATATTTTGTGAATTTCTTCATACTTTGTTGCAAAACTGATCTTTAGTACGACTTAAGCAAAATGTCACTCTCTGATGAACTGTGTTGCTAATCACAAAATAGGGGTTTCTGAAAATAGTTGAATTATATTTCAGGCATGAAGTTACTAAAAAACACCCCCTCCAAAAAAACGCCAAAAAACAAAACCCATTCTAAAGACCTCAGAGAAACAGCTTTTCAGAGAAGTAAATTTGAAATTTTTATTTTATCATGTTCTTTCTGTCTTCGACGGCCATTTAAAACTCTGAAAAGAAACCAATTTTTCCTAAGGCTTTTCATTTTGTTCATCATCACTTTAAAATATTTCATTAGTCATTTTGTACATCTGAAAGTCCTGTCTGCCTGAACGCATTCTTAGTTTATGGTTATTTTTTATTATCCCATACAAGTTGTACCATCCACATATCACACCCATAACAAAAGGTCCTGCAGATGCTCAGCTGCAGAGCTCCAAGAACCTCCTTGGAGTTAAAGAATGGCAAAGATGCTGAGCTTTGGCCCAGCCTGTGTTTCTGTCTCATCCTCATTTGTGTGGATGAAGCCTTGGCCCAAAGAAAGTTTTGATCCTCTCCTTTGGGGAGGGAGAAGTCCAAGCATTTTCATCCATGCTGGGTCAGGGAGCTGCAGCTGGGGCAGGGCATTTGAGCTAAAACACTCACATCCTCTCAGAATTGCATTATTTATCCATTCTCTCTGCTTCCCCATCAATCTTTGTCTTGAATTTGCCTGGTTTTTTTCTGAGCCTCTTCTGTTTCTAGCATGCTTCCCAATTATAGGTGATTTCCATTCATCACAAAGAATTTAGTTGTTCCTAACAAAACAGATCAAAAACAGTTTTTTGTTATTCCTCAAGAACAGATTTCAGAATCATGTAAGCAATTTTATCTCCCTCTTTTCTCTTTCATTATGGTGGCCAAAAATGCATATGACAATCATGTTGAATGAAAAGCATATTTATCATTGCACGTTATAATTTTGTTACTTGTTGTTCTTGATCTTAAAGAAAACCAACAAACAAACTATCAAAAAACATTGCAATTTTGAAAAATTGCCCTGCCCTTGACAGGTAAATGTTATGAAAGGAAGTTGCCTATTGTTAAATTCATTGTCACTGGATCAGTTTTATGAAAAAGTTAGTTTTATTCGATCAAGCCTATAGTAATGTAAGCTGTCACGTGGCTTCTGTAAAATTTTCTAGACAAATATCTCATCTGCCCAATTTAATGTCCTGTAACTTACCATTTTTTATTTTGAACTGGAGGTTTTATCCTTTAAAGATTGTAAATGTAACATTGTCAGATATGGAGATGTTGCTGTGTTAATGTAAAAGACAATACACAATTAACTGATACTTTGATAAACGTGTTTTTCTGACACTTGTGTTTTCTGTGTATGCAAAGGTGAAAATGTCTCTGTAATCTCAGGCTATGTGCATTAACTGAAGTTTAATAATTCATACAATATATCACTATGTTACTTTAAGAGCTTCACGTAGGATGTTGCATTAATCCCTAAACAAATCATTTGTACTTCTTGAGGTGCTTTTCACTCTGTGCTGATTTCTAACCCATGTTGCTTTTCTCCCCTGCAGATGGACCCCCTGTTGTGGCTCACTATGATATATCAGACACAAACTCAGACCCAGAAGTGGTAAATGTGGACAATCTGTTGGCGGCTGCAGTAGTTCAAGAGCACAATAATTCTTTAGGAAATCAAGACTCAGGATCTACCTGGAGAACCAGAGGTCTGCTGAATGAAATGAGTGCTGATACAGGTTTGTTTAAATTCTCTAACATTTGTGCTAGCATTGCAGTTGGTGTCTCTCCCTTTCCTGCTTTCAGTATTTTTATAGTTTATACAGCTGCAAAAGCTCCTTATGTGGATTTTCCCTGTGAAAAAACAGGACAGGTGCTTATTAAAAAGGTCTGACATTTACTCCAGAATACAAGTGATAAAAAATGACAAATATTCCTGCAATATATTTTTGACACTAATTTTGTTAACTACTTTTTCTTCTTCTTTTCCTCTAATTACTACAGGGAACTTAGGTCTGGGGTTTTGGTGGTGGGGTTTTTTTTAAATGAAAGTGAGCTAATCTTGTTACTGAATGATTGATTATGACAACCCATGCCACCAGCTAGTCAACTGGTCCTAATCACATTTTAAGTGTTGGGATTGCCTGTGTATGTCTTTTTTTCCTTTTTTTTTTGTTTGCTTGTCTCTTTATATCTTTAAAATACAAACATTAATTCTTCCCATATTCTACCTGCATTTCCAGCCCCCCCCTTAGAAAAATGGACAGCCCAGCATCAGGTAAAGATGAAGGGTGAAAAGGTGCTGGCAGGTGGATTTAGCATCTAAAGACAGCAAGAAAATTTCCTTCAGGAATACTGTGGAAGAATTCAGGGAATTTCATGTTGCTCATGAACATCAGTCAGCTTCACACTAGCAAAAGAGTGAAATTATGTGAAATGCTGCAGTGTTTTGGATGTTAACAGGGATTATTTCCTATCGGCATCATCCCACAGCCTTGAATGCCAACGTTTTGCCTTCCTTTCCACTCATTTTTCGACTCCCATGTTAGGATTTCAGGCTGCATAAGACGCTTAAGTCTTACCTGCCGTGGTGGAGCACAGCAGGTTTGTGTTTCGTGCAGTGTTTCCCAAACATCTCCAGCCACAGGGCACCCACGTGGGGAGTGTTGTGGTGGCTCTGAGCTGCTTTTCACTGTCTGTAGGGCTTAAAGAAATACAAATATGTGGTGCTTTGCAAGGAGATGTTTCATTACTATGGATTCTGCAAGTCCATGATTTGAATATGAGAATCTCTGTGCGTTATTTTCACTGTGGTCCATGGCTGGATGGTGTTCCAGCCTTTTGAAGCTCGTCTGTGTTTTCCAAGCTCACTGGTATTTTTTGCAGGACAGCAGCTGACTGATAGCTGTTTGACCCCTAGCAAGGCCAGTCCTTTATTAAGGGATTTATTAAACAAATAGAACAGCTGAAATCACCTGTATTACATAGCACCAAGGGATCAGTACACCAAATGAATGTAAGGAAATAAAAAGTAATGTTTCTTACCAAGCTTTCTTCCACTTTTCACTTAAAATGTTGCAGTGCAGGTAGAAATTTTTCTTCCTTCCTCCACCTATATCCAAGGGAACTTGCAGGTAAAAGAAAACCGGAAACATCAAGAGTCTTCTTCATGTCTGGTAATGTTCATTTGGTCAAAAACATTCATATGGATTTGGTCCTGGTGCTATGGCCATGTCAGCAGCTGAAAGGGTGAATCTCTTTTTGTCATGCATCCACCTTCCACCAGAGCCCTGGAGCCTCAGCACACGTCTGCCCTTTTCTTACCACGTCTAGGGTTGAATGTTGGGAAAGCAGAGTTCTCAAATCTTGCGTCTGGTTCACAAGCGTAATCTTCAGCCAGTATCTAGTTTAGCAGACTTTAAAGAATGTGTTCCCATGGGAAAATGGCAACGTAAGCTGCTCTATCTAAGTGAAAAATCTAACTACCCTATCACATCTTTGTGCATGGGCAAATATTTGGGGCTGTTTTGCAAGCCCTGGTGGTGTAGGGCAAACAAAGCATCACTTTGGGCGTCAACATGCGAAGAAATTAACAGTGTGGGCATGTTACTAGGCATGAAATTTGTATGGCCAGAGGCTGTAAATCTGTCTGTCTGTGTGCTGTAATCCTGATTAACACTCAGCTACTCTTGCAGTATTTACTCTGCTAATCATGGTTTTGCTACTACTAATTATCTTTTTGTTGTCTGAACTTAAAGCTATGGTAATATGTGGAAGCTCTTTTGGGACTCCAATTTATACCTCTGGGGATTCTTTTTGGGGCTGTTTAAGAGCTGGTCTGCTTTGCCCCTCTGCCAGACATTACCCTGTCAAGAAAAAGAAGGGTGGTGTGGCATTAAAACAAGATATTATGGCCATCCCATTCCACCCCTGCCATGGGCAGGGACACCTTCCACTATCCCAGGTTGCTCCAAGCCCTGTCCAGCCTGGCCTGGAACACTTCCAGGGACCCAGGGGCAGCCACAGCTTCTCTGGGAAACCTGTGCCAGGGCCTCAATTCCCTCATGGGGACGAATTTCATCCCAAAATTCTGTCTAACCCTGCGCACTGGCAGTGTGAAGCCCCAAGCATGTGAATCAGAACCTCTGAGCACTTCCATTTCATGTTTCACAGTCTGCCCAGCCACTTCTAATAAAGAAATACTCATGACCCATTTTTGGGCTTTCCAACAGTCAGTGATGTTTGCCAAGAAATGTTCAGCTGAACTGCAACATTAGGAAGAGACTGCGTGGGCTATTAATTTGTTTTAAGTTCAGCTGACAAATATTTTTTGTCTTATGAAGCGGAAATTCCTCCTTCAGGTGCCTGCCAGCACATGGGTTTCCTTCCCATGTTAACTCTGCTCAGACCACCAAGGATCTTGGCTTTCCAAAAACTGGGCATACAGCATGGTCTCTGCTCCTACACAGGAGCTGGAGAGGAACTTTGGACAAGGGATGGAGGGACAGGACAAAGGGAATGGTTTCCCACTGCCAGAGGGCAGGGCTAGATGGGAAATTGAGAAGGAATTCCTGGCTGTGAGGATGGTGAGACCCTGGCACAGGTGCCCAGAGAAGCTGTGGATTCCCCATCCCTGGACACTTCCAGGCTGGACAGGGCTTGGAGCGCTCTAGGATGGTGGAAGGTGTCCCTGCCCATGGCAAGGGGTGGCACTGGTGGAGCTTTAAGGACCCTTTCAACTCAAACCATACTATGATTCTATTTGCTTGCATCTTTTCCAAGTGCTTAAAGCACTCATTAGAAAGTTTCCCTGGCACTTGTTTTAATTTTCTTCTCTCCGTGTCCTTTTATTCTCCCTGGGGATATAATCAGTTCTTCATGTTCGCACACCTTTGAAATCCTGTGGATCATTATTCCTTCTCCTCCTCCTCTCATCTTCAAGGAGGTGTCCACTCAAGCTAGAAAGACATAAAATATTCACCTGCTCTCAAATTTCCTGCTCAACAAATTACTCTTCCTCTATGTAGTACAGCTGAGCAAGTGGTTTCTAAGAAGTAGGTACTGTCACCTACTTCATGGCTGCCCAGCAGCCCCCAGGCTAATGATAAAGAGAGACAGTAGAATTAATCTTCTCCTTTTCCTGACAGAAAAAAAAAAAAAAAGAAAAAAAAAAAAAAGAGCAGAAGTTTTATCTTTTAATTAATGGATTTTTAAAGAAATCTATTTTCTGTGAGAGAAATAATAGTTTCAGCTGCTTTGTGTTTCCCATGCAAGTATTATCGTGTATGACTCAACACAGCTTCACTAATTGGGGTGAAGAACCTTCTTAGCAGCACTTGGCAGAAAAGGCAAAAACGTGCCACGCTTGCTGTGAGTATTTAGGGAGGGCTTGTGGTTTGACAGACTAATGAACTGGATGGCACTGAGGAACTGTAATAGAAAAACAGCCCTGCTGCATATGGGACTAATGAAAACCACTTTTTCTTTTCAAGTATTTGTAATAATGCTAGAGCAGATGTGTGAAGCAGCACAGCCAGAAACTGATGAGTTTGCTGTGTATTTGCACTGACCAGCTTCCCCTAGTTTTTTATTTGAAGAAATTATATTAATTTTCCTTGGTGTGTGTTATATTTCTGTCCAGCCTATAGGCTTTTTTTGCTACAGTATCACTGAGTTTGCGTAGATTGTTTTGTTTCTTAATGTCAGAAGTCTTGGAACAGTCTAACTCTTAGCACTGTCATAACATTTCAGCTGGAAATTCTAGTTGTTCTTGGTGCCACAGTCAGGCTTTGTTCGCATTTTTGTGACAGCGCCATCACCAGAGCTATTGTCACTGGCTAAATCCTATGGTTTTCCTGTATCAGGTGATGAACTATGAGTTGAAAAACTTGGTCTAATGAGATTTTCTAATCTGAGTGTTGTTTTGTTTTGTTGTTAGGTCGGGAAACCCCTTTTCCAGCTGATTTCTGAGTTGTGTAAGCTGTTGAACACTGTCTGTATTCCCATTTTCCCCATCTGTAGGTCGTTTGGATCCAGGCTTCCTTGCAGGTGACAAAACCTCTTGTGGCAAGGCCCAGGCCAATGAAGAAATTAACATTACCTCTTCTGACAGTGAAGTAGAGATTGTTGGAGTTCAGGAGCATGCCAGGTATGAATTTTTATTTTTCTTGCTTTAGTGTTTCTTTCATTTTATCAGAATGTCTGTATGTCCAAAATCAGTAAAGAAACAACTGCTGAAGAAATAACTTCTGTAGTTACCCATCCATGAGTTATGCCCAAAAGGCAGCAAATGTTGCACTTTTTTTTTCTGTTCTTCTGGTCATGGTGATGTCAGAATGTGTTTTTCTTTAGAAAGTGACCAACTTGATAATTATTGAGATTAAAATTTTGATTCAATATCAAACATTAACTGGCTAAAGATGTGTAGTATAGAAATACCATATGTTGAGATGCTAAATGTACATACATCAGAAACTCAGATTTTAAAACGAATATGTGAATATGCAAATAATTAAGTGAAAATCTGTATGTGTGTTCCTGTTTCATTTTCGAAATATTAATTCAAGGTTTTTTATCAGCTTGCACTTTAATTAATCAGTAGGCGTAAAAATACTATCAATTTTTCAATGGCAAATGCCATAAGGTAGCCCCTTTAGGTTAAAAATTGGATCATTATGGATCTTGGTTTTATTTCAAGATACAAGAGAGGTCAAAGTCGATGAGGATAAGGGTGCCAGAAGTTTCTCAGTCAGAAACCTGTCCAGCTCTTCTTCTTCATTGGCATTTTTTTTATGTTACTCATCATCTTTAGTCTATGGTCTTTCCTTGCCTTAAAATACTATGAAGCAGTTGAAAAAACCTGACGTTTTCTTATAGTTTGGAATGTGAATTTAGTGGAATAAAACTGAGTGAAAGCAGTACATAGACAAGCTCCTTCTAAAACTTTTCTGTTTCTGCTGCCTGGTGGGTGCTTGGAGGCAGAAAAGGAGTGTGAGGGACAAGGAACAGAGTTCCTTATTGTCCCTTCACTGCATCTCTCTTGAGGAAAGAAGGAAGGTGTGCAGGACCCAATTTCCCAGGCAGGAAACTTTATGGATAATGTGGGCACAGCCCAGTCCTTTCGGATGTGAAAAAAATGGAATTTTCAGGTCCAGAGAGGGCATTTAGTCTTAGCTTTTAGAGAATGGAAGTCCTAGCATGGCCAACATTTTCAGAAGGTGGTAATTCCTTAGGAAGAAGCTCTCCTGGCTGTTTATGCAGCAGAACCCAGGGCTTGGAGGATCTTTGTGCTGATGGTAAGGGGTGTGGACTTGCCCTCCAGCACTGGCTGGTGTAAATCTGTGCAGCACTGCACACAGGACCCTTGTGCTGCCTTCCCCTCTCTGAAAGCTTTCTGTGCTGCTGCCTCAAAAATATTCACCCTCTACAGAAATGGAACTGCGAGCTAAAGGCAGAGTTGCTGTTTAAAATGAGTTTCAGTAGATACAGACTGAAATGATTTCCTTTGTCCCTGTACCCATCTCCACAGACCAGTGTTTACTGCCTCCCTTGAATACTCACTCACACATTTCAGTTGTTTGAATCCTATTTAGAGTTTTATTTCTCTTGCAGGTCTAGACTTGCAGTTATGAAGTATTGATGGGCTTCTAACAGGGTTTGGACAAGGTTTAGGTTTTTGATCAGTATTTTCTGCATGCTTAGTTAGTGTGGTGTTTGGATCCTGGTTTTGATCATGCTCCCTATTCCATGTCATCGTTGGGCTGGTGTGAGTCGTGGTACTCTGGAGTTTGTCCATCATTTGTAGTTCTTCAGATTGTTAGTGAATTGGTGCTGTTTCTCATCATTGGGGTATTACTTGGCATCTACTTAGGACACCAAATCATGTTTCTTGGTTTGTTTAATTTTTCACCAGTAGATTTTTTTTTAATCATGCATGCATGTAAGCCAGTTTTCCTCTAGTTTTTCCTAGGAGGTTTTTTTTTACCCCTCCTTTTTTAATTTTTTTTTTAATTGCCTTTACTTGGTATCTTACCTTAGCTACAGACTGGAAGCATGTTCCCTGAGCTCATGTTTGACTGAATGTTTTGCTGTTGGCTGCTTGTGTGACCTGTTTGAGGATAAATACTTTTATTTTTATGAGGTATCATTCCTGTGAGATACTTTATGGCTTGGGTTTCATCATCTTCAGGAAAAAAAGTTAGTGTTAGCTTTGCCTAAACACTGAGGACTGTTCTCAGAACCATGCACCATGCTTACTGAGACCAAACATTGTATTTAATTTGCTTTGTCTACACGCTTTTCTTGCCAGTTATGCTTAAAAATATTTCTCCTTAAAAGAAGGGTTTAAAAGAAAGAAATCCCATACGTTTGCTAGAGTTCCAGGTCTTATTGCAAATTCTTTGTAGATATATACTCTAAGTATGTATTTTTAAGACAGAAGAAATAATAAAAACGCCGCTCTGAGCATCACATCTAAACCTAAGCAGCGTATCTGAGAAGGCAGTGAGACATTTATATACAGAGAAGTTACAGCTCAAAGAATGAGATTTTTCATTCTCTTTCATGAAATTCCAACCAAAACCAAGAGAGCTGAGCATAACCTAAGCAGTTTTGGAGAAAATAAATAGCACGAACTTAAATTGGAATAAATAAAATGTAAATGTCAGGGATATTTGATCAGTGCAGGAAATTTGAGTTCCTGAAATACATGTGCCTTCACAAAGAAATGAGAAAAGGTTACCCCAGCAGCCAGAACACCTCATGTTTATCCATGCAGCCAGGATACAGCCACAGCCACCACCAGAGCTCACAAGAGGAAAACAATTTTGGAGCACTGGGTATCAAGTTTTACTAGTGCCTGTGTAGGATTTACAGCTGAAAATGGAGTGATCACCTAAAGCCTCTAGTAAATTCCTGTCATCACTTCATCATACAGAAAAATTATTCTACCTTTCATTTTGCTTTTCGTTTTTCTAATTACTGTTAACGTGTGTATCTTGCTTCAGCAGAGCACTGGAGCTTTATCTTCAAATACACCTTTTAGTCTCACTGGCTGTAGTCACTGAAAGCTTAAATGTTTTGCTGAAGTGGGGCTGAACTCCTGTCAGTGAGCATTTCCCAGCACTGTTTGTAATTTTTAGTTAAAAAGACCAAAACAGAAAAAAATCAGACGTAACAGCTGCAATAATGTAATTAACAAGATCTCTTTTGCAACTGTTGTAATGAAAGTATCATTACCTCCTTGTTTTAACATGGCTTTGATTTAATATTGCAAGATAGCTCTCCTTTTGTCTCGGGCAGCCTCACTTCAAATTTTTCTCTTTTTAAAAAGTCCAGTGGGTAATGTTTCTAGCACAAAATTGTGCATGGTACTACACGTGGTGGGGCAGGCTTCCTCGAGATCCTTTGGACTCATGCACGTATTTTTTAAGGAATATCATGTTACACCCACTGGCATTCCTTTAGAATAATTTAATCCCCACCGAATCCCCAAATTTAAATTTAGCTTTGTTCACGGGGTGTTTGAGATGCCACGGACTCTACAAGCGCAGAGCCCAGTTTGGAGGGGGACGTGCTAACCAGATAACGATGACATGTCGGCAGTGGGGACCCCGTGGCTGGGCTGAGCGGTGGCCCTGACGCCGTGTGTGTCCCTGTCCTCGCCGCAGGTGTGTCCATCCCCGGGGAGGGGTGATCCAGAGCGTGTCCTCCTGGAAGCGCGGCTCGCCCTTCGGCAGCGCCCAGCCCGCGCAGCCATGGACAGCAGTGGCTCCCCAGCAGAACTGGTCCTCGCCCCCAGAAGTGGTGGACCTCACCCTGGATGAGGACACCAGGCGCAAATACCTCCTGTGACGCCGTGTCACTGTGCTCTGCCCCTCCCTCCCTGCCTGGCACAGAAGCTCAGCGGCCGAAGCATCACCTCCGGAGGCCCCGTCCTTGGCACTACGGAACCCAAACCCGTGGCATTTCTCCACGTCCACAGGAATGTAGTGTGATTTCAGTATCACTTCAGATGGTTTTGCCTTCTCCGAGGAGGATTCCTGCCCAGAATTAACAGCACTAAATTTAAAACGCATCTGCAGTTACTAATGTGTGCGTGTATTTCTGACGAAATAACTGCGTGCAAACTTAAATCCTCCCACCCTCCCCCACCTCCCGACTCCAGGACATTTTTCATTTGTCAGTATCTTGAGTTTGTTAGTAGAAGTTAGTGTGTTGCTGTGTGAGCATCAGTGATTTTGAGAAATGCTGTGTCCTCACTGATTTCAGCGGAACTGGGGGGATATTCAACACTTCCAAAATTTGGGCCAGGAGTATTTTTACTCAAGCTGATTTGGTTATGTTGCCAGCAGGAGGGATTGTCTTTAATGCAAAGGGCCCATAACAAATGCACTGAACAGCTTTTCATTAAAGTGTTTCTATTTTCAATGTAATTTATAGTTTATACTCTTCAGTGCTGAGTCTTCTGTCTACTTGACTACTGTGTTTCTCACTGGCAATTCCCACAGCTTGGAATGGCTAAAATAGTAATAGTGACTTAGGTACAGCTGATCATTGCAAAAGCACAGGAGAAGGTAATAAAAAGGCCCAGCATCCCTCTCTTTTTTAATTATAGCTGAACTTCTTCACCTCTGTCTAAGTCTTGCCTGGAGTAGATGAAGGAGAGAAATTAAATGCTTTACTCATAGTCCCCATTTCTACTGCTGCTTGTTTGCTTCATTCACCATCTCAAAATATAAAAAACAAATCCCAAGCAAATTCCAAAGCCCCAGCCTGGCAAAGGGGTGTTCAGCTGGGACCCATTTCTGGAACTTTTGGAGCCACTCAAGTCCTTAAAACCCTGTCCTAAAAGATGTTGCAGGATCAGGGTCAGAAGCTAAGGTTGTGGGTTTGAATTTTTTTTTTTTTTTAAATTAGTAATCTGCACCATTTCCCTGCCTTTTAATCATGTCTCCCATGCTAGTTTTGGAAATGCCATGATTCAGGAAACACTTTCTTCCAGAATATTCACTTAAATCAGTGGAACTACTCACTTTAGTGTGCTGCAGTTTTTGTGGTGTATATGGAAATTCCTGCCCCTCATCTGTCATTTTGAGCCTTTTTCAAGGCAAAAACCAAAGATTAGATTTTAACAAGATGATATTATTCACTTTAAATGTCTACTGTGCAATTAAAACGTTCCTTCATATTCTGGATGTTTCTATTGGGAATTTCGTACAGCTCTGCCGTTAGATTTTTTACTATTTAAGGTTGAACAGGGGTGGTCAGGACATGAGAAATTCTGCTGTTCTTTCGTGTCAGCTGGTTTCAAAATTTATTTGGCTTCCCATAACTTTATCTCTGGGCAAAATAAAAAAATTAAAACAGAATTATCCATTTTGTCACATCATGGATAAACAGCCCAGCAGGGGGGTATCGTTAGCAACAAACATCTGTTTCTTCCATAAGCAGAACAGTTCATACTGCACTTTACAGAACAGCTAGGTAAGGATTGATATTCCCATTTCCAGCTTTCTAGAACATTGAGCATAAGTGTCTTGCATGGCCAGAAAAACACCGGTGGCGTTTTTAGTGCCCAGTTCCTTTCTGTGGGAGGGATGGAGGGAGGGGGGTGTGGATGGAGCCGTGGCACTGCAGCAGGGAAGGGCTCTGTGCTGCTCTGCCCATCCTTTCCCCTCGTGTTTCCATCAGCTGAGGGCTCCAACACCTGCTGGAAAGGCAACTGAGGGACAGCCACCTCCTGTGGCTAATTCTTCCCGTTTCACACAGTCTCCTGAAGGTCAGTTGTGGAGAAAGCTGCAGGGACCTGTTTGCAGTCCTTCCGCGAGAAAATGCAAAATAACTGTCCTTGTTTCTCAGTTTGTATATGATGTGACTTCCACGTGTACATAAAAACGACTGCCTCCTAACCAAACTTCCTCCAATTGTGCACTGTGTTTGTTTAAACAGCTCATGTATGGTAGTCCAATGCAGGTTTTCTTTTATTTAAAACACTATGTATCTTCTCTTGACAAATATCAAGGGTAGCGATCTGAAAAACACAATCACTGGATAGGTAGGAAATGGTTTGGTTTTCTTTCTTTCTTTCTTTTATTTTTTTTAATTTTTTTTTTTTTTTAACTTCTATTTCTTAAAAAAGAGCAAAAATGTGCCTGAGTGGTTTTTGCTCTTCTCAGCAGGAAAGAGAAAAGTTAGCCATTGTATGGCTGAGAACCAATGCACTTGGGGGCCTGGTCCAGAACCCACTGGGGTCGATGTGGGGCTGCCCATCGACCTCAGTGTGCATTGGCTCGAGCCCTTCAGGGTTTAGCAGTTTTCCTGAATTGCTGGAGTGTGAACTTGGGATCTTCTGTAGTGAAGACAAATCATTGCTCAGAATAAATGTTTTAAATGTGCGACTCTAGGTAAAAATAAAGTTTAATTCTTCTTGACACTCACTATTTAGTTCTCATTTTCCATCTAGTATTTAATGGTCTTTGGAGAGAAATAATAATAAAACAGAGTGTTATATATATATATAAAAATATATATATTTTTGGTGCAAGATGAAATCTTCTGTTTTTTGAAACAAGTCTGTAGAATAAAGGTTAAACTATTTTAAGACAAAATAAAATAGAGTGTATTATTTAAGCAGTATCAATTTGTTTGTGTTTTTCTTTTTCCACTTCCATCAAATATGCTGCTGTTTGTCACGTCTGCAAATTAAATCTGTAAGTTCTGGGTTACAGCTCCCCAAGTTCACCACTGTTCCCTCCTGTAACACGTTTACTTTTGCACATCCATAATGTTAAAGTGATTTTGTGGCTGGAAAAGCTTCTTTTTAGCTCTCAGATCAGGGCAGGACCAACACCATTCCACCCCTGCCATGGTGGGGACACCTTCCACTGTCCCAGGCTGCTCCAAGCCCTGTCCAGCCTGGCCTGGGACACTGCCAGGGATGCAGGGGCAGCCACAGCTGCTCTGGGCACCTGTGCCAGGGCCTGCCCACCCTCACAGCCAGCAATTCCTAATTCCCAAGATCCCATCTGGCCCTGCCCTCTGGCACTGGGAAGCCATTGCCTGTGTGCTGTCCCTCCATGCCTTGTCCCCAGTCCCTCTGCAGCTCTCCTGGAGCCCTTCAGGCCCTGCCAGGGGCTCGGAGCTCTCCCTGGAGCCTTCTCTTGTGCAGGGGAACAGCCCCAGCTGTGCCAGCCTGGCTCCAGAGCAGAGGGGCTCCAGCCCTGGAGCATCTTTGTCACTGTCCTCTGGAGTGGCTCCAGCAGCTCCAGGTCCTTCCCTGTTTTAGGGCTCCTTGTGCCCTCCAGAATCCCTTCCAGGGATGCAATTTTGGCACAGCCTCCACCTCCCCACACACCTGAGTCCTTCAGGTGTCTGAGCAACCTTCCCACCATTATTTCTCTGACTGCATCTCCCTGTCCCATCCTCCCAGACATCTTCTGCTGGTCAGTGACACCATTTGACTTGGGGACTGATGCTGCAGGGCAGGTCCTCTCTGACCACGGGGATGGTGCCAGGGTGAACTGTGCCCAGACAACCAAAAAATTGTGTCAGGGAATTTGGAGCCACAAGTGAAGAGGAGGATGGTAAGTACAACTGCACTGCGCTGAACTTGGGATCCTGCTACCTGCCAGCCTTCTCACAGGTGAAATGGAAATGGGAATAGGAATAATAATAATAATAATAACAGCAACAACAACAACAATTCTTCAGTACATTTCTAGGGTTTTCCATATATTTATCATGTGAGAAAGCTCCCAGTGCAAATCAGGAACATTTATCTGTGCATTTTAAGTACCAGTATGGATAATGAAGATAAAATGAGTTGGTTTTCAGCCTCACCATGTCCTTGGCATCTGTGAAGAGCGAAAATAAAAATTCTAGGCCTGCTGGGGGTCGCAGAGGTGGGCACCAGTCTCAGATTTTATTTTGTGTGTATCAGCACCTGATGGATAACAATGCTGTGGAGTTCAGTGCAGATGTGGGAAGAGGACAGATAAAATATCTCCTGAATCTCTTCTTCTCTATCACCAAGAGATACCCAGAGTCTGTAGGCTTCAGGATACACTGAATAGAAAGCTTAAAATTTCTCCTGTGGCACTCAGCACTTCCTTATGTAGGAGCCACTTGACTTTGTGGGAATTGTTATTTCCAGGCAACACAAAAACTGATCAAAACTACCCAAAACCAGGTTAGATTTTGTATTGTGTTTTCCCCAGTGAGTTTGTTGCAATGCAGATTAATTTTGTGGCAGAAAGTTCAGTTTGCCTGCCTTGAAATGAGGACTGAAAGGGTTTTACTGAGTGGATTAGTTCCCCAGCTCCCTGGAGAATCTGTAAATGGTGTTCTTTGCTGAAGGCATCACTTCCCTTGGCTGAAATGCTACCAGTTTTACCTCTCCTTTTTGGGGTTGTCATCTCTGAATGTCGGCTGCTGTGGCTTTCTCCTCAGAGCACCCTGGGGATGCAGTTCCCTTCTGTCTGCACAGGGAAGGAGCAGAATGCCTGCAAAATGCAAACTTGGGATGGACAAACCCCGAATTTACTGACAACTTCGGTGCAAATAAGGTGAAATCCTCCTGTCACTGATGCTAAAGGGCAGACAAGGATCTAACCCCACCCCAGGTCTATATCTTGAGGTTTTGAAAAGCAAATGCAATCCTGAGAGCCCTGACGACTGCTGATTCACAAATGCCCCTTGGAAGTTTTCTCATGGATCTGGTTAGTCATCTGGATTTGCAGTTCAGTTTAAAATTAGAATCGAGTGCCAGCCACTGGGAAGGAAACGTCTTTCAGACAGTCTCAGGGCAAAGCTGGAGTGGGCAGGGGGAAAGCTGTCTGGAAGTTTAATTTCAGATAATTTTCTACACTTACTCGCTGCATCGGCAGCTTCGGGTGAATCCAGGCCAGCCACATCAGAGCTGGGAAAACAAACAAGAGCCCTCTGTCAAATTCATTTTCCATTGCTGTAGGTGCTGAGAATTGAACGCAGAGCTCCTGGAGCCTGCCTGGTGCCTTTTCCAGGAGGTTCCTCCATGTGCCTCTGATGGAAAGCCATCCACAGCAGAGGAGTCATTTGCTCTGTCCCTGGCTGGCCTGGGATCAATGACACCTGAACTTTTCTGGTTTTGTTTCTTCCACATCCTTGTGTGTCTGCTTCAAACTTGGAATTGCTGAACTCCGCTGAACCCCAGTGTCAGGCCAATCACAGAATCATGGAATTATTTGGGTCAGGAGGGACCTTAGAGACCATTCCCATTCCACCCCTGCCATGGGCAGGGACACCTTCCACTGTCCCAGGTTGTTCCAAGCCCTGTCCAGCCTGGTCTGGGACACTTCCAGCGATCCAGGGGCAGCCACAGCTGCTCTGGGCACCTGTGCCAGGGCCTGCCCACCCTCACAGCCAGCAATTCCTAATTCCCAATTTCCCGTCTGTCCCTGCCCTCTGGCACTGGGAAGCCATTGCCTGTGTGCTGTCCCTCCATGCCTTGTCCCCAGTCCCTCTGCAGCTCTCCTGGAGCCCTTCAGGCCCTGCCAGGGGCTCGGAGCTCTCCCTGGAGCCTTCTCTTCTCTGGGTTAGCATACCAAGACCAGAATGCAAAACCACAGTGCGTAAATCCTAGCAAAAAACAGAGATAATTCCAAAAACAACCTCACAGTACATCTCAGACAAGGCCTAGCAAGTTGAAAATTCTCTTTATTTCATCCTCCCGCACAGCAAAAGGAAAATGAGCCCCTGGTGCCCACCTAACAGACCTTCACACCTCCAAGCATTTTCTGTGGTTGGGATGCTGTGAAAACAGTCTCAGGCCATTGAAAAGCCCATCCCACTCGGAGCTATCGAATCCTTGGCTCCTGGCACAACTTCTCCTTCCTCCAGCTGCTTGTCAAGAGGAGGAATTAGGGCGATTTTTAAAGCAGTCCCACCTGGCCATGGCACAATGCAGAGAGTGAGCTCTCCTTGAGGGGCTGAACTCCCTGACAGCCAAGAGAGGCCTTATTTTAATGCTTTATTTCCCCAGTAAGCAGCAGGATTGCACACTGCAGCCAAGTTTTTGGAGGGGTGATGCAGAGCTCCCTCATCCTTCGATGGCCAGTGTGAGGTCTAGCCCTGGACCAGCACGCCCAGCTTGTGCAGGGGTATAACAAAACTCTAAAATGCTCATAGAAGTTCTCAAAAAATGCTCCAAAATCAGGTTTAGACCTTCATCCTGATGTTCCCTGTGCCCCAGGGAGAAATCCATGTAATTCCTGGAGCCCCAGGATGCCCACGAAAGGCTGGGGAGGGGCGTGGGGCTGGAGGTGAGGGCTCTCAGCAGCATCTTTTCTGCAAGGCAGGTAATGGTATTGATTTTTACCGCAGTTTGGCCACGGATATTTTCTCTCAGGAAGCCCGGGCTGGAAGCAGCCCCTGGGAAGGCACTAGATGGCACCAGAGCCGGAGGATACGGGATCTGGGCTGCCGTCTCACCCTCTTCTGCATCCCCCAGAACGGGGAAAGGGCCCTCAAAAACAGGCAAAAGGGCTTCTGGATGTGAAAAGACCTCTTTTTTTTTTTTTTTTCCTTCTTCTTTTCTTTTTTTGTGTTTTTTTGTTTGTTTGTTTGTTTGTTTGTTTTTTGTTTGTGGGATTTTCCTGGGGGTCTTTTTTTTGTTTTTGGGTTTTTTTTGTTTTGTTTCAGGGAGTTTTTGGGGGGTTTTTTGTTTGCTTGTTTTTTTTGTTTTGGTTTTTTTGGGGGGTTTTTTGTTTGGGGATTTTTGTTTTGGTTTGTTTGTTTGGGGTTTTTTTGGTTTTGGTTTTTTGTTTTGATTTTTTCGGGTTTTTTTTTTTGGGGGGGGGGGGTTTGGTGGGGGGAGGTTTTTTGGGGCGTTTTTTTGGTTGTTTTTTTTCCCAAACGCTGCTGGACTCAATTGCCTTGGTCAGACCCTGTCCATGGAGACAGCATCCATCCTAAGGCAGGGAAAAGGGCCCCAGGAAGAGCAAAAGAAATCAAATAATCTGGATGTAACACTGAAATTAAATTAGCCAGCTGTGATTTTGAGGTAATTAACCACTGATGAGTCGTTTCTCCAGATAGTAATCCCGGGATCTGGGAATGTGGACATGGTTTGCTGACCTTGCCTTATTTTTGGTAACTGCAAACCAAGGAGCTGATTTCCTAAATAAAATAGTACAATGACCTTGATGAGTGGCAGAATTTGTGGGATTTTGCAGTGAAGCATGTTTCCTGGAGAGAGCTTTCCTTTCACCACAATTCTTGCAGTGGTCATGGTCATATCCCAAAGCTGCTGCTGCAGGGAGCTGGTGGGAGACTGGGATGGGGAGAACATCGGGGAGCTACCAAGGAAAACACACCAAATCCTCTGCTCCCCAAAAATAAGGGCAGGATGGAGGAGAAAGGGTGAATTTGGGGTCATTCTGCTTGAAACAGGGTGATGTGACACGTCCTAAAGCCCAGTCCCTGCCCTCACCTTAGAGAGACACAGAGTCTGTAGTAAGTATGTGAGTTTAAAACTCTAACTGAAAGAAAGAATTTAATCAGCCCCAATATCCCAACTCACACCCAGTGCTGTGAAACTTCACCAGCTCCCAGTTTGGGACAACTATCAGGAGTCAGAAAAGCCCCACCTTTATTTTGTCGTCTGCCACACCCATATAAATGGAGAATTAAATTCCTCAGAGAAAAATAATCCCATTTTGGCAAAGTGTTAGGATATAAATGGGGCATCGTAGAATCATTGAATCGCTTTAGTTGGAAAAGCCCTTTAAAGCCATTGAGTCCAAACATTCCCCAGTACTGCCAAGGTCACCACTGATCTGTGTCCCCAAGTGCCACATCCACACAGGTTTTAAACCCCTCCAGGGATGGGGACTCCACTGCCCTGGGCAGCTGTGCCAGGGCTGGACAATCCTTTCCATGAAGGGATTTTCCCCAAAATCCAACCTGAACCTCGCCTGGGGCCGTTCCCTCTCCTCCTGTCCCTGTTCCCTGGAGCACAGCCCGACCCCCCCGGCTGTCCCCTCCTGTCAGGAGCTGTGCAGAGCCACAAGGTCCCCCTGAGCCTCCTTTTCTCCAGGCTGAGCCCTTTCCCAGCTCCCTCAGCCTCTCCTGGGGCTCAGCCCCTTCCCAGCTCCGTTCCCTTCCCTGGGCTCACGACACTCGTCCCCTTTGCCACCATAAATTGTGCTCCCACATGAGATGAGCTGAGGAGGGCCCTGGATGTTTGCTGGGTCCCTCTGAGCTGCTGTGAGTTCCCAAAAATCTCCCTTTCAGGAAAAAGGGAAACACCGCCTCCTGGTTTCCCCAGGAGGAAGGCATGGGCCACATAACTGAAATAGGCTATGGCAAAATAGTTAAAAAGTGTTTTCTTTCTCTCCTCCCAAATGGCTGCTCTTTGGAGATGAGGTTTTCACACATTTTCTTGTTTTATCTCCATAAAACTGGAAAATTGAAATGCTGAAATGTTACACTTTAATCAAATACATAATGATTTCCTATACTTCCCCCCTCTCTTTTGTTTTTTTCTTTCTTTTTTCTTTTTTTTTTTCCTAGAGAAGCAAAGAAGCAAGGTAAGAAAGAGAAAAAAAAAATACAGGGAGGCAGACAATGAAAGAGCAAAATAACCCGAGATTAAATGTCAATGTAAAGAAATCTCAAATAAAGCCCTTCCAGTTTCTGAGTCCCCACTTGTGTCTGTGCTGCTGCTGCTCCCAGGCATGGAACAGCGGTGTTTGTTGTAGAGATTTCCCCTCCTTTTTCACCCTTTCTCTGTCCATTCTTCACATTGCCTTAGATTTTTCCAGCATCACTTTTCCCTGGAGGTTCTCCAGAGCTGATCTCCCCAGCCCAGCAGGCTTTTTCCTCCCCCACCTGAGGTCTGAGCCCCGGAGAAGCCCAGCCCAAATAATTTTGGGATTTCTTGGCTCTGCCATGAAATGGCCTCTGGGGGGTGTGAGATGTCCCTCCTGAGCAAACCGTGGGATTCAAAACCGATGGATAAAGCCTTTCACTGAGGCTGTGCCACCGTCCTGCCTGAGGTCAGACAAAAAACCAAAAAAAACCAAAACAAAAAAAAAAAAAAAAAAACCCCAAAACAAAAACAAAAGCAAAAACAAAAACAAACAAACAAAAAAAACCCCCAAAAACCAAAACCCTAAATGTAAAGAAAACGGATTCATCAGTTTTTGAGTCAGTTGAACTCATCCTGACTGCCTAAAAGGTTTCACCCAGCTCGGTTTTGCAGGGGTGGTGAAAAGTCCCATGTCAGACCGAAATTACTGAGGGATTTGGGACGGGCAGAGGGTGAAGTCTGGGAATTATGATCACCCTCAGAGCCGCCCGAGGATGGTGCTGATGTCACATATGTGCCCCAGGACTTCCCAGCTGCCACATTTATAATTGCCATTATTTATAAATATATAAATGTGCCACATTTATAATTCTTGGATATCCTCCTGGATGTGGAGAGACTCCCTCCCATGGAACCGAGGGATGAGACATCCCCGGCGCCTGCAGCACTCCCAAGACACAAACTCCCCGTGTGGCATGTGCCACCCACGGGGACACAGAGCATCCCCCCGGAGCAGCATCCCACGGCGATCACAGTCAAGGAGAGCCTCGGACAAAAGCATGCGGGTGCCCCGAACGGGGGGTGCCGGTCCCCAAAATCTGCTCTGGGGGGACAGCAGCAGTCACCAGGCGGGCAGGAGGCAGCCAGGGGCTAATTTTAACCCCAACCTGTGCCGGTGGCATGTGCGGGAGGCGCAGCCGGGATCGGGTGTCCCGGGAAGGACGGGAATGCGCGGGTGCGCAGCGACAGCGGCGGGGCTGAGCCCCGTGAAATGCCCGCGACAACTGCGCCCTGCCCGGGGCCACCCGAGCAGCTGCCCGAGGCAACTGCGGCTGCCGAGAGGGCTGCAGGAGTCTCAGGGGACCGCGGAGGGGATGCCAGGGTGGTTTGTAGAGTCCCGGGACCCGTGCTGCAGCCAGCGGAGTGGGGATGGACCAGGGGAAGCATCCCTCCTGGGCTGATTCCTGAGTTACACCCTGCAGGCTTTTCAGCGCGCAGAGAGGTGTCCCTTGGCGGGGTGTGTGTGACACAGCGAGCTCGAGATCACACCTTGGTGCTGGGGGTGATTTGTTGCTGCTGACAGGGGTGGGTGGGAAGTGGTTGTTCTTCCACGCTGTGACACAAACGGGGCTCAGGAAGCGTTTCATTACAGCATAAACATGGAAAATTTGGTTAGATTGGATGTAAGGAAGAAGTTTTTTCTGATGAGGCCCTGGCACAGGTGCCCAGAGAAGCTGTGGCTGCCCCTGGATCCCTGGAAATGTCCAAGGCCAGGTTGGGTGGGGCTTGGAGCAACCTGGGATAGTGGAAGGTGTCCCTGCCCATGGCTTTAAGATGAGCTTTAAGATCCCTTCCAGCCCTAGCCAGTCAGTGATTCTAGGAAAGAAATGAAACAACAAATTTTGCTCATTCCTTGGAAATGTTAATACTGTTGGAACGTCATGTTCTGCCTGCCGGTACTGAGCCAGGGCTGGCGGAGCCCTGGGGTGGGCAGTGCTCACAGCAGCACGGTGACAGCAGGGACAAGGTCCAGCCTTTCCCTGCCCAAAATCCCCCAGGAGTCAGTGCAGCCTCCTGGAAGGCATGGAATGGGGTTAGGCAGGAGGGAAAATCCAAGCTGGGATGCAAAGGGGTGGGCACGGGGAGGCAGTGGACACTTGGAACTCATCCTGCTCCCGTTCGGGGGGAGCTCGGAGCAGCAGCTGTGTGGATGTACCCAAAACGGCCTTTTGGGTGGAGGCTGCAGCTCTGGAGGGAGCTCTGGCAGCTTTCCCTGCTGATCAAGTTAATCCTTCCCAGGCATCTGCCCTGGCGCTGCGGGACTGGCGAGGAAGGGGTTACAGAGATCCAGGTTACCAAGCTCACGTTTTAATTCGGATCAGGAGGGGAAAAAAAAAAAAACCAACAAAAAAAAACCAAACAACAAACCCACAACAAACCCACAGAATCAACCCAACGACAGACCCAACGCAATAATCCGGGCGGACAAATCCATCGCACATCCGCGTCCGGAGGCTGCCGGGCGCTTAAACCTGCCAGATGCACGGGATGGATAAGGCTAAGCGGGGATTAAGGGGGCTCCCCACGGCGGGACGGCGGCCGCAGCAGGCGGGGGGACGGGGGCGAAGGAAAAAAACCCAGCCTGGGCAGGGCGGGAAGGCCACGGAAAAGTCATTTGCAACACAGTGAAATGACTCCCGGGATCCTGTGCTTTGACAGAAATCCCTCCTGCACAACGGGGTCTTCTGACTCCATTAAAACAGTTTTAAATCAAGACGAGCATCTGTTTGGGGTTTTTTAGGGGTGAATGTCCCTTCTTTAGGCTGTGGGGGTTTGTTGCACCAGGAGGTGGGTGGCTTTGAGCTCCCAGGGGTTTTCAGGCACTCTCCACCTCCCTCCAGGCTTGGCCAGAGCCATTTTAGGTCAGTGATGCCCCAACGGATAAATTCTGTCAGTAACTGGGGCGTCAACACAATAGGCCACTGTGTCACCCGCGGGGAGGAGAGCGGGACGGGGATGGGGACAGGGATGAGCCCCCTGCGGCCCTGGTTTGGGCACAGCCTGACGCGTGTTCCCCGAGTGCCACTGCGAGGGATGTGTGGCAGGGAGTGCTCCAGACGTGTGGTCCAGGCGTGCGTGATGTTGGAGGGGACAGGGGCTGTGGCCAAGGGCAGCACGAGTGTGTCTGAGTGTAGATGCACACGCGTGTGTGATGCGTGTCTGTGTCCATGCGTGCATGTGTGATGTCTGTGTGTGTGCCTGTGCGTGCAGGAGTGTATCCGTGTGCTCTGTGCGTGTTTGTGGTGTGTCTGTGCATGTACACACATGTACAGGGGGTGCGTGTGTCCGTGCCCGCCTGTGCTGCTGCGCTGACACGCGAGCTACACGCGTGTGTGCCCATGCACGTGTGCAGGGCTGCTGCTCTGCCCGTGTGCGTGTCTCTGTGGGTGTGTGTGCACGTGTGACGGTGTGGGGCAGGCTGCCCACGGGCATTTGTGTGGAACAGGGATGGTGGTGGATGGATGGATGGATGGGTGGATGGATGGATGGATGGATGGATGGATGGATGGATGGATGGATGGATGGATGGATGGATGGATGGATGGATGGATGGATGGATGGATGGAAGGACGGCTGGACTGATGGATGGACAGATGAATGGATGGATGGGTCAACAGATGGACGGAAGGATGGAGGTAGGGACGGAGGGAGGGATGGACAGACAGATGGACAGACGGGCAGAGGGACGGAGGGACGGAGGGACGGACGGACGGACGGATGGATGGATGGATGGATGGATGGAAGGACGGCTGGACTGCCGGATGGACAGATGAATGGATGGATGGGTCGACAGATGGACAGGACAGAGGTAGGGACAGAGGGAGGGATGGACAGACGGACGGACGGACGGACGGATGGATGGACGGACAGATGGAAGGATGGAGGATGGATGAATGGATCGATGGATGGGCGGACAGACGGATGGATGGAAGAACGGATGGACACACAGACGGAAGGATGGAAGGATAGATGGACAAAGGATGGATGGACAGAAGAACGGACGGACGGGCAGATGAAAGGATGGGATGATGGATGGACGGACGGACAGACGGACAGATGGAAGGATGGGATGACGGACGGACGGACAGACGGACAGACGGAAGGATGGGATGACGGACGGACGGACGGACGGACAGATGGAAGGATGGGATGACGGACGGACAGACGGACAGACGGAAGGATGGGATGACGGACGGACGGACGGACGGATGGAAGGATGGGATGACGGACGGACGGACGGACGGATGGAAGGATGGGATGACGGACGGACGGACGGACGGATGGAAGGATGGGATGACGGACGGACGGACGGACGGATGGAAGGATGGGATGACGGACGGACGGACGGACGGACAGATGAACAGACCCACGGACGGACAGGCGGCGGATGCGCGCGCACGCGACCCCGCTGCGCGCGTGCGCGCGTCCCTCGCGCGCTGCCCGCCCCGCCCCCGGCGCCCATTGGCCGCTGGGCGGGCGGGGGGCGTGTCCAGGCGGCGGCCCCCGCGCTGCCATTGGCCGCGCGCCCCTTTGTGTGCCGGCCGAGCGCGGCCGCCGCCAGTCGCCGGCGCGTCCGGGGGGCACAAAGGCCGCAGCATGGTCCTGGTGCACGTCGGATACCTGGTGCTGCCCGTCTTCGGCTCCGTGCGCAACAGAGGTACCGCTCCCGGCAACGCGGGTTCGCGTCCCGGGGCCGCTAGCGGCGGCGAGGGGGGGCGGCGCGTCCCGGGTCCCCGGCGGCAGGAAGGGGGGGCTGCCCCTCACCGTTCCCCACAGCCCACCTCACCCAGCCCGGCGGCATCCCCCTTTCTGGGGCGCCACCCGCCCCGCACACATTACGTTTTGGAACCCTCTCCCGCTCGCACCTCCCGTGTCCGCTGCGGTAGATCCATCTCCCCACCCCCCTCCGTTGTTCTTCTTTTACGGATTTTATTTTATTTTTTAATTTACCCTCCCACCCCCCCACCCCCCCCCACCCCTCGCCGTAGCCACCAGGCCATCCCAGCGTAGCTGTAGCCGATAACAGCCATTTTTGTACCTCCATCCTGTGTAGTAGCTGAGTTACATTTGCACTGTAAATTCCTGTTAAGTGGATTCGTTTTGCTGTGGTCGTCGTCGCAGAGTCTCTTTGGGGTGGGGTGGGGGCAGACGCCCCCAAATTGCGGCCAAACCCTCCATTCCCGGGGCGGCTGAGGTTGTGAGGCACCACGGTGGGGTCATCTGGTCCCACCTCCCTGCTGAAAACCTTCCAAAAAAAAAAAAAAAAATTAAATTTGGGGAGGGAGAGCGCAGCGATTGGCCGCGATTCCGAAAATCGGGCTGGGAAAAGAGTTGGGCAGTGGGATGTGTGTGGTCGAGCATAGGCTGAGGTGCTCCCGCCAGCCGCTGGCGGGGGTGCAGCATCCCTGTCCCCGCGGTGACACCGCTGTCCCCGCGGGCATCGCCCCCGGCCCCGTCCCTCCCTGCAGCCACAAGTGTCCCGTCCCGCCGGCGCACCCCCAACCCGCCCAGCACCCCCCCAAAAAACTGGGCTGCCGAAAGAGACGACTGGCAAAATGGTTTTCCATTAAACAGGGATAACATTTTTTTCTGCTGTGCTAAATTACTTCCTGTTCTTATTTTGTGGGTAATTTTTTCTGTACCGAATATCCTTTGGTTCTGTATCTCCACCTTTTTTCTTGTACTAAAACTAAAGCATGGTCTGTATTTTTTTACATTACCTAGTTTCTGATGTAAATCTCTCTGTAGAGACATACCCTGCTGAAATGTAATGTGCTGTAGCCTATACATCTGCTCAGTGTACGCTGCTTTTGTTCTGTTGCCCTTCCATAGCATGGTGGGCCTTGCCTTTTTGTATTGTGTGCATGATGACATTGTTACACACGATTCCACTAATACTAATATACGATCTCTCAATAAAGAAACTAGTTTTCCTATATTAACCTAGTGTGCTTTTTCTATTGCTGTTTTCCCATTTATTGTCGTATCCTGCTGTTTAGATTTTTTCCTTGCTTTCCCCTCATCGTGAGGTTTGAGTGAGTGGATTTTTTCTCCCTCGTAGAGCAGATATGGGGGCTTTTAAATACATTTTTTCCCCCCCACCTCCTATCCCAAATCTACCCTCAGCATTAGTCTGTGTGTACATACTCCCCAGCGCACAGTCTGTATTGCTGTTGTGCCGATGCAGAATTCTGGATTTACCGCAGAATAGCCAAAAAAACCCCCAAGTGTACAAATCCAATCCCTCATTATTAATCAAAAAAAAAAAATTTGATGAAGGGTCTGCTGCTTATTCGTTCTAGTTACAACATTACACGTTCCTTACCAGACTGATCCCTCTGGATGGATGGGGGGGGAATTGTTTATTTTTTGAAACTCCTGATTAACAAGAGGCAAACTAACCTGTAAAAAAAAAAAAAAAAAATCCCCTCTAATCTTTAAGCTGTATATTTAAACATATACATCTCTGCGAGCGCCCTGCCCACCATCTGCCAGGCGAGAAGTTGCCGTGCCTCGGTCCCGCTGCGACTGGCACGCTATAAATATCTCCACTAGACCCCTGCAAGGCAGGGCTCGTCAAAACGTCCCAGCTGCTAATGTTGTAACTACATTTTTCCTGCTCGAAGCCTCCAGGCCCACCATCTTCTGAATAAAAACGCGATTTGGTAAAAAAAAAGGGGAAAAAAAAAATTGAAAAGAGGCAAACTGTGGGGTTGGGAGAAAGTCATGGGGAGCCTTAAAATATTGGAAGCATGGAGGGATGGATGAATTGCGGTCAGCAAGCAGTTTTGCTGCGACTGCAAAGCGATGGTGATAATAGTGGTCACCTCTCCTTGTGCCTGCAGCAGATCTCCTCTCCCAGGTCTGCAAAATGGTCCTGTAAAACCTCCCCGTTTTGGCTTGGATGCCACGAGGAACTGAGGGAAGTCAGGGCTCGAAAAGCCAGGAGATGGGGCTGGGAGGGGAGGCGGGGGGAGCATCTTGTCTTTAATTACATTTCCACAGAAGCGGGGGGGAGACGCAGGATTGGTGATTGGTCTTTAATGAGAGGAAGACAAATTCAGCAGGTCGGTGGTTCCCACCCGCTAAAATTTCACGAGGAGCCGCTGGCAAGCAAAACAAAAGCCAGTGGCTCCTGCAGCCCGCCCTGCCTTACCCCAGCATCCCTCCCAGAGACGCATCATTTCGCAAGGCTGTGCCTTTCCACCTCTCTCCTAGCTCTATCCTGAGTTTGGTTGGTTTTCTCTATGAACATTTATTTATGATTTCCTTCTCCATACTTCTTTTTCCGTGTACCTCGGTGACTGTTTGGCCATCCTGTCCCCCCTGTATGAGCACCGGCGGGGTGCCCCCCTGCTCCCCCCTGGATGTAGTGTATGCCGTGGCCCTTTGTTCTCGCTCCATCCTCGCCCCGGGCCAGCGCTGAGCTCCTCCGTGCCTGACACATGTCCCCGTACACATCCCGAGGAGGGAGGCTGTGCTTCTCGCTTGCATGAAGGGAGACATGCATGCCTGTTGGGGCTGATCATTTTCCAATGTGATTTTTTTTTTTTTTTAATTATTATTTTCTCTCCCCCTCCCTCCCCCCCGTTTTTTGGTTTTGTTTTGATTTCTTTTCTTTTCTTTTTACATTCACCCCCCCCTCCTCCCCCCAGCCCCACGCCACGTGAGACAATGAGATTCGGGTTATGGCGTGGGAAAAAAAAAAAAAATCCCTCTTCTCCTCTCCCCCACCCTGAACCCCAACACGGATAAACCCATCCCTTCCACGGACACCTGCCAGCAGCTGCCCCTTTGTTGGGAGTGGGAATTCACTGCAGCGAGCGTAATAACCCCCCCAGGTCTCACTCTGCAAATTAGCCCTGGTACAGAGCAGAGCTGTGTGGTCAATCCACTCCGAGGATGCCTTGGTAATCTAATAATGCAGAAAACTGCTGGGTTAATGGCAACTTTTAAAGCAATTTATCATCCGCATCATATTTTTGACCTGTCTTGTTAGAAACACATCCTTACAAGAGGAAACATCCCCCCCTCCTCCACCTCCCAGCCTTATTAGTCAGTAACCACCAGGCTTTCATAGCTCATAATCCATCAAACTCATCCACATTTTAATGACTTAATTCCTTTGACGCTCTTGAAAAGCCACATTTGAGTCTTGAAAAAGCCACCTGGTACAAAAAAAAAAAAAAAAGATTTTTTAAATTTTTTTTTTCCTTTCTTTCTTTTTTTTTTTTTTTTTTTTTTTCTTTTTAGCATCGAGGGCTGAGGAAATCCAAGGCGGGTCACGTGCTGGTGGTGCTGCTGTGGGTGTGGAGGCACATGCAGTGATTTCTGTAAAGCCTAGACATCTCTCCAGCACCAACCTGTATCCCTGGGCTCCCTTAAATAACTCCTTTCAGTAACAGGGAGAAGGATAATCCCAAACACGACAAAACAGGCTCTGAGGTTCATTTATGTAAGGGTTGTGTAAAGGTCTCACACCCATCTGTGTGCATTTAATGACAGCAAATGGGAGCTGGGCTGATGGGTCTCTCACACGGGGTGTGGGCTGGTGGCACGGCTTGCATCCTTTTAAGAGAAAGAGGAACGAGTAGTGGTCACGTTTTGCTCATGCTGGGAATTACCAGCAAAGTCTAAAGAAAGCTGATCTGGATTTACCTTGCTGAGTGCGGATCTGGCCCTGTGGAAGTGTGTTATTTAAGAACCGGTGAGTTGGTGCGCGAGGGAGGCAGCAGCAGAAGCTGTGAAGCTCGGGGCTGGCCTGGGGGGTGTGTCTGCCACGGAACCCTGGAGCGGCTTCGGTGGAGGGGATGGAGTGCTGGGGACATGGTGGGGACACAGCCCGGCGAGTCTCGGGGTGCCCTTGGCAGAGTGTGGGTGTCCTCGCAGTCGCCCCAAGTCCTCCTCCATGACCCTCGTGAGAGGACTGTCCTAGAGTAAGTCTGAGTTTCATTTTTTGTTGTTGCTTCAAACCCTGCTCGTAACCTGTGCAGCTCTTTGTTAGCTGGAAGGGGAGGGTGGAACACAGCTGGAGCAGCCATGGGAGCCCTGCCCTCCCAAACTTGTAGGAGAAACACCCTCCCAGGTACCTCAGGGAACATTTGGGACATCCAAGGCAGGCTCATCCCTCTCTGCTGACCAAAGGGAGGATGGTGGCAACCCCTGGAGGTGCAAGGGTGGAAGGAGAGGGGAGTACAGCTCTTTTGAGGGTAACAAGCAAGGGAATGGACATCCCCTCCAGCACCTTTATATGCTGGTTTAACCCCAAACCATGTACTGAGGCTGCCTCATGTCTGAACTGGAAGATTCTTATCTCTAGAGGTGTTCAGAAAGGGACAGGCACTGCAGCAGGTCAGCAGAGAAAAGCTCTTCCCACCCTTAACCTGGGAGTGCTCGTTTTGGGAGGCATTAAATAAATGAGTGAGAAATCCAAGGGGAGATTTGCAAAAGGTCTTTTCCTATGTCAGATCATCTTCAATATCCCCCAGGAGCAGAGCTGGTTTGACAATTGGAAGAGGTGTGATGGCATTGCCAAATGCTGTGACTCTCAGGCATCTCATGGTATTTGGGTGTTCCTACATAACCCAGCAGCTCCTGGAGCTGGGCGGTAGCACGAGGCTTTACTCTTAAGGGGCTGTGTGTAGCATTGAGCTTCAAGCTGCTGCTGGTGGAAAACTTGGTCCTCAAAACTCACGAATCATCTGCAGTGCTCAGCAGGCGTTTGAGCCAATGTGGGGATTTGGGAAGCAGAAGAGGGATGTGTGTCTGCAGTGGGACCAGGGCAGGGACCTGGAGGGAAGCAGTGAGAGTGGGGACAACAACCAGTGGGGAAAATGGTAATTTTCTCCCTTTTTTAGATTCAGTTTGGGTAGATGGAGGGGGTTGGTCTGCAGTTGGGGTTGGCAGAGGGGTTGTGGTTTCCCAAGCAGCTCTGCACAGGACCCCAGGGGACATCCACAAGTTAAATCCTTGTGTGGTCTTGTCTTAGTCCTAAACCTTCTTAGTGAGAAAGCTGTGTCTTTTGAGAATGGTTAAATTCTCCCTCTAAAATAAAAGAAAAAGAAGCCATCACTCCTCAGCCCCTTGCAACAGGTCCTGCTGGTGGCAGGGACTGGGCTCCTGCGCTGGAGAGCTCAGCAGAAGCCAGGATGGAGGGAAAGCAAGCCCTTGTCTGCTCCATGCCTCCTCTCCACCTTTTCTTAACCCTTTCTGCTCCTCCTCTGCTCAGTTTTGCAGTCTCCCAGGACTTTTTCTCACACATTTTCCTGCCTGATGGTCCTTTGCATTTCCCAGCCCCAGCTGGATTGGGCTGGTTGGCCCATGCTGTCGTGGATCCCTCTTGGTAAGTGTCCTTAACCTCTGTTGTTTTCTCTCCCTCCCTTTAAAGGCTGCAAAAGGAGCCTGCCAGGAAAGTTCTGTGTGTGTGGCTTGTGGCTCTTTAACAAACATCATCCCTGTTGGCCTGAGGGACTACACCCAGTGGGGTCAGAAGCAAAGAAGTGCTGGAAGCAGCAAAGGTGCAGGTTGTAGGGAGAGATAGTGAGGGGTGAAGTGCTGTGAAGTGAGGACATGCCTGTGGGGAAATGTTTGGGTGAGGATTTCAGTAGCTGGGGGAAGGATCCCAGTGTCTCTGTCTCTCTCACCACATCCCTGTGCTCCCAGCTGCTCCCATGGCTGCCCTGCCTGGAGGTGACACCCTGAGGTGTAGGTGACCCTCAGCTCAGCCAGAGCCATTGGCTGTTGCTGGTTTTCCTCTTTTTTCCTTTTCCTGGAAGCCTCGAGTGGGGCTATTGCTGTGCACCACTCCTCCGTGTCCTTTTCCAAGGAGCAGGTGTGTCCCTAAACAAGGAGACCACCAGCCATGGCTACCTCCTGGGACCTTCTTGAGCAGGGCTGAGGGAGCTGGACAGCCTACCAAACCATATATCCAGCTCTGGAGCTAAGAACTACCGTGGAAACATTCCCTTGTCCTTTTCTCCAGGCTTGGATGGGTCTCTAAAAGGCATTCAGAGAAACCATCCCTGGGGCATCTGTCTCGCTGCAGCTGCTCCCCACCATGGGCTCCTCCAGTGAAGGAAGGGACTGGGAAACATCCCCGTAGCAAATGTGCCCTCCCCAGCTGTGCTTCCTGTGTGTCTCTGGGATTCCTCATTCTCCTGGTGGCATCTGACTCTTCCTTCAGTCACACTGCTAGATCAAGGCGCTGATATTTCCCACAGGATCTTGGTTTTTTTTGAGGCTGTGGGTGCTTGAGGAGGCACCACTCATGACCACTTGCCCAACTAGCCTGTTTCCGTGCTATCCCTGCTAGAAAACTACAGACAAAAGGAAGCTTTCTTCCTTTTTTTTTTTTTTTTTTAATATCAGAGGAGGTGTCTGTATTTGCCTGTGCGCCTTGGGGCAGTGGAGGATGTTTGTCTGGTCCATTCAGGGCTGACCATCATCAGCTGGTGGGAGCTGAGACTTAAACAGTCTCTCCTGAGAGCCCCAAACCTCCGTGAGGAGCAGCTGGAGTCTGAAAGGAGCTGTGGGTTCGTGGTGGAGCTGTCTGGACGTGGGGTTGGACACCTATCTGGGAAGGTCTGAACTTGTTTGTACGTGTGTAAACCCAAAAAAAAAATAAGTCCTCAGATTTTAAAAGAGTTGCTTGGCATTTATACTGGGGTGAATGAGAGTCTAGTTTGAGGTGTGTTTTTATCTTAAAAGAGACAAAAAAAAAAAAGTTGGCAGCACACTGGCCACAGTGTAAAGGTGTTTTGTTCACAGGAGGGTTTGGCAGTGCAGTTATCTCTGCAAGACTATTGGGGTGTGTTAATCCCTGGTTTGGCATTTGCAGCTAAACTTGAGCAGGAGCTTTTTAAATCTCAGTCAGCGTCTGAAGGTAATGGGGGTGGTGATGCTTCAGGAGAAGTGTCCATCAAGCCTGGCAGCTTCCACAACCTCCAGGCGGAAAATACCACTCACTTGCCTGTCAGGAAGGGAGCTGTAAATCTCATGCAGATTACCACGCTTCTTGTTGTGGTTTGCTAAATCCACATTTCTCTTTCTTGTAGCCTGGCCTTTAATATTAATATCTTTAATTTCATTTATAAATTCACTTATCAGCTTGCATTAGTCATCCCGTTAATGATCCCAGGCAAGAAATTTGTCATTTGACGTCAAAAGGCAGATTAAGGGACTTCTAAAGCCTTGGGAAACAGCTTCATGCTGCACCAGAATTATAGCGGTTGGCATACGAGGCTAATACTAGGTGTAATTTGCATCTGCTGCTCAGGGGATGAGTGATTATTTTATATATTTAGCAGAAAACAAGAGAATTTCTTAACCATTCATTGCTGTGTTTCCTGCAAACTCTGCAGCATTTTGAATCACTGGGCTATAAACATCTTGTTTGCCGGCGTGCCTGGTTTCGCGTTACCACGATGGGGAAGCCCCGGAGGGTCGGATCCTGACGGCTCCCCTCCTCCTTGGCGGGGTTTTCCTAATTGAAATTAAGAGATTCCCTCCGTGCTGGGAGCTGGAAGGGACCGGGAGTGGACTAAGTTTTGCTTTGCCAAAGCTGAGTGCCTTTGGTCGCTGCGCTCGCCTGGTGCTTGGGAGGGTTTGGAGATGGGTGTCTAAGGCATGAAAATGCGGGAGGAAACCTCACAATATCCACTTAAAACGTCTAGAAAAGACAAAGATTGGGCTGAAAACAGATGAGATGGAGCAGTTCCAGGCACTGGTCCATTCAGGTCTGTCGGGATGAGGCTTTACAGATGCTGGGAGCGAGCGGCGTGTTGGGAGAGACCTTATCTTGACCAGCTGTTATTTGTGATATCCCACAAATCTCCTGGGGCTGAGATAAGCAATGAGGAGGCTTCCTGCACAGAGATAGAGTGACATTAGTGTGCTTGGGGTTACAAAGTTGTTTCTTTTTAATAATTAATGCCTCATTGCATGCAACCCTGTTAAAAAAAGGCTCCCTCCCCTGCTGGCCACCTGCAAAGCCCATTGGCAGCCCCAAACTCCCTCCTGCTCCTCTGTGCAGAACCTTCTTTGAGATCAAAGCACTGCAGGCAGATCTCCATGAGGCTGAAAGGAGAAAATGTTATCCATTGTGCACCAGGAGCACTTGTGGAGTTGATTTTATTCAGCTCTCCTGTGTGAATCTGCAGTGGGATGACCCTGGATGGACACCAGGTACCCACCCAGCTCTCCATCTCTCTCCTCCTCAGGAGGACAGCAGGTAGAAAATGAAATGGAAAAGAAGTTGTTGAGATAAAGTCAGTTAAATGAAGCAAAAGCAAAGCCTGTGAAGGAAAACAAAAGAGTTATTCTCCACTTTCCGTCCCCAGATGATGTCTGGCCACTTCCCGGGAAGTAAGGACTCAATACTTGTTGCAGATGCTCTCTGGGAGCCAGCCATGGTGTGACACAGCCCCAGGACAGTGCCCGTCCCCTGTGCTGGCTCTGCTGGGACTCCTCCAGCCCTGGGGACAGCTCTGGGCCCCTCAGGACAGGAGAGACACTGAGGGGCTGGAGAGTGTCCAGGGAAGGGAACGGAGCTGGGAAGGGCTGAGCCCCAGGAGAGGCTGAGGGAGCTGGGAAAGGGCTCAGCCTGGAGAAAAGGCGGCTCAGGGGGACCTTGTGGCTCTGCACAGCTCCTGACAGGAGGGGACAGCCGGGGGGGTCGGGCTGTGCTCGCAGGGAACAGCGACAGGAGGAGAGGGAACGGTCCCAGGCTGTGCCAGGGGAGGCTCAGGTTGGATATTGGTGAAAAATTTCATAATGGAAAGGGTCATTAAGCTTAGGAACAGGCTGTCCAGGGCAGTGCTGGAGTCCCCATCCCTGGAGGGGTTTGAAAGCCATGTGGATGTGGCACCTGGGGACATGGCTCAGTGGTGGCCTTGGCAGTGCTGGGGAGTGTTCGGACTTGATCTTGGGAGTCTTTTCCATCTAAATGATTTGGTGATTTTGCACCTTCTTGAGTTAATCGAAGCAGCAGCAGAACCCATCTCTGTCCTTAACCTGCTGCACAGCTCTGCCTGACCCTCCAGCAATATATTGACTGGCCAGACTCTTGCCTTCGAGGTTGTTCCTTCAAACTGGGAGCCGAAAATGAGGGTATGGCAGAGAAACTGGGCCCCAAGGCAGGAATGCCCTGTCCCCATAGCAGCAGGGAGTGCATGGGTGAGCAGTGGGTGGTGGGCCAGCAGCTCAGCTGGTGGCAGTTCTATCGAACCGAGTTGCTAGGGACTGGAAAACAGGAATATCTGGTTTTGATGATGATGATTATTTTCCAGTTCACTGGCCGAAAATTTATTTTCCTGGTTTTATATTGTCCTTGAGTTTTTCCACAAAATGAGAGGGTGGGGAGAGGCTTTTAAATGGTTCATTTGAAGGGAGATGAAATAGGCCACAACCCCAGGAGTGAAATGCTATCTTATAACAGAAAGTGAAGCAGCATCAACTGGGTGCAGGGAATAAAACCAATTCATCGTAATTTTTAAGTTGGGTTTTTCATACACAAATGTTTCACTGGCATAATTTTTAGATATCTGAGAGGTGGGTTAGGTGTTAGGTTAGGTGTTTTGTACTTTGGGGAGCATGCACTGGTCAGCAATAGACTCTCTCAGTCCTCTGTGTTCTTTTACTGTGAAACCATTGGATTTATTGAATCAACAGAAAGTGCTTTAATGCCTGAGATGAGTCTTGGAAAGATGCAGGAGGTCACCAAATGCAGTTGGCCTTTTACTGAATGAGGAAGGTCATGTCAGCCCCTGCCCCCCCTTCCTTCTCACCTCCAGTGGCACCAAGGATGTGTTTCCAGGCTCGAGAGGGGACAGAGGTCATTTCCAAAATGACAATGAGAGTGGAAATCCTGACCAGGATGTGTCACCACTGCTTTGCTCCTCACTGGTGTCACCCAGCTGAGTCCCTGCCACTCTGCTCTGCGCTGGGGCAGCCTCACCTCGAGTGCTGAGGGCACTTTTGGGTGCCACAGTGTAAGAAAAGACATTAAGATGTCAGAGGGTCCAAAGAAAGCCACGAGGATGGTGGAGGGTCTGGAGGGGAAGCTGTGTGAGGAGAGGCTGAGGGCACTTGGAATGTTCAGCTGGAGGAGAGGAGACAGAGGGGAGACCTCAGTGTGGCCTTCATCATCCTTGTGAGGGGAAATGGAGGGGCAGGTGTTGATCTCTCCTCTCTGGTGACAAGTGACAGCACCTGAGGGAACAGCTGGAGCTGTGCCAGGGCAGGGTCAGGTTGGATATCAGGGAAAGGTTCCTCCCCAGAGGGTGCAGGCACTGCCCAGGCTCCCCAGGGAATGGGCACAGCCCCAAGGCTGCCCCAGCTCCAGGGGAGTTTGGACAATGCTCCCAGGGATGCATAGGGTGGGGTTGTTGGGGTGTCTGTGCAGGGCCAGGAGCTGCACTTTGTGATCCCTGTGGGTCTCTTCCCACTCAGGATATTCTGTGTTTGTTCCCCAGCCTGCAGAAGCACACAGCACCTTCCACGGCCTTGTTTGCTTTGAGCAGGAAAACCTGTGTCTGGCAGGTTCAAAATGTGCTTACAAACTTGCCAGTGGAAATCCTGGGTGTTTTGCCACGGGACAACCACAGGGGCACCTTGGAGGTCAGGTCACCTTGCCCTGGGTCATCTGCAAGGAGAGCTCTGTAGTGCCACATCCAGATGACGTGTGAGGCCATCCAGGTGCTCCTTCAGGATGGTGCAGGGCTGTCCTGGGGAAGGAAAATATTGCCAGGACATAGTTACAGGCTTAGAAAAATAGGATTTGTGCCAGGGGGAAGGAAAGCATGTTCCCTTGGGCAGAAAGCAGCTCCTCTTGAGAGGATTTGGGATGCTGTTAGGGAAGCCAGGCATGTTTGCTTGGTGCTCCCTCTGTTCTTCCTGCAACAAGTGATTCTGAGCCCCTTTAGCAAAATCAAGGGCCAAGCCTCGGTATCTGGGAAGCTCACAGCAGTTTCGGGGATGTTGCAGTGGCTCATTGTGGTTAAACTCCATCCAACCCCTCACAGCTCCCTCTCCCACCGGCAGGATCAGGGGGAGAATCGGAAGGGAAAAAGCTGGAAGACTTTTGAGTGGATTGAGATAAAGGCAGTTTAGTAGGGACAGCAAAACACGTGCACACAAGCAAAACAAAACAAGGAATGAATTCAGTGCTTCCCACGGACAGGCAGGTGTTCAGGCATCTCCAGAGAGCAGGGCCTCCTCCCACACGACAGTGGCTGGGGAAGACAAACACCATCGCTCCGAACATCCCTCCCTTCCTCCTTCTTCCCCTCATGTTATATCATCTTTGCCACTGTGGCCGCACAAAAAGCAGCAAAGGCCTTGGCTCTGTGCGGGCCCTGCTCAGCAATAACAAAAACATCTCTGTGTTATCAACTCTGTGTTCAGCACAAATCCAAAACATAGCCCTGCACCAGCTACTGTGAAGAAAATTAACTCTACCCCAGCCCAAACCAGCACACTCAGGCATCATGCAGGTCTTGTGGGACCCCTGTCCTTGTGCTGGGATTCCTTATCCACAGCTCAGCATCTCTCACTGGGCTTTATTCTGTTAGAAACTAAGCCACGAGGGAGGTCTTTTCCCCCTGGGCACACTCAGCAGTGGCAGACTCAGGCTCGTCCTCTGCCTCTCTGCAGAGGAACAACTTCTGCTGCTCTTCAGCGAATGCCTTCTGAGCCTGGTTGTGTGCTGGATGAGCAATCCTGGAGCCACCTGAGCTGGAAGGGACCCACCAGGATCACAAAGTGCAGCTCCTGGCCCTGCACAGACACCCCAACAACCCCACCCTGTGCATCCCTGAGAGTGTTGTCCACTCTCCTGGAGCTCTGGCAGCCTTGGGGCTGTGCCCATTCCCTGGGGGGCCTGTTCAATGCCTGACCACCCTCTGGGTTAAAACTTTTTCTTGATATCCAGCCTAAACCCTCCTCCTAGCCAGCACCACTCTTGGTATTCCCTCCACTTGACTTCTCCACCTTTCCCTCTCTCATTTCCCACCATGTGTTGCAATATCTGCCATGTTTTGCCCCGAGGATGCGAGGGGATTTTTCGAGTTGCTCCTTCCTCACGTTTGTTTTCCAGTCACCAACATCTCAGCTCTAGGACCCAAACCTGCTGCAAACCCTTGAGGTGCTTCAGCACACGGTCCTGGTGTGTGTTGGTGTAGGGGAGGGGAAGGCACTGCTCTCCATGTGTCCAGAGCTCCCTGAGAGCTCTGTATGGGCTGAAGGGATGAGGAGGCTGAAGGGATGGGGAGGCTGAAGGGTTGGGGAGGCTGAAGGGATGAGGAGGCTGAAGGGATGAGGAGGATGAAGGAATGAGGAGGATGAAGGAATGAGGAGGCTGAAGGGATGAGGAGGCTGAAGGGATGAGGAGGCTGAAGGGATGAGGAGGCTGAAGGGATGAGGAGGCTGAGGGAATGAGGAGGCTGAAGGAATGAGGAGGCAGAAGGAATGAGGAGGATGAAGGGATGAGGAGGCAGAAGGAATGAGGAGGATGAAGGAATGAGGAGGATGAAGGAATGAGGAGGATGAAGGGATGAGGAGGCTGAAGAACAAGCCCTGT
The DNA here is from genome assembly GCA_036630365.1 of Acanthiza pusilla. Taxonomy (NCBI): domain Eukaryota; kingdom Metazoa; phylum Chordata; class Aves; order Passeriformes; family Acanthizidae; genus Acanthiza; species Acanthiza pusilla. Next base: position 1,945,158 of record JAXCHO010000032.1, on the reverse strand, counting down.
TCTCTGGCCGCTGCTCTGGGGGATGTGTGTGAAGGATGGTGCAATAAGTGGTGTTGGGAACACTCAGATGGGCAGGTCTCTCTCATAACTAGCTTTAAGGAACAGTTGCATTCATTATTTGGCCAGGGAAAAGGAACATCGTGCTGTGGTGCCAAATGGGCTCTGGGTACGCATCCCTTCCAGTCTCCCTTCTAGAAAGCACTGGTTTTAGTGGGGGCGGTGGTCTTGATGGATGCTGTGTGGAGCCCTGTGCTGAAGGGCTGCTGCTCTTTCATGGAACAGGGAGCCCTGGCTCCTCTCCTCCCCGCCACCTCCTCTTTTTGCTGCAATGGCACAGTTGGTCACAGCTTTCTGGTCCCACGATGGCAGTGGGGAGGCAGTGAGGGCCCCTTCCCAATGCCCTGAAATTTAAATGGGAAACAGGGATGGACATGCTCTGCAGGAACCTGACTCCCTGGCAGCATCCCCTGGAGCGGGAGGTGACATCAGAGAGGTGCCAGGGCCCAGCAGCTGGGTGTGCAGGGGAGGAGGGATGTGCCAGGGCGCCCAACACCAACCCCTGCTTGGAGCTGCCACCTCTGCAGAGGACTTTGGGGAGTCCTCTTTGAAAGCAGCCTGCTGGAGGTAAGTTTAATGGAGCAGGTGGGTGTGCAGAGAGGGCACCCTGCCCCTTGAGCCAAAATGCTCCTCTCCAGTCTGTGAATAATCCCAGATCCTGCTTGCTGCTGGGATTTTTCCCCCCTGAAGAACAAACCCTTTTCTAGTGATGCCGTGTCGTGCGCACTTTGCATCACGCCAGGGAGCTGGAGCTTTGAGAAAGCCAACAAATATAATGAGACTTTGAGATTAAAGAAAAAAAAAAAAAGAAAAAAAAAAAGGAAAAGTAAAAAGAAAAGGGATGAAAGCCCAGAGCACAACAGAACTGTGGAAATGCGAAGTGCTTGCCAAGGTTCAGACACCCAAAAGTCAATGAAAAGTGATTTGTTGCCATCAGTGCCTGTGGTGAGGGATGCACTCCCCACATCTGAGGTTGGGGTTGGGTGGGGTGCAGCCCATCAGCTGTAGGAGTTGCTCTTTCTGTCTGTCAGTGCATACCACCTTCCATGTGGGAGAAAGGTGTCTCTCTCTCCGAAGAGCAGGGCTTAAAATTCCTGGCAAGTTTTCATCTGTGGGAGAGGTTTTAGCTGAGGTCTGTTGTGGAAGTGCTGGCTGATAGTGGAGGAGGGAGGGCAACACTAAGAGAGAAGCTCAGGAGGTTTTTAGGGCAGCAGGTGACGGGCCAGAAAGTCAAGAAAAAACAGCAACACAGAGAGAAATCCCACAACGGTCTGGTGGTCCTTGATGGGGCAGCTTGGTGATGGCTCAGGAGAGCTGTGGTTGTTGTCTGGTCCCTGCAATATTGAGAGGAAAGGAGAATTTGTTTGTCCAGCTGCTGAGCTGCTCTGCAGGGCTGGGCACCTTGGCTGAATGAGCCACCCCTTGTCACTCAGAAAATGGAGCATTCAGGATTGTGTCAGAACCCAGGGGTCCCAGAGGAAGTTTGCCATCCACACAACATTTTGTTGTTTCTGCAAAAAATAGGAATGATCCCACTGCAAAATCATAGAATCGTAGAATCTTTAAAGTTGGAAAAATCCTCCAGGACCATTGAGTCCAACCATGCCCCCAGCACTGCCAAGGCCACCACTAAACCATGTCCTCCAATGCCACATCCACACAGCTTTTAAATCCCTCCAGGGATGGGGACCCCACTACTGCCCTCAGCAACCATTTCTAAGGTCTGACCTGAAAATTTCTTCTTTCAGTGAAAAAATATTTTCTTAATCTCCAATTAAAACCTCTCTTGGCACAACCTGTGGCCATTTGCTCCCATCCTGAATGGACAAAAAAGTCAGGAATTAGGATTTTGCCGACCAGCTTCTTGTGTGAGGGTAATCAGGGCTTGGGGACAGCCTGCAGACACCTCTGCAGGGCTTGATGTTTGCAGCCCTGCCAAATGCTGGGCAATTTCTGAACCAGCCCAGTTCTGATGGGGCTCAGATTGATTTGCTTGGTCAAAATGCTTCTTCTGAATTCAGGAGCAGGGTTAGATGCTTCGTAGTCCATTGTTCTCAAAAGCACCACAAAACTTTTAGAAATGCAGGATGTGGTTCATATGATGTTCTAGGGGTGCCAGCCTTTGATTAACATCACTGAGAAATTCAGATCCCAACTTTAATTCCTTTTTGTATACAACTGGGAGTTCTGAGGAGTCAACAGGTTTTGTGTCTCAAACAGATGTTAGTTATTTTTCCCCCAGAGCTGGGTTAAATCTGAAATACTGCTTTGTAATTGCTGCTTCTCTCTCCTCTACTTGACATCTGCCAGAACCCCCATCCAGTGGATATTACATGGGTTAGTGTTATTTGTGCTCTATTATTTCCACCCAGGCAGAAGCCTTCTCCAAGGTTCAGCACCTAGCACTGGGGAAAAAAACCTTGTCATCCTTTTCTTCTTTCTCTGAAGGTCCAGTTACATTGTGAACTGACAATATAAGCGGAAAATCTAGGATTATTGCCATTATGTTTTTGATCTGTCCCAGCTGTCCCATAAGGCATTGAGTAGGAAGAACAATTTTAGGAAGAAATTCTTGGCTGTGAGGGTGGTGAGGCCCTAGCAGAGGTGCCCAGAGCAGCTGTGGCTGCCCCTGGATCCCTGGAAGTGTCCCAGGCCAGGTTGGACAGGGCTTGGAGCAACCTGGGACAGTGGAAGGTGTCCCTGCCCATGGCAGGGGTGGCACTGGATGAGCTTTAAATGTCCCTTCCAAACCAAACCATGCTGTGATTCTATGGTCCCAAACCACCACAGCTGTGGTCCAAGGCCGAATATCTTTGCCCATCACCTGGAGCAGAAGCTGGCTCTTCCCAAAGTGCTGGAGGTGCTCCTGGTTGCCCAGGAGTTCAGGTGTGGCAGTTCAGGTGGGTCCAGGTGTGGTCTCAGGTGGGCAATGGGCGCTGCACACTGACCCCCAGCTTTGCAGATGCCCTTCAGACCCTCAGGTCTTCCCTAAGGTTGAGCAAGAGCTTTTGACCTCCCACCTTCATTCCTCCACCTGTACAATGCACCAGTGACTGTCTCACAGGCCACTGGGTGTAAAATTCAGGGAACAGGAAAAATGCAGATGATTCTGCTCCTTTGTGGGTAAAATTCATGGGTAAATGTAAATGTGGGCGGAGAAAAGCAGATTTCTGTTTCATACCCTCCTTTCTGTGGTCACTCTTGAGGAAATGTGTGAGGAGATGTCTGAATAATTGTATTTAACCATAAAAACTTGATCGGATCTCTCTGCTTTCTTCAGGAAACAGATCTGGAAATGAAACAGAAAGCTGACAAAGCTGAGATTTTTGGATGAAAAACGGAAACCTCAATTCTTTTTTAATGTCATAGACATGAATAAATGCTATTTTTTAAATAATGGCTTTAACATTACTTGGTTTAAATCCAAGGGAAGGCACTTTCCCAAGGTCACTCACTACAGTAGTTGAAGAGTGACTCACACCCCATCTCCTCCATGAAATCTGCTTTAAAACACCGATCTGGGGGAAAATCCGTCTGCTGGCACTATCTGTACGACTTCCTTATCTGGCTGCTCTGATCAATAGGTTTTCTTTCCCTGATAGATCTTGGCATAATTTTTGAGTCCAAGAGCGATGTTTTTTCAATGTCACCTGATACAGGGCTGTGGAGATTTGTGGCCACTTCTCCATAGGAGGGGATTTGTCGAAGTGAATCAGATCTGGAGTCGCTGAGAGGGAATTAATGTGAAATGCCTTGATGTTGGTTTTACAGTCGCTTTAATAGGCCTAACTACGCTATTAAACTGATCGGCCTGTATTTAGCTGTTATTTGTATTTGAGTGGAATAAATGTTTTCCTTTACGAAGGGTGAATTCTACAGAGTAAAAGAGCTATTACAAACCTCCTAAATGCCTCAGCAACAACAACGTGACAACTCACAGCCTGAAACCCATACTCCTCGTGCTGTGGTAGTGCCTTAAATTCCTATTTCATCCTCTTCCCCATGTCCTTTTCTTCACCCCAATTGCATTTTCAAAGTATCTCTGAGACACTGGTGGTGCTCACACACCTTCCACTGTCCCAGGTTGCTCCAAGGCACATCCAGCCTGGCCTTGGACACTTCCAGGGATGCAGGGGCAGCCACAGCTGCTCTGGGTACCCTCTGAGGTATGGATCCATAGGAAGTTGCAGCCTTGACTAGTCTGGTATAGGCATGAGCTGGCTGCGCCCTTGTGTTGGGGTTAGTTGTGCTAAAGGGTGTAGGAAAAACACCTTGTGATGTTTTTGTAGGTCTCCCTTGCCCAAGGATGACAGCAGCCATCCCATTTAGCTGCACAAGCAGGAGGCTGCACGTTTTTGGCCACAGGGCCATGCTGCAGTGGATCAGGATTGTGTCAGGATGGGGATGGGGAGGACACCTCCATTACTCATCACCTCCAATGCCCATGGGTCCAGCAACAGAGAGGCTCTTGCAGCATCCTTGGGTCCTCTGAGTCCTCTTTGTGGTGGGCAGTGGGATGAAAATCCCTTTAACCTTCCTCATGAAGTGAGTGCAGAATACATACCTGGGGGAGAGGGCTCAAAACTGAGGCAGAACAACCCAGCTGAAATCCATTTCTTGCTCTTGGGAATTTTGTGTAAGGTTTTTTGTGCATTTTTTTTCTCCCTTTCCTCTTGGCTCTATCTTTCAAATTGCAGCTCGTGAAGATTTGTCACAGGTCAGGAAGACTTAAGCCATGATTTGCAGAAGATGAATGGACTTTTCAAATCAATTTAGTGGTCCCCAGTGTCAGTGGGGTGCCAATCACCACAGGCTGGCACTGCCCAGTTCCTCTGCTGCTATCATTAGGAGGCGAGAGCAGCATTCATTACAGAGAGGCTGAGCCTGGCTGCCTGCTAATGGAATTGAGCTGCCTGACCTTAATGTGTGCCTGATATTTAATTTGAAATTTCTGTGGACACCAGCAGGCTGCAACAGAAACAATACAGGCTCCAGCAATGCAAAGCCTTAGCCCTGAGAGGACAGCAAAATAAATTAAATTTGGTAATTAGTAAAAATCCTTGGGGGCTAGAGGTCACATGTGGAACCGGAAAAAAGTGTATTTTTCTTTCCACTTGGCAGCTGTACAGGTTCCTGGTAGGATCTTGTGAGATGCAGGGAGGATTGTGGTGCAGTTTGTTTGTCCTGGACTGGTGGGAAATTTTGAGATGCTCCTGGCCCCACTCAGATGGGCTTCTCACAATGAGAGAGACACTGAGGGCTGGAGCGTGTCCAGGGAAGGGAACGGAGCTGGGAAGGGGCTGAGCCCCAGGAGAGGCTGAGGGAGCTGGGAAAGGGCTCAGCCTGGAGAAAAGGAGGCTCAGGGGGACCTTGTGGCTCTGCACAGCTCCTGACAGGAGGGGACAGCCGGGGGGGTCGGGCTGTGCTCCAGGGAACAGGGACAGGAGGAGAGGGAACGGCCCCAGGCTGTGCCAGGGGAGGCTCAGGGTGGATATTAGGGAAAATTCCTTTGTGAAAAGGGTTGTGAAGCCCTGACACAGCTGTCCAGGGCAGTGCTGGAGTCCCCATCCCTGGAGGGGTTTAAAATCGGTGTGGATGTGGCACATGAGGACATGGCTCAGTGGTGGCTTTGGCAGTGTGGATGGAATGGTGGGACTCCATGACTTTAGAAGGCTTTTCCAGCCTAAACAATCTGTGTTTCTATCTCCAGCCTCATAACGATCACCATCACCCTCGCTGAGATGCACAGGGTCTGTCCCTCTGAGGCCCTCACCCCTGGGGATCTCCCCTGAGGCTCCCATCACCTTGTGGCATCCTTCCTTGCACAATCTGTCCCCCTGTGGTCCCCATCGGGCCTCGGGGTTATCCCCTGCTGAAAATCCATGGATGCCCAGAGTGGATGTGGTCACCCCTCACCGTCGTGCTTGGGTCAGGTGCATTGGATAGGATACACCTGGCACTGATTAGGATAGGATAGGATAGGATAGGATAGGATAGGATAGGATAGGATAGGATAGGATAGGATAGGATAGGATAGGATAGGATAGGATAGGATAGGATAGGATAGGATAGGATAGGATAGGATAGGATAGGATAGGATAGGATACACCTGACACTGGTTTGGATAGGATAGGATAAACCTGGCGCTGGTTTGGGATGCTCCCTTGGTGAGGCTGTCCACAGCTGAGAACATCTGGGTCACCAGCTGGGCTGGGTGGAGGGTGTTTTCTTCTCCTCCTGTGGGATTTTCAATTCGCACAAATCTCTGCCTTTGGCTCAGGGCTTTGGGCTTCGCCTGGGACCCAGCACTGACACGTTTTTGACCCGTGAGTGCCAAAGATAACAGGTATGAGTAATTGTCCAGGGACTGTAGCCAGGTTTGTTGCCTGTTCGCTTTTCCCCACGAGCCTCTCTTGCCCCTGGGAGCAGCAGGACAGGCAGGGAGTTCTCAGCATAAGGTCCTTGCCAGAACAAATGAAAACTGGAGAATGAGCCATCCCAGCTGTTTGGCTCCTCAGGCTGGAGCAGATGAAGGTGTCTCACCAGGGCCAGAAGGAAGGAAGTTCTGGGCTGGCAAAGGGCCAGGTAAAATATTCCTGGTATTCTATTTGGATATTAGGAAAAAATTCTTCTCTGATAGGGTTGTTCAGGGAAGTGGCGGAGTCACCATCCCTGAAAGTGCTCAAAAAACACGTGGATGTGGCACTTGGGGGCATGGGTTTGTGGTGGGCTTGGCAGTGCTGGGGAATGGTTGGGCTCAACGATCTTAGAGATCTTTTCCAACCTAAGCAATTCTGTGATTCTATAAAAGATCAAATTATAATTTCCCAAATGCCTCCTGAAATCTAGGGCCATGACATTGTAAAAAGGTGTCATCCTTTGGGAAGGAAATGTTTCTGTAAGAAGCAGGAGTGAAATACTAAAGCTAAAGTAAGGGTAAAGGGTTATGGTTACTAAAGCTGAGCTATCTTACACTCTATAAATGAGCTGCCCACCTCCCTGGGGCTGAGCCAGCGCCCTCCAGGATGTGTCCCCACTCCTGATCAAGTGTGTCCATGGTTTGCAGGGCAGAAAATTACCTGCTGTTGGGAAAAAAGAGTGCACGTAAGGCAAAAAAACAGGGCTATCCAGGCTGCTATTGGTAGGAACTCAACCCTGTTCTTATTTGGTTCCTCTAACTAGCAATGGCAACACACTTATCATCATGGGAGCCCTGGGAGGGCAATATCTGAAAATCATGGAATCGTAGAATGTCTTTGGAAGGGAGCTGAAAGCTTATCTAGTTCCAGCCCCTGCCGTAGGCAAGGACACCTTCCACCAGACCAGTTTACTCAAAGTCTCATCCAACCTGGCCTTGGACGTGAGGGGATGAACAGAAAGTGCTCTGCAGGCCTGCGGGAGACCTTGGCTGGTCAAAGCACAAAAAGTGGCTTTGGTCCTCAAAGCATCACCAAGAGGGCGTGGGAAGGGAACAGCATGGCAGCAACCTGCCCTTGTACGAACATCTTTCCATGGGAGATGTGCAGAGGGAGAATCTGGCCCTGGATCCACCACTCACTGCTCCTGCTGACCAGGACAGCTCTGCCCTTTGCCCAGCCCTCTGTAAAATAGGAGGCAGACACCAGCCTCGGCTCTCTCTGCACTTTGCCACCCTCCCTCCATGCCATTTAAGCAGAGAAACAGCTAATTCGTGTGTGCCGTGGTTTGCCAGGGCACAAAAAGCCTGCTTGAAGGCCCTGCAGAGGAGCCGAAATCAAACAAGTTTCAGATGGTCTTGCAAATGAAGCTGAAAGGTCACAACAGTATCAAGCTGGAGGTTGCGTGTGGTGCTGCAAGCCTCTGCTAAATATCAGCCAAAGATTAGTCCATCCTCTCCAAAAGGCCAAGAGCTACACAGGCTCTGAGTTCCTCCTGCCACACGTTCAGGCTCACAGCATCTAAAAATGGCACAAGCCCCTGCGAAAGAGAGACAAAACTTCAGGAGCAGAAAATTCAAGGGAAAGCGTCAGGCTGGTGAGGTGTGTGAAAATGAGTTTGGAAAATCCTTAGGATTTTTTTCCTTTAAAGCCAAGAGGGACTTGTAGATCATGTGGCTAGCGCTAATTAATCTGGCGTTGTGCCGAGCATTGTCATGGCAGTTTAATCAGCAGCTGTGAAACGGAGCGTTGTCCGTCTGCCAGCCTCCAGCCCCAGCTCCTGGGGACAGCAAGGGACATCTCTCTGTTAGGTACATCAACACATCCTGCATTTGTTTGAAAATCTGGTCTTTTAAAGGCTTCATCTGACATCAAAGTTGTCAGAGCAGGAGCTGTGCCGGGCAGGAATTTCATCTGGGAAAAGCAGTGTCAAAGCATCGTTTTAACCGGGGGGTCAGGCGCTTGTGGAAAGAGCTCAACAGGGCTGCAGGCTGCTCCCCAAGGCCACCAACCTTCTCCTAATAGCATTGTTCTAATTAACTGGCAAATCCCTTGGCTCTGATGTGGATGGATGGTTTAACTTCATTCATTCCCTCCCAGTCCAATTCCTGGTGCCTTACACTGGTTGTCCCACGAACTCCGGAGAGCCAAGACCAGGAGTTTGAGGAGCAGCTGAACCTCACACCTATTAAACCCACTAAAAGCCCTTATGAGAAACCCTGCTAACATGAATTAACCCACTGGCATGAGAAGAATCTCCTCTGATATGTGGTGGGCAGTGATCAGTCCTGGCAACTTGTGGATGGATGCATCAGTTAGGTTAAAAAGTGCCTGGTGCCCAGGGAGCAAAACGCCACAGCATCTCACCTTCCTCCCATGACAGCTCACGGGCTCCTGTCACCGCCATTATTTGTATTTATGGGGCACTTAACCAGCCCCTTAAACAACAATTTACAGGTTTTTCTTCACCATTTAACCAAAACCCTCTTATTTTGTTGTCTCTGCTAAGAGCACTGCCTGCAGCCCTGAGAGTCAAATTCTTTTGAATGTCAATTTTATTTCTCAACAGCAAGGCTGGCTTTGCAAAACGAGATAATGGTGGCAACCTGGTGCTGCTAATGGAATATAGCGAGGGGGTTTGCTGGTCCAGCAGGGCTGAGGGCTGCGTAGCCCTCCTGTACCTGCTGTGCTTTCTGGTTATGCTGAAAGGCAGCGTGTAGGTTTCCAAGGTAAAAAAAAAAACCAACATCCACGTGAGAGAGGAAAAATGTTTCTGTCTGAGCAGGCTCAGCTAAACCACTGTCAGGAAGGCTAAAAATCATAGTGGGAGGTCAGCTCAGGTCCTGGAAGGGCGCACAGTGGGAGGATGCAGTTCTTTGGAAGGAAATGGTGAAGGGAGATACACTCATCTGCCACTCCACTGGCAACTCTGCCTTAAGGTGAATTGAGACGACCTGGTTTGGCTTGTCTTCTGCTGAGCAGAATGTTCTCCTAGCAGCTTCCCCAGCTCCCCAGTGCTCTCCATCCCACGAGATGCCCATCGTGTCCGGCCAGGGGTTGGTGTGGTGTGAGGATGCTGGACCCAGACCCACTGCCTGCCCCACAATGCTCAGTTTCGCTCTGCCTGATCTGATTTCATGCAGAGCAGACTGCTGGAAGTCATGTTCTGCTCAAAGGAGCAGACTTTGCTGACAGGGTCCCTCTGCTCCTCACCTGCTCGTTGCTCATGAAACCAGGGGTTGCTCGTTCGCGTGTGGGTCTCCCTTGTCACCCAGCTTGGTTCATTCTGGATTTTTTTGGTAGTTCCTGTGTCTTTAACGTACACATGAATAGATCTCCTGGCTCTGCGAGAGCTTTTCTGTTTGAGGTGGCTGGGTTTGCTTCCTCAGACTAGTTCAATCACTCGATTGACTTTAATTTTGAAATAAAAAATAAAAGGCATTCATTGACGGCAAGCGCGGGGAGCACAGACCCACCGCTGTGCCATTCCTGCAGGGAGACTGAAGCCAGCCTGCATGGATTTGCACTGCCATTCCTGGCATAAGCCTGACGTTAAGCGAATGCTTCCCAACCGTGGAGCATGCCTGGTGTTCCCTCCGAAGGCCCAGCTGTGGGATCTGGGTTATGTCCCATGTGAATGAGGGCTGGGAAGGCCTTGCTGTGGTTGGACGTGGCTTTGGATCATAGAATCACAAAATCACAGAACGGTTTGGGTTGGAAGGAACCTTAAAGATCATCCTGTTCCACCCCCTGCCATGGGCAGGGACACCTTCCACTATCCCAGGGTGCTCCAAGCCCTGTCCAGCCTGGCCTTGGACACTGCCAGGGATCCAGGGGCAGCCACAGCTTCTCTGGAAAACCTGTGCCAGGCCATCACCATCCTCACAACCAGGAATTTCTTCCTAAAATATAGTCTAGATCGACCTTACTGCAGCTTAAGCCCTTCCCCCTTCTCCTGTCCCTCCATCCCTCATCCACTGTCCCTCTCCAACTCTCTTGTAGCCCTGTCAAGCACTGGAAGGCGTTCTAAGGTCTGTAGGCTGCTGTAAGGATGCAGAGCTGTGTTTTGTCCACCCAAAACCTCCCCAAAAAAACCGCAGCAGGCTGATGCTTCTTCCCTGGGTGCGGTTGCTGTGCCCTGGCAGAGTCATTTCACATGAATGACTTCTCCTGCGTGCTCTGTAACGTGGCTCATGGCTGCTATTCCCGAGGACAGATGGCCCAAATCGTACCTGTGCATTTGGGGGTTTTTCTTCCGATTCACCACTCCCCCATCCAGTGAGTCAGCTTGATCCTGTGTGAATCCATACCATATGTGAGCCATCCCATTCCTCCCGGAGACTACGCAGGGCTGACAGCAGGCTGGGTCCTGCTGGGACAAGGGGTGGGCTCTGCCGCTTGAGCTGCCTGCCTTGCTTCCAGACAGAAAATTCCCCAGAAAATTCCCCTGGAGGCAATCCTTCGCTGGATCAGCTGGGATCTGGGGAGGCTGAGCCGTGGGAGGAGTGCATGGAGAGGCTCTGTCTGTGCTGTTGGGTTGCAGGCTGGGCATTGAGGTGGAGAACTTGGTGGGAAGCTTCTGGGGTTGGGATCTTTCCAGTCCTGTGGGATTTCAGTCCTTCCTCCCAGCAAAGGTGGGTCTGAGAGGATGATGGGATCTGCGCCCACGGGAAACGGCTGTTCAGCCTGGAGAAGAAAAGGGTCTGGGGAGACCTCATTGCAGCCTCAGAACCCAAATGAGTGCAGACAGAGATGAGAGAGAAGGACTTTTCACAAAGGCAGATAGTGACAGGGCAAGGGGAATGCTCTTAAACCAAAAGAGGAGAGATTTAGGTGGGATATTAGGAAGAAATTCTTTCCTGTGAGCGTGGTGAGACCCTGGCACAGGTTTCCCAGAGAAGCTGTGGCTCCCTGGATGTGTCCAAAGCCAGATTGGATGGGGCCTGGAACAACCTAAGATAGTGGAAGGTGTCCCTGCCCATGGCAGGGGGTTTGGAACAAGATGGTCTTTAAATGTCTCTTCCAACCCAAACCATTCCGGAATTTCTACAAAATCAGAATCCTCTGTGGCTTGTGTTGTATTCCCCTGACCCTTTATCAGCCCAGCTCCCCATTCCGGTGCAGCATTCCCATTCCCCACTGCCTTTGCGAAAAAATCCCAGCCCCGCAGATAACAAATCACTCGGCAACGGCACCATCTGGACAGCAGCCCAGCGTCCCACTGGGGAACCTCCGACGGCTGGAGCTGACCATATGAGCAAAATCACTATTTCTCTCTGCTCCAGCTGAGGCGGACTTTTGAAGGGCAGCCAAATCCTCGGGCTGGGGGTTTGGGGCGTTTCCTTGGCTTTTGGCCACCGGGAAGTAGCTGGTCTAGGTAGAGCGAAGTCTGAGCTTGGAGTAAATCTGAAAGTGCTGAAATCCTGGCAGATTCCTGATGAAAAGCAGTGCTCACCCAAGGGCTGGGCAGAGAGTGCTGGGGTGCAATAATTGCTGAAATCCAGAGAAATGGGAGATCACAGAGGCGTGGTTAAAACAGCAATACATCCTCAAAATATTACCGTCATTGGTTAAGGGGCTTGTGGAATTTTGCTGTGTTTTAACTCTCCCAGAACTTCAGGCTTAATGTGCCAAAAATCAAATAATCCAAGGCATCCCCCAGAACACTGGGGCTGCAATGATGGCCCTGTGATTGATCCTGTTAAAAAGTGGATGTAAAAAAGGCAAAAGATTTGAGAAATGGCATTGTAGGCTGCCTGCATCTGAAAAAAACCCAAAATACCCTGCCATTACTCAGTATAATCTGCTTTTCCAAAATCATTGGAAGGTAGGGTAAAAAAAATCCCACACATTTTTCTTTTCCCATTTTACACGTTTAAGCCAAAATGAAATATAGCTTATGAGATTTAAGCTATTTATTACCAAATAAAACTGCATCTGGGCCATGTGCTTCTGTGCCAAGTTTTGGCACTGTGAGAGCACAAATGTTGAGAGTTACGAGCCCCTCAAAAGTGAGGTTGATGATGGAAACATTGACTTAGTCCTAACTCTCTCAGGGAGGCCAGATCCAAAGCTCATTGTAGGGAAATGAGATGCTGCCTGTGACATGGAGCTGTTCCTGCAGTGTCCTACAGGTTATCTGCAGCCCTGTGGGATATTCTTGATGGAATAAATAGGAAACAATGTGTGATAACACCTGAGGGAGCAGCTGGAGCTGTGCCAGAGCAGGGTCAGGTTGGAAAAGGTTGTTCCCCCAGAGGATGCTGGGCACTGAACAGGCTCAGGGAATGGGAATGGGAACAGCCCTGAGGTTGCCAGAGCTCCAGGATAGTTTGGACAGTGCACCCAGGGATGCACAGAGTGGGATTGTTAGGGTGTCTGTCCAGGGCTGGGAGCTGCACTGTGTGATCCTGGTGGGTCCCTTCAACTCACAGCATTCTGTGATTCCGTGATGGAATAAGCAGGAATGGGATTTCCTCTCTCCATGGCGGTGGAAAAGCAAATCCCTTGCAATCAGTCTCCTCTGGCTTCAGAGGGAGGGGAAAATACCCACAGGCGGGTGGATTTCCATACTGGAAGGGACAGCTGTTGTCACCTTCTCCATCGCACATCCCAAAATTAATTCCTGTGCAAATGCGGGGATGTCCTTTAGAAAACCAACCAGCCCTGGTGCTGAGGAAGGGATTTTGGCTGTGGGCACACGGTGCCTGGTGTTTCCAGGCTGTGCCTGCTGCGGGCCAGCCCTGGCCCCTGGGTTTTGTCAGGCTCATTACCTGCCTGATGAGGATGAACCTCATCCTGCCCAGCTCACGTGTGGCAGCATTTTAGGCTCTGCTCAACCATGGTTTTACCTTTGCTCATTCTGACGTGGAATCACAGGTCTCCTGCAGTGCCTCCCTCCACGGTGAGTGCTTGGGCTCCTCTCCAAGCCTCCTTCCCAGCTTTGGCATCAATCTAAAGCGCTTATTGCTCCCAAGGAACCCCACCTCCTGCTTTTTATATAGCAAACATTTGTGCCTTCAGATGCTGCTGGGGCTCTGGGAGCTCATGGTTTGCTGATTACCAAAATTCACTTTCCCTCAGATAGCCTGACACCTGCAAATAGCACCTGTATGGGTTTTTTTTAGATGGGTGACTTTACGTTTAGCAGTGTAAAATACATATTTTTTTTTCTGTTTGGTTAGAGTTTTCCTTTATATGTTATTACAGCAGGGCTTAGCAGCACTAACTCATGCCAGGACCTCATGCAGAAATGTAAAGTAAGAGCTATTTCCACATCAAGGAGCTGACGTTTCTCTTGTACTTTAAACACAGCTCTGTCTCTCCTGGAGTGACATGTACCAATAAAGTTCGGGATATTAAATTTAATAGGGAACAGGCTTCCAGGATCTTTGATTTTTAGCTACAGACTTCTTATTCACGGAGCGTAAAAGGGGAATTGCCAGGACACAGCATGGCAGGACTCACAGTAGCTGGTGTTTTCCCAAACCTGGGTTCAAGTCAGTTCAGTGTAAAGAGCTGCTGAGCTGCCCTGATCTGTGCCAGCTCACTGCCAGCACCTCACACAGCTCCGGTCCAGCCTGGGTCCCCAGGATGGACCCTGGCCCTGGGGTGCAAGCAGGAGCCTCAAACAGCACACACTGATGGTCTGAACCCCAAAGCCCTTCAGGCTGATTAAATGAAGAGCTCCCATGGGGACTGGGCACTTCCAGGAGCTGTGCAGGTGCAATCAGTCCCCCATGCTGAGGGCTCTGCTTTGACTGAGGGGCTGAGCTCTTGGGCTCAGGATGGGAACTCGGAGTGCTTTACAGGGGATTTGCTAACATTGTTCTGGCACTGCATCCCACACACCCACCTCCTAGGAGCACGTCTGCTCTCTCTTAAGAGATAATCTCCGTTTTTCATACCTTAGCAGTTGTAAGATGCTCCTGTATTCTGTGTTATGTCACTTGAAAGAAGGACCAGCTGCTGAACTTTCACTGCCTTCTGGGGTGAGGAGGGACATTTTTTGGTGTAGCTTCTGAGCCGTCTGTAGAAAACTCAAAGGGACTACAGATTATATTGCCTTCCCTGAGTGCCAGGTACTGCACAAGTTGCCCTTCTGAGGGTCTCATTCAGGCTGGTAAATCCTTGGCACCCTACCTGGTGTGGGATTAGAGAATTTAAAATAAAATCCAGAAGGTGACCTGCAACATGCCACCAACCAATCCCTTTGCAAGGGGGTGTCCCCTGTCCTGACTCCCTGCCAAAATGTTCTGGCTTTGGGGCTGATTTGCCAGAGAGGCAGCAAAGAAGGAAAGGCTGGGCTGCAAAACATCCCCCATCCAAACTGACATGCTGTTCCTAGAAATGGCAAAACACTCCACCCGGCTCCCAAATCGCTGCCACTCACTCTGGAGCTCTGTGGACATGATGGATGGGAATCTCCCACCCCTGGGCTTAAGATGCTGATATATAAATCCTTCAGGAAAACCCAGCTGGTAATTACAGTCCCATTTAAAACAGCAGGCGTGTGGGTGGGGAATTAATGCATGCAAAATAGAGACGGATGGGATCGATGCAGAATAACCCACCCAAAGCAGCCTCCTCTGTGTTTTCAGGATAGGTTTCAGAGTCTGTTCCAATCTCTCCCTAGAGGGGAGGTTTAAAGCAGGTCAGGCAAACAATGCCTTCCAAAAAAAGGCATTTTTTGCCTCTTTGTGGATAAGGGGAGTGCAGGATGGAAAACCTTCAGTGGAAATCCCTACTGGGGGATATAATGTGTGTGGAAAGGGCCAAGACCAACACCACTGGTCCTCTCCCAAAAGCTGCTGTGGAGGGAGGGATGCTGAGGCTGGCACAGGGTTGGGGTGCTGTGGATAATCCCGCGGGGCACAGCCACACCATGGGGCTCTGCTCCTGTCCGAGCCCCTGCGGTGTGTCCTGGGCTGGTGTGAGCCCATGCAGGTGTGAGAACAGCAGGGATCACCAAGCCTTCTGCTTGAACAGCGATCAGAGTCAGCTGAGGGCAGTGGCTCTTCCCACTGGCTCCATCTCTGGGGAAGGGTTAAAGCTCTGTGTGGAGTTCAGACCCCGAAGGGGTTTGGCAGCATTTGGGTGGAGGATTTTGGTTGGGGCTGTCACAGAATTATGAGGCTGCATGAACAATGCAGTGAAGCCCCCAGACTCTGCCAGGTCCTTGCACTGTGTGGTTGGATTTTTTTTCCCCATGGTTTTGGCTTTTTGCCTGTTTCTGGATGTCCTGCATATCATTTCTGGTAGGAGGGAGCTGCCGCAAACCTCCCTGGCCAGTCATTAGGAGCAGTTAAGAGTGTTTTTAAGGCAGGTGTTGAGCACTTCCAAATGCCTGGGGAGGGCTTTGGATGCTGTGAAAGCAAGGAAACATCGGAAACCCGAGTATTGAATTTCCTTTTCCAAACAACTGGCTGCAGCCTATCACTGCCTGTCAAAGTTGAAGGCACAAGTCAGCACGTTTTTGCATTCCCAAGGGCAGAGATACGGATTGCTCCAAGTGCTTTCCCATTTCTCCCTGCAGGGAGAGCCAAGTAACAGACTGCTGTCAAGCCAGTATTTTTTATTTCTCATTTTTAAATAGGGGATGAATTCCTTCCCCTGGTTAATTTTCCCTTTTCTGCGTTGGGGACTCATTTACATGGATATAACACCCTGCTTGTAATATACAACCACAAAATATGAGCTTTACTGCCTCTCTTGACCAAAGGGGACTCAGACCCTCTGCAACATCCTTTTCAATATTTTCTTTTTTTAAAATTTGAGATAACATTCCATACCCTGGAGAAGAGCCTTTGAGCCCAGATATCTTCCCGTGAACTGGGAATACTCCGACTTTTTTGCTTTTTCCAGTGAACAGCAATGCAGAACAGGTTTGGGTCACACAGGATCTGGATGGAATGGTGTTGAGGGAGAAGAAGTGGCTGAGCACATAAAGTTTTGTGGCCGATGGGCAAAGCCCCAAGAGTTGCCTTAAAGCTCAGGCACCAGCCAAACCCTCTCTGCCCTTGGAATTGCTGGAACTTTGCTCAGGCGCAAACCCCACAGCCCAAAAATGCCTTTGAGACCTGCAGTGTGATTCCTTCTTTTAGCACGGGAGTTGTGGTCAAGTGATTCCTGTCAGCTGTTCCTTCTTCGACACCTTCTGACCAAACGGAAAGGAGAAACATTATAGAAAAAAAAAGAAATTCTCAGAGGGGCTTTGCAACATCTCCAAAACCATATTTCCTCCAGGGCCTTTTCCTGGCAGATGTGCAGGGCTGGGCCCAAACCCAGGAGGAACAGGGCAGCCTGGGGAGGAAGAGCTGGTTTGGGTGAGTAACATCATGCCAAGCTGGTGGGGCCACCCATCCCTCCAGGCATGCCAGAGCCTGGGAGGGGAGGGGTGAAACTGGGACCACTAAACCCCAGAAAACATTTTCTCTCAGTTCAATTTGCCTGGGTTTTTTCTTTTTCTTTTTTCCTTTTTAATGTGATGATCCAAAAAATCTCAAATACACCCTCGAATTCAACACTGAGAATAAAGCTATAATTAAAACACAGTGAGAAGT
Organism: Acanthiza pusilla; assembly: GCA_036630365.1. Lineage (NCBI taxonomy): Eukaryota > Metazoa > Chordata > Aves > Passeriformes > Acanthizidae > Acanthiza > Acanthiza pusilla. The sequence continues at coordinate 1,928,123 of JAXCHO010000032.1, read as the reverse complement.
ATAAAAGCAAAAAGACAGCTTTAAGTGTAGCAACGCTGCTGAAGTGTTTCTCCTTCCTCCTTGGAAAATATTGCTGAATTCAACACGTTGCTGCGAAACATCATCTTCAACAAAACTTTTTTTCCCCCTGAAGCTAGTGGGAAAGAGTTGCAGGAAAAAAACTCTCATGCAGTGCTGTATAAACAGCTGTCTCCCTTGTGTGATGGGTCCAGGCTGCCTGGCTGTATCCCATCCCTCATTCTTGCTGGTTCCCATCCCCAGCACTCAGCACCTCTTCAGTCTTGATGTAAATAGAGGTGGGGGGTTGGGACTAGATGATCTTTAAGATCCTTCCAACCCTTAACTTCCTATGATTTTGTGTAAATATGCTGATTAACGCCGGTCACTGCCAGCTGTAAATCACAAAATCACAGATTGTCTTGAGCTGGAAAGGATCATTGAGTCCAGTTCCGAGCCCTGCTTTGGACAGCCCTAAGAACCACACCACGTGTTGGGTTTTTATTTTGTCAAGTGCTGAGGTTAGGCCCTGGTAGGAGTCCCACCTCATCTTTTTTTTCGGTGTATTAAGGCTGCACGTGGTTTCACCCCGTGGTGTGGAGGAGAGGAGATGCTGTGCTCTGCCTTAGGGACCCTCCAGCCATGCCAGCTCATGTCACTCAGCAATTAATGAGAGGCTTCATTAGTGTGAGAGGATGTTGGCTGGGGGTTGTACGAGCGGGCAGGGGCAATGCGCAGCCTCTGAGGTCTGTGTTTAGGAGGTTTTTTTGGGGAGAGCTCAGCTGTGCTGTGCTCTTGCACAGCGTGCAATGGAGGCTGTGACCCCCAAACCATTAACCAGCAGTGGGGAGCTCATCTCAGCCCCTCCCCCTGAACTCCTTCGCAGCACTTTCCCATCAAGTGTGAAGGACTCTGAGCAGGAGATGATAAACCTCCAGACCCTCATGCTGCCACCCAGCACACAAATATGCTCCACCACCAACACAGACCAGCCCTTTATCCTCTGCAAGGTCTCATCCTGACTTTTCCTTGGCATGGCACAATCTGAACAAGTAAATAAGGCAAATAAGAATACTCCTTATCCATTGCTTGCATATCCTAGGGCTGCACCTCTCCCAGCCACAGGTGCTGGGGTCTTTCCCTGGCGCCAGACATGTGGGATGGCAGGCTGTGCCCTGGGGCTGGAGTGGAGCTGGCAGCACATTATTTTTAGCATGGTTCTTGCCATCTTGCATCTTGCCCCAGAAGAGCAGTGAAGCTGGTAAAGTGTCTAAAAAACAAGTCCTACGAGGAGCAGCTGAGGGAGCTGGGAAAGGGCTCAGCCTGGAGAAAAGGAAGCTCAGGGGGGACCCTGTGGTTCTGCACAGCTCCTGACAGGAGGGGACAGCTGGGGCTGTCGGGCTGTGCTCCCAGGGAACAGGGACAGGACAAGGAAAATAGCCTCAAGTTGTGCCAGAGTAGGTTAACATTGGATATCAGAATTGTTTTTTCACTGCTAGAGTGGTCAGGCATTGGAGTAAGTTACTCGGGGCAGGTGGTAGTGTCACCATCAGTGGAAGTGTTCGAGAGGTTCTGGATGTGGCACTTGGGGGGTGATTTTGGCAGTGCTGGGTGAATGGTTGGACCCAAAAATCTTGAAGGTCTCTTTGAACCTTGATGATTCTGTGATTCTCTGTTTCACCAGATGCAATGGAAAAGCTGTTGGCAAAGGTGCTGAAGGTGAGACAGATTCCTTCCTGCCTGGCAGATTTTTCTTAAACTCTTTCCTCTTCTTTCATCCTCCTGCCCCAATCTCCTCACCCTGCAGTTAGCTGTCCTGTAGCAGGAGCGAGACAGCACAGTATCTCCCTCTGCCAGACCACCATATCTTTATGCAGCTAAATACCACTAATTTGGTGGAATTTGGAGGGTTATTTATCCAATATTTTATTTTCCATGGCAGGGGGCTTGGAGCTAGGTGATCCCTTCCAACTCAAGTCATTCTATTTTTCCGTGATCATCACACCTCATTTCCTATGAGTAAGAGAATTTCACTCTTCTCATAAGGGTACATTCACAAGCAATTTGCAAGGGATTAACAGGTGTATGATGGCATGAGGCAATGAGGAGCTTGTTTGTAGATACAGTGAGAGTCCCCCGTGGTGTCCTCCTCCATGTGCCACGTGAAGCTGGGGCTGCTCCCACGATTTTGGCCTCTACTCACTGCACACTGTCAGGGCTGAAGCAAACTTCCCTCCGCATTGCTGGCCCTGGGGGGAATTTTAATGCACATCCAGGGAAGCGAGCTGCAGGATCCTGGGCTGCTAGAAGCCAGGCAGGCTGTCCTGGTGCACGGAGAGGCACCACAGTGGCTCCTGTTGAGGGTTTATCTCCCTCCCCAGAGCAGGAGGAGGCTTGTGAGAGGTCTCATCAGGACCGAGTGGCTGACACGACGCGACTCCATCTCCCAGCTTGGCCGATTACGGTGGGCAGATCTTCCTCAGCTGTGATATCTGTCAGTGAGTGACGCCAGGGCTGTCCAGGAGCTGCCATCTCCCAGTGGGACAGGGATGGGGACCAGCCCCAGCCTCCCTGCCACCCCTGGCCCCTGCACGCAGGCTGTGGATGCCTCGACAAGCAGCCCAGGTTGCCTCACCCGGGGGAAATATTCCCATGCTTTGCAGGCAGGTTAACAGCATGAGACAGATTTTGTTTTCCTCTGGAAGGCGGCCGGGCTCCCTGGGCTGCAGCTGTCTGCTCGAGACACCTATCCCAATGCCAGCTCCAGGCCTGACCCTGTGTCCCTTACCAGCAGCCTCATTGCATCAGGAATGCTACTTCCCGAGGAAAGGAGGTGGAAATAAATAGTTCTGCTTTCTGGGTTTTTCTTTGCATAAAGCCTGTAGCATCTCCTGTCTCACCGCGGGGATTTCCCATGGGCTTTGCATCTCTGAGATGGGTCAGTGCTGAATGAGCGCACGGTTCCCTTGAGCCCTTCTGGCTGAAATACTGCTGGGTGGATAAATATGCATGTGCCTAGGTGCAGTCAGACCTTGTCTGATGCTAAAGGAGAATCCCTAGTGGCAGAAACACCTAGGACCAGACCAGCACATTTCTGTGACTTGATGTCACTTACCAGCCTGCCAAAACCTATGAACTTATCTTTCTCAGGGCTCACCTGGGGGTGTGAAGGAAAAGGGAGCATTTCTGTTAATGAAAAAAAGTCCATGCTGCTTTGGATAATGCATGGAAACAATAAATATAACTGTAGAACTGAAGGGAAAAAGAAAAAAAAGAAGCAGCAGCCATGGAAGTGAGAAAGCAGCAGAGAGGAGGATGTGTTGAGTTTCCCCGTGGATTTCTGCCACACTCAATGCCTGTGAGAGAAAAGGGTGGAAATGGCCTGGCAGCGAGCAGCCGAGCAGGTTCAGCTGTCCACACACCTGCATCACCTGCTGGCTTTCTAAAAACGAATTTATGCCTTCTTGGGTCTGAGGCTGAAGCTTGTAATGCCAACTTCCATCTCGGTGTTTTGGGTGCTTCGTAAATCGTTGTTAAGCAGCCTTCCCCGCGGGCTCGTGGAGGATTGCCTTCACAGTGCAGGTTGAGGATGTGGTTTGGCACTGGGCTCGGCAGTGTTCAGTGGGACTCTATGATCTGAGAAGGCTTTTCCAGCCCAAGTGATTCTATTATTGTATTCCGTGATGCTAAATTATTCTGTGAGGGCGTGACATCATGGAGGTGATTCTGCCACTCTGCCCCACTCAGGGGAGAGCTTCCTCCAGCTCTGGGGTCCCCAGCACAGGAGGGACAGGGAGCTGATGGAGCCACTCCAGAGAAGGCCAGCAAGATGATCAGGGAGATGGAGCCCCTCTGCTGTGGGTAAAGGCTGAGAAAATTGAGGTTGTTCAGCCTGGAAATGAGAAGGTTCAGACTGACCTCACTGTGACCTCATTCCCTTTCAGTGCCTAAAGGGAACTTAGAGGAAAGGTGGGGCAAGACTATCTGCAAGAGCCTGGAGTGACAGGACAAGGGGGCATGTCTTCAAATTGGAAGAAAGTAGATTTAGATTAGATATTAGGAAAAAATTCTTCCTTGTGATGGTGGGGAGGCCCTGGCACAGGTTGTCCAGAGAAGCTGTGGCTGCCTCATCCCTGGAAGTGTCCAAGGCCAGGTTGGATGGGGCTTGGAGCAGCCTGGGACAGTGGAAGATGTCCCTGCCCATGGCACGGGCTTGGAACTGGATGATCTTTCCAGTCCCCTTCCAATCCAAACCATCCTATGATTGTGTGATTGTGTGAGTGTGTGATTGTGTGACTGTGTATCTATGTGATTGTGTGTCTGTGTGACTGTGTGACCGTGTGACAGTGTGACTGTGTGACTGTGTGACAGTGTGTCTGTGTGACTCTGACTGCAGAGCTGCGTAGCTGTGGGGATTCCTGCAGGCTGCAGAGGCCCCGAGCAGTGGGATGTCACACAGAGCCAGCTCCACAGCAGGCTTTCAGCATCACAGCAGGAAGCTGCAGCATCCCTCTCAGCAGCAGAGGAGAGCCAGGCCAGCTGGGGCAGCCACTGATCCACACTCATGTTCTGACAGTGGCAGGAATCACCAAGGCACTGATTCCCCACCCACTGATCCCTGACGCTGACCTTGGCTTTAGGATGTGGTGGGAGAAGCTGAGGGGGAGTGCATTCAGCAATGATCAGAGCATCACACAAGGCAGGGAGATGATGCTGGTGAGCACCCAAAGGCATCCCTGGCCACTTGGTCCTCCACCATCACAACGTGCCACAGCCTCTTTCGGGTCAGACTTGTCCCCAGTTATCCCAGTGAACCTCAGAGCTCCTCTTTCCCACCCCACAGAAACCTTGGCTTGCCCAAGACATGATTCATTTTTCCAACAGATCCTGTCTTTGCCCCCATGCATTGTCGTCACACACTTTGAGACTTGCAAGGCATCTTTTAGACCTGGATTATCCAAATTCAGGCATTAGCTGTCTTTGTGGCATAGCTGAGACCAGGCAGGTGTAAGGCAACAAGGGTTGTCCAAGCTGGGAGCTTAGGTGGGTGTGTGGGCTCCTGGGGGCATTTTGAGGACATTGGGCCTCAACCATTGAAGGGAAACTGCCCAAAACTGGAGTAAGTCACTTGCTTTGCTGACACGGATGTGACGCATCGCTCATCTCAGAGCTGCTGACCTGATGTTGCTCTGAGCTGTCATCATCTGCTGCAGCAACAGCATTCCAATGAAAGGGAGCACCATCAGGACACAAAAATGATTTTAGGCGGGTGGGCAGCCTGACAGTGATCCCAGAGAAATCAGTCCTCCACAGCTCCAGAAGGAGCAGCTGGAGCTACCCAAGGGACCACGAGCACACAGGTGAGGCTCACACAGGGGGTGTCCCTCTCATCCCAGCCTGCAGACTGGGCACAGGGACTGCTGTTTGCAGGCTGGCCTGGGGTCAGAAGCCTCTCTAGGGCTGATGAGGACTATATTGTCTCTGTGGACTTCCCTGAATGTCTTCCCTGGAGATATTAGAAAGCTGGACACAATCCTGAGTAAGGTGTTCTAGGGACCCTGCCTGAGAAGGAGGATTGGACTCGATGATCTCCAGTGGTCCTTCCAGCCTTAATTCTGGCTTTTTGTGATTGCCTCCTGGGCTGGAGAAGACAAGAGTGTGGAAACAGAGGCTAAGCCATAAAAAACATCCAAGATCTGGCTAACCCCTCTTTCTGCAAAATCAAAGTATCCCAGTGGAGAAGGAGAATCCTTGTGTAGGATGAGGACCAAAACCTGAGTTCATTAAGCTTGGAAAAAACCTCTGCCTTGCTGATCCCAGAGCAACGCTGCCTTCGTGCAGGCACCAGTGGACAGGTGATGAGGAGCAGGGATAGTGGAGGATGCAATTAGTGGCTCTGGAGCATGATAGGCACACTTTATATCCTCTGTCTTTGCTGTGGAAATGTCCTCAAAGCTTGGCTAATGAAAATGTCAGCTCTGCCCTTGTACTGGGGAGTGAAAACAAAAGCTGGAATGTGTTATCAGGACTCGGTTTTAGTCATGGATTAGTCTCTGCTGTGGCAGACATTGCTATCCAGGCAAAAAGCAGATTAAATCCATGGATCCAATTTTCTTGAAGTCTCTTATGGGCAATGTTTATGCTTGTTGGTTTCAACGGAAATGCGATCTAGGACCACACTTGTGGCTTGGGAAAGAAGGAGAAGATGTGCTAATGGACCTTCTGTCTGTCCACAGCTCCTGATAGGAGGGGACAGCCGGGGGGGTCGGGCTGTGCTCCCAGGGAACAGAGACAGGAGGAGAGGAAATGGCCTTGAGCTGGGCCAGGGGAGGCATAGTTTGGATATTGGGAAAAGTTTCTTCTCAGATAGGGTGGTCAGGCTTTGGAAGAGGCGCTCTGGGAAGTGTTGGAGTCCCCACTTCTGGAAGTGCTCAACAGCCATGTGAATGTGGCACTTGGGGACGTGGTTTAGTGGTGAACACAACGGCTCTGGGTTAATGCTTGGATTTCTGATCTTAGAGGACTTTGCCAGCCCTAACAACCCTGTGATTCTCTGGCACTGCTAATGTGAGGAGCTCTGTGGGATTCCAAGGGATGAGTGTCTGCCTTTGGTGCTGGTTCTGATGAGCTCCCCGGACAAGGATGCTCAGCTCACGTTTGCAGGGTGACACTGCATTTACCTTGTGCATGTGAGACCAACGTGTGGGATTGGAAAGCAGTCCCCAGCAAGGCCCTTTGCATCTAGATGCAATGAGCAGGAGAAGGTAAACTCCAAAACAAATAATTTAGAAATGTAACATTCTGTTTTGAGCTAGTATTTGTTTACCAGGGCTTTCTGGGGCCCACTGGCACCCTGCTTGGGTAGGACTGGCTCTTCATTGTGCAGGCTGGCTTGGTTTTGCCAGAAGTATGATTGGATAACTGCTAATAAGCATAGGATTGCTGAAGTATTCCCCGAAGTCTTTGCTTTGCTGTAAAAATCCTCATCAGCAATTGGATTAGTTGTAGAGAATGAACAATTACTACACAGGGGTAATGTGTTATGTTAAGACAAATTGATGGGTTTTATTTAATCATATGGTCCCAATCACATCTTGATGGTGATTTTCTCTATGAAGAGAAATGCATCACTGCACCAGTAGGTAATAGCAAAAAACACTGAAAAATGCTTTATTTAATTAATTCGTTCCGTGAGATAAGGCAAATTAACTCTGTACCAAAACAAAAGGAGCTGGGCTTTTGCTTTCAGACATGTTAGCTCTGGGTGTCTTCCTGCACACATACCACAGATAAAGTTTGCATGTTCTGGACCTTGGGAAAGTGTGTGACTGAGTTCCTCTCAAGGACTGTCATTGTATGGGGAGAAGATAAATTCAAATCAGAAACGTGACCAGATGATCCGACCACCTGGTGCTCTCTAGTCCACCACGGCTCTGGCATCAAAGGCCCTGCAGACATTTAACTAAATCAGACTAAGGGCTCTCCCAAGACCCAGCAAAAGGCTGGAAATCGCTGGCTGAGATTACAGCAGGTATCGAGAGACAAGAGAGCCACAGGAGATGAGAGACAGGCTTTCTCTGCTTTCCTTATGTGCTAGAGAATGTGTCCCGGGAAATGTGGGGGAGGATCACTGAGTTTCACTGCCTTGCATTGCCCTGAGACATTCCTGTTGGAAACACGGCTGAAGTGCTGCCTGGTGACACAGGCTGGTGTGCAGAGGGATTAGCACTCTCACCTGCTCTCACACCTTGTCTCGGGGCCCCACGGAGCCCTGGGGGTGCACAATGGCTCACCTGTGACCTGCTGCAGCAGTTTGCCACTGCTGGCCGTCACAGGCTGAGCAATTCACCACGAGTTTTTGGTAAGCACCAAGCAAACACAGCAGTCAGGAGGCTTCTCCTCACAATTCCCTTCAGCAACGGGCCAGGGAAGTGCAGGATCCCGATTTCATTATTCAGCCTTCACCTGTTTGTGGTGAATTTGGGCATGAGCAGCAAATACAACCCGCAGGGGAACAGGGTATGTGAATGGCTCTTTGGCCTGGGTTTGCAGCTCTGCGGTTGAGGAACAGCAGGTCTGATCCCACCACCTCTGGTTTTAATTAATATCATGGTCGAACCATGCTGTTACCTGACAGCAGGAGAAATTATCACCTCACGAAGCACTGCTGTGGGCGGCACGCATTGTGTTACCTGCTCTCCCTCAGAGGGGCACCGCGGAGGATTAGTTTGTATTTAAGAGACGCCGTGTGCAATTATGCACAGTTTTGCAAACCATCCATTCCTGATAGGCCCTCCCCTGTTGTTTCTCCTGCTGGCATCTGGCTTGCTGCGTGCCTCTCCTGTTTCCATACGGACATGAGCAGAGAGCGCTCCGGATGCTCTGAGCTGCTGCGATGGGCTGACCCTGCCTGCCAGGGAGAGGAGAGCAGAAGGGATCTGCGTGAAAAAGGCACGATGTACGTGCCTGTGCCTTGGGATGACACAGTGTCTCTTGGTGTGGATGTTTTGTACCATTCACAAAGATTATGACAGAAAGAGGAAGGTGGGGAGTGCAGAACTCTGTAAAAAGGCAGGTATCTTATCCTGGGGCTGTTCCTCAGCAAAGAGGCACATCTAATAGCCTCACTCCAGCCTCAGCCTCCATCTCTGAGTTGACTCTGCCTTGTTTAAGAGCCAAAAGTTTTGCGTGATGCCTGTAAATGCTCCAGGAATGTAGGAATTAACACACTGGATTGGGCCAAGGGCCCGTCCAAGAGAGGATCTTGAGCAAGGTGCAAGCCAGTGCCAGATGTTTTGCAAAACGCTTCCACTGTGGATATTTTTCACACCTCATCTCTTCCTCATTCCCATCAGCTTCATGCCTGGTCTCATAGCAGTCCGTGTTGTGTTTCCAGCAGCTGCTCTCTCCCCGCATGCAGCTCACGAGGACAGGCTGTTGAAGGATCCCAGCAGGCACAAAGGGCCCTCATCCCCTCGAACTTGTCTCATTCTCATCCTGAAGTCAGTCTGAGGCAATTTTTTAGAGCAGAGATTATTTCCTTGCCTATGAGACATTTTTAGAGAGGCAAAGAAATACCTTGACTTGCAGGGAAAGCCTGCAGTTCAGGGAAAGCTTTCAAAACTTCCGTGAGATAATATCCCCAAAGCCAAGTATTTTAGAAAACAGGTTTTGTTGTTTATTTCCTTTTCTAAAATGTTGAGTCTCTATCATAGAATGGTTTGGGTTGGAAAGGACCTCTAAAGGTCATCAAGTCCAACCCCACTGCCATGGGCAGGAACATCTCCTGCTACACAAAGTTGCTCCAAACCTCACCCGACCTAGCTTTGAACACTTCCAAGGTTGGGGAATCCACAGCTTTTCTGGTCAGCCTGTGCCAGAGCCTCACTACCCTTAGCACAAAAATATCTTCCTTCTATCCAGTCTGAATCTCCTCTAGTTTATCACCCATTGTTCTATCTCCAAAGGCTCTGTTAAGACTTCTATTATTTTCCCCTTTAGGACAGGAAAGCCAAAACAAGCTTGAGGCAGTTTTCATCAGTACACACTTCAATTTGGAGCCAAAAAGAGACTTTGAACCTAAATCTATGTTTTGGCTCCAGCATTTCTTGGAAGAGAAATACCATTAGTCAAAATCAGCATTTTTTCTTTTAACCAACTTTAACTGACTTGTTCTCTTCCATTTGCATTTTTTTACAAACCTTCTGGAAGTGGAGTGCAAGAGCCGTTCCCCAGCCCTTGCCCTGGGTGGGCAACCACAGCGCTGATCCACCCCGACCGCCAGCGGCCGAGGGTGTGACGGCTGTGCTCTTCTCTTCCAGGTGCTCCCTTTCAAAGGTCTCAGCATCCCCATGCTACCTCCTGCCGGCATTTCCACCTGGGTCCCCAGCCTCAGCTCTCGGCCGACTTCGCCCTGCCTCACGCGGTGCAGCCGCAGCCGGGGCTGGCTCCGCACATGGCCCCGGCGCACCAGCACAGCGGTGCCCTGCACCAGCCCCTGGCGCCCGTGCCAGCCCTGCCCTTCCAGGACGTCGCCGGGCCCTCCTTCCTACCTCAGGCGCTTCACCAGCAATACCTCCTCCAGCAGCAGCTCCTCGAGGCGCAGCACCGCCGGCTCATGCCCCATCCCAGGTAAGGGGATCCTGCTCTTCCCGAAGGATGCGGAGAAGCTGCGTCAGCCTCGCTTCGCCGGCGCTTGGGTGTTGGGTTTTCTTCTCGAGCTCACCTGTGTGTGCTGAAATGCATCCACCAGCAGGGAGGCTGCACCTGAAGGTGTGCCATTCCTGTGGGGATCGCTGCTGTGGTCATCTGGTGCGTCCCATTATTGTCACTCCAAGGGAGAATCGTGCTGGTGTTGCAGGGGAGCTGTCCTGTCTCTGAGTGCAGGAGCTGCATCCTTGTAGCTGCTGTTTCAAAACCCTGCAAGAGGCTGTGTCCACCTGTCTCACCAGGTTTTACACATGGAGATCTTGCTGCTCTGGGTCTAGGTAGGCTTTCCATCTCTGTGAGGGAATGATGCCACTGACCTGCCGCACGGTCTGTCACAGAGAGCATCCTAAATCCACATTGAGCTGACAAGCGCAGAGAGAATTACTGTAACTCAGCAGAGATGGAAATGGATGTCTGGCCTTGTCTTGACTGTGTTTCTTGGGAGAGGAGTGATTTTTTTTGGAAACATGTGGAAGCTATTTGTGGGTTGTACCCATGGATCAAGAATCAGAGGATGAGTCTTTGCAATGATGCTTCACTAGGAAAGAATGCTATGGATAGAAAACCCTTTCTTTCTGTGCCCTTTCCCTCTGAAAATTGTGTGTTCTTCTCATCATTGTTTTGTTTTGCATAAGCTGGATTTTAGGTGGATTTAATGATTAGCTAATAATTGGGTAGCAAGCATGTTCAGGGCTGAGGAACCGATGATACAAGTGTTTATCTCTTAGTCATAAGCTGAATTCAAATAAAAGCACAGAGCACAATTCCACGCAGAATCTGCTTTGGTAAATGCTGTCAGTGTTGCATTTGCAAGTGGGCTGTGGTGTGGAAAAAGGCAGGAACCTCTTGCCTAGTCCCACAACTTGTCTTTGAAAGCATAGCTGCAATGGAGGAGGATGTGAGAGCCCTTACAGGTGTGGGGCAGGAGGTCCCAGTTATGGGAATATGGGTTATGCCTTTGAAAGCAAAGCCTCTGAACTGTGGCTGCATGAAAAGTTATTTACCTAGCAGTTCCCTGCTCTATTTGCCCTATTTTTTTTTTCTGAAGATTTGCTTTGTGGCGGCTCCACTGGTAAGTGGTAATTCATCAGGAAGCAAAGTGTGTGAGTTTGTCTGTAATGCAAATCCTGCTTGTGCATCCACCTTGTCTCTTGCCAAATGTGGACACTGATCAAGAGGCACATGCTCTTCTCATGGTAGTTCAAATAAGCAATAATCATGGGGCTCAAGTCCCTAGAAAAAACCTTGTTTTATTTTCCACCACTTTCTTTTCCCTGCCTGCAATGGCAGCAGAGCAGAGGGAGAAGGAGCTGGAGCCCAGCCTGGCCTGTCCATCATCCAAAGAAATGTTGGCAAAGGCCAGTGAGAGTAAATTCTGCTTTCAGTCACTCCTGAGTAATCTGGTTATGAATGAGGTTCCCCAGGAGTTTATGGACTGCATGGGAGACAAGACAACCCGCAGCGTCTTCACGATGATGGATCACGGCTGAAGCAGGGGCACGTTTTATCTCGTGTGCTTTTTATGGGCCTGACTGTGGCGAAAAAGAAAATAGTGCAAAATGCACGAAGCTGCTGACAAGTTGTTCGGTTTCCTCTTTTTCTCTCCATGTTGCCAGCAAATAGCATCTCCTGCAAACTGAGCATTTTTGGGTGCCACAGGGCGTGAGAGTGGATTGCTATGCGATATCCGTGAGGGAGTGATGCAGCCCCGGGGTCCTCATCCCACCCCCAACTTACACCTGCCTGGAGTGTTCAGTCTTGGCCACTCAGTCACCAGCCCAGCCACTGGGGTTTTCCCATGGTTTCTTGACAGGAATCCCAGTGCCCCCCGTGTCTGACCCTGCTCTGCTCTCCTCCCCGCAGGCGGGCCCAGGAGCGCATGTCTGTCCAGCCTCACCGGCTCCACCCCAGCTTCGACTTCAGCCACCAACTGCAGACCCCACAGCCCATGGGGCCCCAGCCCAGGTATCTGGCGGAGGGCACAGACTGGTAAGTGATCCCCATGTCACTGCTGCATCCACTGAGGTGTTTAAAAAGTCCTGGGAAGGCTGCAGGGGTTGGGGAATGCCATCAGGGACCAGGGCTTTGATGGAAGCTAACGAGTCAGCTCAGCAGTGCAGTGTGGGGAGAGTGCAATGGGAAAACTCATCTCTGAGAGGGCTCTGAGAGTGTGAAAGCTTCCTATATAAATGGAATCACAGAATCATTTAGATTGGAAAAGCCCTCTAAGGCCATCGAGTCCAACCACTCCCCCAGCCAAGGCCAGCATTAACTCACGTCCTCCTTATGTGCCTCCTCCACACGGATTTTAAACCCCTCCAGGAATGGGGATTCCAATGCTGCCCTGGGCAGCTGTGCCAGGGCTTCACAACCCTTTCCATGAAGGAATTTTCCCTAATTTCCAATCTAAACTTCCCCAGCACTGCTTGAGGCCATTCCCCAAGTGCCACATCCACAGGGCTTTTAAATCCCTCAAGGGATGGGGACTCATCCCTGACCTCTGGGCAGCCTGTTCCAATTCCTGACCACCCTTTTTGTCAAGATCCTTTTCCTAATACCCACCCTCTCCTCCCCTGGCCCAGCCTGAGGCCGTTCCCTCTCCTCCTGTCCCTGTTCCCTGGGAGCACAGCCCAATCCCCCCCGGCTGTCCCCTCCTGTCAGGAGCTGTGCAGAGCCACAAGGTCCCCTCTGAACCTCCTTTTCTCCAGGCTGAGCCCTTTCCCAGCTCCCTCAGCCACTTCCCATCAGACTTGTGCTCCAGACCTTCTCCAGCTCCATTGCCCTTCTTTAGGCACACTCCATTTTTGTTGCTCCTAACTTTTCACCTACAGATTCAGAGTGAAGCCAAGCATTAATTTTCCCAAGTGGCTGTTGGTGCTGCAGGGCACAGACAGGATTTTTTACTCTAGACCACTAAACTAGACTTTCTGCTGTCCTCCAGGCACTCAAAAAACAGTGCCCTTAATTTTTTCAGCGATCCAAATTAGGGGGCACCATGCTGGCCTGCCATGTGGGGTGGTATGAATGGAGATTTGTTCATCATTCTCCAACTGTAGTGTTCAATACCCTGGAAAAGGTTTGCAGGGAATTGTTCATTTCATTTTCAGGGCTGGTTGAGAGCCCTTGAACAGTTAATAAAGTATGGTAACCTGGTTGAAAGAATGAGAAAATAAAAACATACTTCTGAGTTGCTGCTTGTAAGCTGAGCAAAGTCCATTCTGTGCACTGAATGGAAAAAATAGAATGCGAACTTGTAATTAGAGACAATCGCAATGTATTTGCACAAGGGGACCAAAATAAAATGGCACAGGAAATCTCAATGATGGCATTTCCTAACATCTGAGCACTTCACTCTGCAAATGAAAAGTCCTTTTAACCCAGGGTTGTTGTTTTTTTTCCCCCTTCAGTGCATAATACACAATCTAAAATATGACCACATCCTTCTGCAATTTTCTTCTCAGGTGTTCCCATTACTGGCACTCCTGTGGGCTGAATGTGGTCGGGATGACATTGTTCAGATTGGTTTGCAAAGCAGTTCATGTACCATCTGGATAGAGCGATTCTTTCTGCCTCTCTTTCAGCTCAGAGTGCTTAATTATAATCATTAGAAGTATCTGATAGAGCATCACTAAGTGCTCTCCTCCTCCCTCCTTTTCTCCCCTCTGTTGCTCCATAGCCTTATAAAACCCAAGAAGTGGGGGTGACAGAAATCATACATGGTGGGCATATGTTTGGGTGACTCACCTTCCCTTGGGGGACACGTGGAGTTTTGCCCAGTGACAAATATGAAGTCTCCCCTCTAATGTGTTACCCCGGATGAGCAGCAGCAGCATTTCTCAGAGGCAGTAGGTGGTGGGCACTGACACAGGAGGTGCAAGTGGGGATGGGAGGAAGATCTGAGGGAGATCAGCCGTCTCAGACAGCCCAACCCCAATTAAAATCTTCTGGTGAAGGATAAATAAACACCCATTTGGCTCCTTAAATCATCTTCTGCACACGCATGGAGTGATGACTACCCAGCCTGTTGTCTGGAGACTGATCCTTCACTCTTGGGTTGTTGGCAGCCCATTTACCACAAGCATCACAGCTCTCGAACCTCTCCCCTGAGCATCAAGATGCTGTACAATTGTCCATGTAGCATGGGCTAGAAAGCCATGGTTAGCTCTGTTCTCTTTCAGCTAGTGTGCTCTGCTTATTCAGATTTTTTTTTCAGAAATTTCCCAAACCCTGGGAAAACCATTTTGCTTTGGACCCATCCCTAGACACATAGTATCACTTCAGGAACCTCAACATCTGATTTCAAGTCTCTAGATGCACAGTTTGGCAGTCCTGTTATTGCAATTACTTGTGCAATTTAATAATGGCCATTCCCCCTTGAGAGAGCCCTTCAGTCCTTGATCTCAAAGCACTCCACGAATTACCACATCTATTTTATAGACAGGGAATATGGGAAGGCAGAGAGGAAGTGGATCAAGGTCATGCATCCAGAAAGTGGCAGGGCTGGGACTGGACCCAAAGCCTTCTGATTTCCAGTTGAGCCCTCTCTCAACCTGGGAACAATCTTAAGCAATTGGGTAAATATCTAAAATCGTGACACAGGGGCTGGAAAGTGCCCAGACCTGTGGATTCTCACCCTGGTTGTGTTCCTGCCAGTTGCCTGCTGTGTTTTAACCTCTGCCAGGCTTTGTCTGTCTGGCACATGGCTAACACAGGGCCAGCAAAGGTAGTCCCTCTCTCAGTCTCAATTTAGAATTACAGAACGACAGAATACCCTGGGCTGGAAAGGACCCACGAGGATCATCGCATCCAGCTTGGTGCAGGGTGTCTCATCAGGGAGTTCTAGGTGCTGCTGCCTGGTGCACAGGCTGTTCAGGACGAAGGATTTCTTCATCTGCTGTCCCCTCACATCCCTATCTTCTGGTGGGTGAAAACAGTTCCACAGCTGCTAGAGGACACATCTGGGCTGCTCCTAACAAGCTGTGGTACGCACTGCTGCTGTCCTCCACGCAGGGGAGGAGAAGTTGGAGGCTGAAAAGGGAAGCCACCCTTGTGCTTTTATTAGCTTTGCTCTGGCAAATGTGAAGACAATGGTTATTATAGCGCCGGGTTTTGTAATGATGATGAAGTGAATGTTCAAAGCACTCGTTTGCCGAGTGACTCTCAGGCTGGGGAGAATGGGGATCAGCTAATTGGATTACGGATGGAGATGCTGTGCTAGGTCCCCTCCCACTGTCTCCACATGGCGTGGTGGTGTTGGGGTTGTAGTTTGTCTCCGTGTGTTGGATTGAGCAGAGCTGTGATGTTTGATGGGATCTTGGTCATGGCAAGTCCCAGGATTGAGCTCGGTGGTTTTTCTGGAGGATAAAAGTGCCCAAATTCACCAAGCTGAGCTCCATCTCTGCTCACCTGGGTCAGGCTGTGTTCAGGCAAGTGGGGCCATCAGGGATGTCCCTCTCCATCGGTGTTGACCCTGTGGTTGTGTGACACACTTTCCTATAGCAGCCTCATCCAGACATTTTGTAAAACCTCTATATTTTTTTACACAAGTCGCACTTCTGGAGTTCATAGAATCCCACAATACCAGAATGGTTTGGGTCAGACAGGACCTCAAAGATCATCTTGTTTCAATCCCTGCCATGGGCAGGGACACCTTCCACTATTCCAGGTTGCTCCAAGCCCTGTCCAACCTGGCCTTGGACACTTCCAGGGATGGGGCAGCTTCTCTGGGCAGCCTGTGCCAGGGCCTCACCCCCCTCACACCTCACACCCTCACTACCCTGAGGCTCGATTCAGGCAAGGCACAGTATCCTTTGACTCCCCAAGTCCAAGTCGAGACTGGGATACCTTCAAGAAGAGCACAGGCACACCAGAAAAGCCCCCAGTGCCTATCTAGCTTCTAAAAACTACCAGAATGGTTCATTGTCAAGTCCCTTGAGAAATTGCTTATATTCCTGTAAAACATTAAAGGCAAACTGTGATAGTTTGCAGTGCTGGCAGCACAAGAAAGTCCTGGTCTGACCAGGCTGAGTTGCTGAGCCTGGGTATCATTTTGAGCCACCAAAATGCTCTTGCTCTGAAATTAGCAGGAGGCATCTGTGCAGCTCTTGACCCCAGATAACTCAAATGCTATCTGGCATAGAAACACCCCCTCACTCCTCCATGGTGGCCTGGGGGGTGTTTCCCCAACCTGGAGGACACTTCCTTCCAAGCAGTAGCATCCCCCCAGGCTGAGGAGCCCACAGTAGCCCAAAACTCACCAGGGAGGCTCCCCTGTGAGCATGGTCTGGCTTGCTGCAGCCCATGAGCACAACCATGCATTCAGAGCCACGTCTTCCTCCTCCTCGTGCCCCCAGGGACCTCAGCGTGGACGCAGGGCTGACTCACACCCAGTTCCAGGTCCGGCCGGTGCCCCAGCCCTATCAGCATTACTTGGCTACACCTCGGATGCACCATTTCCCCAGAAGCACATCCTCAACCCAGATGGTAAGAGAAACGCTTTTACTGAGAAATGTTTTATGCATTGTCTGCCAGAAGGCAGTCAAAATAAAGGCTGCTATCTTTCTATCACCTGTCTTCTGCAAATCCCACTTATCTCCGGCCGTGGGAGGGAGTGTCTGAAAGGATAATGTTGCATCACTGCACTGGATTAGAGAAAGAAAAGAAAAGCTCAGCTGTTCTGGAAGGATTCAGTCCATTGCTTGCAGCACCACATTCACAAGCTGGTCTGCAAAACATGGGCAGGATGTGAGAGACTCAGCAGTTAATATTAATAATGTTACTGATACTGGAACATTAAAACTGAGGTCTCCCAGGACTTTTTGCATGCAGAAGGATTGGCAGTGGGTGACTGCCTTCCCTGGTGGCAGCCCCAAGCACCATCCCTCACCACGTCCTTGCTCTCTTCCTCAGCTTTGATGCCACCTGTAGAGGTTTTGCATGACCTCTTGCACAGGTGGGGGTGGGTTTGGTGAGAAGACAAGGCTGACTGGGGTAATTTTCTACCCCTTCTTCCAGCAGGGTGCTGTGTTTGGAGCTAAGCCATGCCAAGCACTGTTAATCCTTAAAACATCCTCAGAAATGCCACGAGGGTGCTTTTCCCTTGTGAAGCACTGAGACCCTGACACCTGTGTACTACAGCGAGGCTTTAAAAAAAACAAAGTTTGGATGAACAGAAATCCACCCATTTAAATGAAATAAAATTTCATGTTGGGAGTTTGCAACCATGATGTTATGGATGATACAGAAATTACTATAACAGTTTATTTGGAAGAAATGCATGTTCTTAGATATCATTTATAGGAAATCGATTTGATAAAACCTAATTTTTTTGGTTATCAAAAGGCTTAAATTGGCAAAGGTGTCAATCTGCTCTTTCAATTTGAACTTTGAAAGCACTAGATTTACATCAGGGTACACAAGGGTTTTCTGTGGGCAGGTAGAGGTGGCTTTACTATTCTCCCTCACTTCTTGCAGGTTGTTCATGAAATCAGAAATTACCCTTACCCTCAGCTTCAGCTGCTTGCTCTTCAGGGACTGAACCCAAGCAGGCACACATCCGCCGTGCGGGAGAGCTATGAAGTACGTATCTGGAGAATGGAATTTTTAGTTTTTAAAGTCGTATAAACTTATGCAAATTCTGGTATAAAACTGTAAGACTGTTTTGTAGTGTGGCACTTGCAACGAGTCTTTCAGCAATTTTAGTGATAACTCAGAGGTGATGGGGTTGAGATGGTAAAAGACAGTTTAGTCCAAGGTTTACAGCCAGGCCAGGGTCTGGCTTTGGTTGGACTCTGGCTCCTTTCGTGTCTGTGAACAAAATGTTCCAGATCTGTGGGGTTTTGTTTCCCAGCCTGTCAGACGGAGCTCAGCTTCCACCCTAATTTGTGAAATATTGGATATGCAGCTCTTTACCTCGAGCTCTTAGTTATGATCCCAAGTGCCAGGGATCAGATCCATCACGACAGCATGGCTGGTTTGGGTTTGAGGGACATTTCCACTGAGGAGAGGACAGGAGGGAGCCTCAGCTGCCAGCAGGTACAGTTGTGTGGTGGGACCTGGTGCCTCAGGAGCAGTGGGGATGGCGCTTTCCTGATGTTCCTGTGCCGCAGGAGCTGCTGCAGCTGGAGGACAGGCTGGGCAGTGTGAGCCGGGGCGCCGTCCAGAACACCATCGAGAGATTCACCTTCCCCCACAAGTACAAGAAGGTGAGTGCCCTGGAACCGCGGCACGGCTGCCATCGGCCAGGGGCTGTGGACACGGAGTAGGCAGAAGGAAGGACTCCGGTGGATCGCAATCCTCAGGGCTGGCAGAGCAGCACCATCACCCAAAACGCCCCCGAGGCGGGGGATGAGTGTCAGAGCCAGCAGTGGTGCTGCGATGTCTCGATGTCTCGCAGGGCTCCCGGGGCGCAAGCGGTGCCGTAGCTCAGCTGGCTGTTTCTCACTTCTAGGCTAGGAAGCTGCGGGCCAAATTTTCAAAAGGGTCTCAACCTTCTCCCACCCAGCGGGTGCAATTTTCCCCCTGTCCGCACCTGGTAAGAAAGTGCACAGCACCAAGGGGGCTTCGTGCATGCAAACCCGCCCCGTTCTGCATGCCCCGCGGCCTGGGGGACCTTGTCCTCCCCTCGCTTCGCAAGGGGTGTCTCCTCTTTCAGAGCTGACCTCCTGCCCACGAGGAAATGGGTGGCACATCTTTGGGTTGTGCTGAGTAGAAACATGGGAAGAATGCTTGTCTGGGTAGTAATTTCGTGTGTTGGTCACTCCCAAGGAGGGTAGGGATGTTGCCTTGCCCAGGTTGGAAGTGAGGTAACTCCTGCTGCACTTATCTCTCACGGCATCTCCAGCGATCCCAGGGAAATGATATTAATAGGAATGGATGTGTAGGGAAGGAGAAGGGGGAGCTGACATGCAAAGCACTGCCTTCTGGTGCAGCATGGGGCTGGGCCAGTGGCCAAGCTGGCATGGGGCACAGTGGCTGCCCTTCCTGGCAGTGGTGGCCCCGTGAGCTTTGGGGTCTCCCCAAGGAGAAGCCTCCAGCAAAGGAGACCATGGGGCCATCCCCACTGCAAGGAAGTGGTGGCAGGTGCATTGGGGCAGCAGAGGACAGGCTGCTCCTCGGGGCACTGCCACCAGCCTCACTGCCAGTGGCCCCAGGAGGAGACACGCCAGCCAGCAGCATGTTGGTGGCACTCTCATCTTGCTGGCTGTTTTGGCTGGGCTGCCTTCCCCGAGCTGGAGGATCTGGCTGATAGATGGAGATCTGAATATTTACCTTCCTGCAACTACCCAGGCTTGGGAGAGCATTAGAAAGGCAAGGCCTAACCAAATGATGTCTCTAACCTTGCTGCAGAGAAGACCGCAGGAAGGCAAAGCTGAGCAAGATGACGGCGAGGAGTCAGATACTGACGAGAAATGCACAATCTGTCTGTCCATGCTTGAAGACGGAGAGGACGTCAGGTATGATCCTCCCATCCTCTCCTCTGCCTGTCCATGCCATCCAAGTTGTGTTTATTTGGGTTAATGTTGCTGTGCACTGGTGGGGTTGTTGCTGTTCTTGTCCTGAGAAGCTCACCTGGGTGGTTGCAGGGTCTGGGAACCGAAATGCATTGTAGATGGACATTGGTATGGCCTGTAGGCAGGAAGAACACTGCAGGAGGTTTTTATAGTTTCCTGGGTTTGGATCACCTGCTTCAAGGCCGTGCCAACTGTCCAGGTGGCAAAAGTGTCAGAAAAGGGTGTCTCAGACAGCTCAGACAACCATCTGGAGCTTGGGGTCATCAACATCTGAGCCTGACAGATGATGACAGTGTGATAAAATGCAGTGTGAGTGTGAGGTCCAGGAGAGTTGGGCTTGTGTCCAAGACAGAGCTGCTTTATTGTGGAATAAATAAGATTACTCTGCCCACATGGTCACAGGGAACCATCCCCAACCAACAGAACACCAGTTGTCCCTAACATTCATCCCAGACTGTTGACTGGGCCAAATCTCTGCTTGCGGCAGAAGATGGGGACAAGAAATTGTAAGGGGCTGAGCTGTCATGGCTGGAGGGACTGCAGGTGAGAAGTGCCCAGCTCTGTTTCTCGCCCTTAAATTGTCAAGAAAAGCTCTGATCCTCTTCCTGTGGGTTCTTGTGGTTCCTCTGCACCACGAGGGTGATGTGTGAGGGTGGCAAAGGTGATGCAGGTAAGAAGTGACCACTGGGGATGCCCATGCAGGAGCAGTGTGGCCTCACCTGACTGCTAATGTGCCACAGCCACGGAGAACTAAGAGGCTTTGGAGCACAACCTTGCTCCTGAAAGGTTAAAAGCTATCAGCCAGCACAATTAATAACTGGAACGACTCAATTCAGGATGGTGTGAGGGTTTCTAACAGGCCAAGAAGGACACCATCTCCAGCCTACTGCTCCGTGTGAGCAGGCGTGGCTGGGAAAGGCTGCAAGGTTTTGTCAGCAATGGTCACCACAGCAGAGTTTCCCATGTTCAAAGCAGCCCCAGAGGCTGTTTTCCAGCTCTTCTTGGTCCCTTGGACCTCCTCCACCCTAACAGTGGTGTTTTTCTCTCTCCAGGCGGTTGCCCTGTATGCATCTCTTCCACCAAGTGTGTGTGGACCAGTGGCTGGCCACCAGCAAGAAGTGCCCGATCTGCAGGGTGGACATTGAAACACAGCTTGGCTCGGACAGCTGAAAAGACTGGCTGGACACACCATTTTCCTTACCAGGTCGTATGGCCATAGACCCTTGCAGAGAAATTTTTTGCCTTCTGAGCCATTTGATTGAGAGGGGAAGTCTGCAGGCAAGTTAGTGAGGAGGAGGAGGTGGTGATACAATATCTAGCAGTAGGAGATATTGCACATATACGCAGGATACAGGCCCAGTGAAAGGGAGCTGGCATTCCCGGAGCTCAGAGACCCCGTGCTGCAGAAGATTTTAGTGTTGAACATGAAGGAAATAGTTGTGGTAGTCCGGCCTGTCAATCCTGCTTTTCATGGGGATTGTATATATACCTCTCAAATATGTAGAAACATGTTAGGGGTCCTTTAGCTATTTCTATGGATGGCAGCTGGAGCATGTTAGCTTAAGAAATGTTGTGTTTGATGCCCTACTCATCTTGTGGTGGACATGTTGCTGTTACCTAATTTGCACCAAATATTTTTTCATAGATTCCTTATTTTGGTGCCTGATTAATACATTGCAGAGGGGGAATAAAGAGGTCAAACTGTCCCACCCTTGGGGTGGGGGAAGGGGAGGAAAAGCAAAATCCTGTTTACAGTCAGAAGGGTTTGTGCTCTTTGCCTCAGCCGCGTGTGCTTCTTTCCCTTGCATTTACAGTGTGTTGCGAATTTAGAGAAGTTTAATAAAAATAAAAATTGGGGATAAAATGAACGAAGCAATAGGGAAGAGCTTCGTTCCTGCTTGTCTGCTGGTGCTGGACACTTTCTGTAGCGGCACAGTATTTGAGTAGATGCTGTTTCTTTGCTTTCTGTATCTTAACAAAGTAGCTTGTCATATCAAAATCCAAGGAAGTTATGTCTAGATGATTGCAATTGTCCATGATGCTTTCTCCTGTGAGCTGTGTGGCTGGTTGGCTTCACCACCAGCGCTCCAAAATGATGGTTACCCGATGGGAGTCGGCACCTACAGTTGTCCTTTGGGGTAAAAAACACCGGAGATGTGCTGAGAGGTGCAAAATGTCAACTCTCCTCCCACTGCTAAAGCATCTCTTGATAACTGCACAGAAGAAAACTCGATGCTCACAAGACACTGCCGAGACCATGAGCCCCTGGGCATGGGAGGGGAAGGAAGGGTGGAGGTGGGGTTGTGATTTTTGGGAGCTTTGCTGCTGGGCTGTGACCCACCTCAGAGTGTGTGCGCCCTCGCCTATGTGGGCTTGTGTACGTGTTTCAGGCTCTACCCACACGGAGTAACCACTGGTTGTTAAAATGAAACTTAATCACATTAACACTCCAAGCAGAATTAAGAGGTGATACCCAAAGGACCGAGCTGTTGTGATCCATGCTCCCCCTGAAAGAAAGAAAGACCTCAGCACGCCAGGAAAATCCTCGGGAAAACCAACGTTCACAACCAAAACCAGTAGTTTCCCTCTTTTTTTCTTTTTTTCTTTTTTTTTTTCCCTTCATACTAGGGGAGTAAAGAGCTGCAGAGGAGCAGCAGGGGAATTAGAAACATAATCTATTGAAAATGCTGGTGTGGTGGGAATGACTTCTGGCTCCCCTGAGTCCATCTGTTCCGCTGGAGACAAATGCTCTCCCAAGTAGATTCAATAATAAACTATCATCTGAGAAACTACAAGATTCTCATGAGCTGTAACTGGAAAACACCAACCTCAGAGGCTCCACAGAGGTTTCTTTTTTTTTTTTTTTCCCAACAAGAGAGGGGAGAGGAGGAGGGAAGCCCCATGGGTGTGAGGGTGCAGGAGCCTCTCTCTTCATGTGCCCATGCTGGTGGGAGGGAGTGGAGGGAGACACATGGTCACATATAGGGAAGACATAAGGACATTGGCTGTGAGGGTGGAGAGGATCTGGCACAGCTTGCCCAGAGAGCCCTGGAAGTGTCCAAGGCCAGGATGGACGGGGATTGGAATGACCTGGTCTAGCGGAAGGTGTCCCTGCCCATGGAAGGGGGTCTGGAACACGACGATCTTTAAGGTCCCTCCCAACCCAAACCATTCCATGACTTTATGACGCATTTGCCACCCAGCACAGGTGACGGCTTCCTGGGGGATGTGGTGGTCCCAGCCCTGATGTCCATGGGTCAGGGAGTGGCCCATGGACACCTCTGGGGCTGGCTCCACCAGCACTGAAGCAGCATTTCAAATAATACTAATAATACTAATAACATGGACAAGCAAAGCAAGGCTTTGGTGGTAAAATACACTCTGAGCAGGTTTGGTCTGCCCAGGTGTGTCCTGGAGGGCGAAGCAGGGAGAGGAACAGGGGGACTGATACCTGTGGGTGGGGAGGGAACGAAGAACGCTTCTGGACCACGCGTTTTCTTTTAAAGCCTATGAGAAAGTGTTACTATTTGCCTAATATACAAGCACAGTTAAGAAAAAAAAAAAATCGAACAAACTAAAACAAAAAAACAAAACAACAAACCTTCTGGTGAAGAAAAGCACCAAACTCCCATGGTCTTGTGTGAGTGACTGATCCCAAGGTGCGTGCGAATTTACAGTGTCTGGAGTTGTATTGGTGTGTCAGGTTCCTTTGCGTTTAAATAATTTGTACAAGTAGGATGTGAGTTAGGATGAGTCTAAAAAGAAAATGAAACAAACAACAACAACAACAACAAAAATCTAGAAACAAAACATCAATAGTTTACAGGGTTTTGTGAGTTTAAATGCCTTATATTTAACAATCATAATTTATGACTAACTTGTAGATATTGTGGGTTCTTATTTAATTATTTTTATAGTTGTTTTTTTGCATTTTTAATTATAATTTATTTATTTAGAAATTACTACTAATTTTTTTTATTACTCCTATTACCTCATTTTTGCATTGTTTCTGGGAATGGAATGCTTTGCATGCATCGGTACTTAAAAAAAATTAAACAGGGGATGTGGGGGGTAATGCTTATCTTGTCAAAAACAAACAAAAAAATAAAAAACAAAGAAAAAAAAGAGAAAAAAATCAGGGTGTGTGATTACAAACTGTATTACTGTGGTGCTGTTACCTTGGATACATTCCATAAAAATGCAAACCTTTGATTCTGTATGCTGTGACATAGTGGAAAACTGCAATATAGTGACTGTGTTTAGCACATATATATGAATATTATTTGCACTCATAATCAAACTCCGGTGATCCTTTCACTTGTGCCCTTGCGCATTGAAGGCAGTTCACGGCGCTCTGCATAAACCAAAACGTTTTGGTTGTTTCTCGGTACTGCCCTGTCCCTGACGCCTCTGGTGCTGCTGCTGCTGCTTGTGTGACCCTGCAATAACACCCAGCAGGCCCCCACTGCAAGGCTGTGCTTGGAGCAATGCATGCCTTTAGTGCAAGACGCTGCAAATTGTGCCAAAAGACGAGGAAGGAAGCCCAGGTGTGGTGGCTCTGTAATTTTTGGTGTCTGTCAGTGCTCGGTTTGGCTCTTTTCACCCTCTCTGTGTGCTGGGGTGAAGGAGGCAATAGGAGGAGCCTGAGCTTGGAGGCAACAGAACTGAGGGATTTAGTGCAGTTTTTAGGGGTTGACCTCTTTACTCAGAGACTTGGAAGGCTCTGGCGCAGGTTTCCCACAGAACCTGTGGCTGCCCCATCCCTGGAAGTGCCCAAGGCCAGGCTGGATGGGGTTTGGAGCAGCCTGGGATAGTGGAAGGTGTTCCTGCCCATGGCAGAGGTTGGAATGAGATGAGCTTTGAGGTTCCTTCCAGCCCAAGCCATTCTGTGATCCTGTGACAGAATGTCACAGCTGAGAGTGGTTGGGATGGACTCAGGAGCCTTTTGCCATCTCTTTGCAACGCCTGCCACGAGCATTGGCTGTAATCCAGCTCCGAGGCATGCGTGGAGCAGAAGAACCTAACACTGATCTTGACCAGCTGGTTTCATCCCTCCTGTACAGGGGGAAAGCTCAGTTTGGAGCTTTTTAATCCAGTGAGGAGCTGGGACCTGCCCCAGAGCCCTCCCGTCCCCAAGAAGAGGGTCAGCCCCAAACTGTCATAGCCAAGCATCCCCATCCTGCCATGGCTGCGCCACTCTTGCCATGCATTGCCCTCTCCCCAAAGGCTCCTGGATATCACACATTCCAGCTTTGCAAGAGGGTTGGAGAACCTCTGATAACATTTTAAGCTTTAAGCCATAACCACACTTGGTCAGTGCGGACACTCAGCTCTGTGCAGACAGAAGTTGGGTTCGATGCATGTGCTCAGCCAGTAGCCACCCTCCCCAAAAAAAGGCTTCGGATGAAATTCTCTCTTGGGTTAGAAAGGCACAAAATCACAGTACCTTAATTTTTTTCTCTCTCTGTCCCTTCAGGGTGCTGCGCTGCTTTGTTGACTTTGCCTTACCCCGGGTTTTAAACCTGTCTGTGTTTTTTACCTTGCTGCTCTGTAACACTCCTCCCCTGTAGCCTGGAGCTGTGATTTTGAGCTGTGTGGGGACAGGGGGGTGGGTTGTCCTCCCCCCCAAAGTCACTGTAAGAGGGATAAGCGAAACAAGGAGCGAGCAAACAAAACCCTGTCTCCTTTAATGACCTGGGCAGGTGAAAGGATCACCCACATTTTTGTATTCCTACTGCTGTTCTGTTGTGCTGTGCAACATTTTGCTACATAGACTATTTTATAGAAGAAAGCTAGAAAAATATTTATTATTAATATTAAAGCAATAGTGCATTGAAGAAATGGAAAGACATTAGAAATTGTGTAAATGCTTAGATTCACTTTTGGTGGATTTTTTGTACTTTATTTATAACTAATAAAACAAACTGCATTGCTAACTATAAACCTGTGCCACACAGAAGCCACCTGGCAGGGCGATCACTTGGTCTTTATTTACTGCTCCTTTCTGGTTTCTTTGGGTTGGAATCAATTCTTCTTTCACTGCTCATGTCTTTGATGTGCAGAAGAACCACTGCTGGGGTATAAAATACTCTGCCCATGGCAGAGGGGAGGTGACACTTTCCACGGAGGGCACATCACTGTGTGCTGTCCTGTGGCACCAGTTTGGTGATCAGGCACCAAAACTGCTTTCTAGAATTTCTGAAAATGGCCTGTTAAAGAGAGATTTCTCCTCTAAACACATCACACGGTGCCTATAAGATATCTCTAGCAAGTCCTGATACCTGCAGAGGTATCAGCAGGGTCTCTGTCCTCCTGGTGGAGAAGCATTTCCTTCTGTGGGGTCTCTAGTTTAATAACTAAGGAAGGCGAAACTAACTGGAAGAAAAAACCCCTAATCCTTCAAATGAATACAAGTACATTTGAGGGTATTTTCAATCCTTTTTGCTACCCATTGGAGAATCCAATGGGTCACACACCCAATTTTGCCTCCTGCAAAGTCCAGTCTGTAAGTCTTATTGTGCTTTTATTTTCTCCCGAAACGAATGGTGCCGGTGTCTGCTCCTGCCCACTCTCGATTCAGCTGCTCCTCCTGAAAAGCTGAGACCAGTGCCCAGCTTTGACTGTGTGATTAGACTAAATAAGCCTTGGAGACAAGTGGCTGCTGATCACAAAGATTTGGTTCCTGCAGCTGAAGGGAATTGCCGGCTCCTCCAGCATTCATCAAAAGCTGCATGAGGGATGAACCATGTTCACACAACACAGAGCCCTTGTTACGGGAAGCCTTTAGAAACTCAGAAAACAGAAAACAGGTTAAAACACAGCCCGCTGGTCCAGCTGGGGAAAATCTCAGTTTCTCACTGAGATCCTGCTGATGTCCTTCGGCGCTGGGAGAAGTGCTGCAGATGGCAATCGGGTTTGTTTCGGAACTGGAGCCGCCACGATCTGATAGCCCTGCCGAGCACTGTGCCTGCCTGGGGAGGGAGAGGGGCTGTGCCCATCACAGCACAGCACCACGGACCAAGATGCAGCATCTTTACTCACTGCCAGCGTCTGCTCTCGCAGCAACTGCCCAGGGTCGGGAAGCTGAGCTCTTATTTGTGTTTTGTAGTGTCTAAATCTGCAGCTGGCCCATAGGTTGCAGCTTAGAGCTCCATTAATAATTTTTTTTTCCTTTTATTTTTCTTTTACCCCTTTTCTAGTTCAAAATGGACCTCAAGACATAAGGAAGGGGCAAGGAAGATTATAAGGTATTTTCTAAATACAGGATACAAGACACTTCACATCTCTCAGTCATTCCCCCTTCATGAACTTAAGGTTAATGTAGGCATATGATGCTACAAAAAATGCTTAGCAACAATTTCACAGAGATTTGCAAATAATTCCCTGTGTCCTGCAGTAAGAGGCAACCAGTCCTTCAGCATGAAACACTGCTAAGTACTCCCTTATTATACTTATTTTCAATGGCAGCGCTCAAGTGTTTTAGTAATCCTAAATTCAGTACACATAGTGCTTCATCAGAGTCCCAAAATCGTGGAGAACACAATGGGACAACCTGGTTCTGAAGACTCACACTGAGTGCTACCAATTCTGTCCTTTGCTTCTCATTTACATTATTGTTTTTAGGATGAAGGAATGTGCATTGAAATGCCACCAGGTAAGAAATAAAGAGGAAAAAAAGAAGGTAGAGGTGAGTGGTGGGAGCAGGAGCTTTGTATCTGCCTGACATACCAGCTTTGGGATGCTCAGCCCCCCCAGGAAAGGATTGACTAAGCCCTGCAAAAGGCACAGAACTAGGAAAATTCTGGCTTTTCTCCTCCCTAGCTCTCTGCTTGGCCAAGAACGCGTTGAATTTAGCAGCTTAATGCAAATCCAGCCGTTGGAAAAACTCCACTCTTGCCTTATTACTTCTGTAGCATTAGTTGTTGTAGCAACAGAGGGATTCCCCAGAGCCAGGGTGGAGCTGAGCTTTGCGCTAACGAGGGGCTTGTTTGAAGTCCTGAGTGGAAAAAAGCAGAGCTCTTTCCTGCTTTGCCAAGGCTGCCTTCCCGGGGTGCTGACCCCCCATCAGCAAACTCCCTTGGCCTTTTCCAGGGCAGCTTGGCCTGGAGCTTTGGTGTTGAGTAAACCTGGCCAGGGTGGCTCCGATGACAGCCCAGGTCTCTACAAACACATCTCCCACCTCCACAGGGATTTGGTGACCCTGAAGATATCAATTCCTGCTTCAGCTGTGCCTCAGTGTGTGGTTCTGGCCACTTGCTAGGTGTGTTCCGTCCCAGATGTGAGCACATCTCACGTGCAAGGCACAGCTTTGTCTTTCCTCCTTGCCCCACGAAGGGATGGTGAGGGTCAGGAGCTGCCTCACCGCTCCCCAGGCCGGGAATCATGGAACCACCATGGGATCATGGAATCACCACGGAATCATAGAATCACCGTGGAATCACAGAATCACCATGGAATCATA
This sequence comes from Acanthiza pusilla, assembly GCA_036630365.1. NCBI lineage: Eukaryota > Metazoa > Chordata > Aves > Passeriformes > Acanthizidae > Acanthiza > Acanthiza pusilla. The sequence goes on along the minus strand of JAXCHO010000032.1, from coordinate 1,899,944 downwards.
GAATCATCACAGGACCACGGAATGGTTCAGGCTGGAAGTGACCTCAAAGATTCAGTCCCCACCCCCTGCCATGGGCGGAGACACCTTCACTGGAAGAGGTTGGTCCCAACCCCATCCAGTTGGGTTTGCCCAGGGAGGGCAGGGGTTAAACTGATCCCTTAAACCACCATCCCCACCACCCTGTGCCAAGGAGGGGGTGACTGGAGCCAGCTGGAATTGCAGGGACCACAGCACTGTACGGGGACAAGCTCCTGTTCCACTGCAGCATGCCTTTGTGTAAAAACGGGCCAAGCCTCTTGTCAGGAGGGCTTTTTTTCACAGCACTGGTTAGGCTTGGGTGGGAGGGAATGCAGAGAGATGAAAAGCCTGACCCTTATTTTACTTCAAACACCTACTGGGGAGCTGCAGTGGCACTGCACAAGCACAGCAAGCCCAGATGCTCCAGACTCCACTCCTGGGACCCCCTGGGCATCCAGGGAGTCCAAGCCGTAGCCCAGCAGGGTCCCAGGAATGCTCTCAGACTGCAGCAATCACCTCCAGCCCTCCTAAGGGCTGTTCTGCTCCTCCTGTGAGCTCCCTGCTCAGGGCTGGGCAGCGCCGGTCTGCCGTGAGGAGGGAGAGCACAGCCAGCAAGGGCTGCTATTATTATTCCTCTCAGTGAGTAGTTGATCACTGATGAGGTTGATTACTGGGCTCATTTAAGCAACTTGCTCTGTTCCAAAACCATCAGTTACCATAAAGGTTTCTAAAATGAATTAGTCTGAGCTATTATTTGTGAGCTGGCGCAGACAGCCGTGAATAAGCTCGAGTCTCTTTGGTGGTGCCTGCTGTGGAAAACAGAAAGGCAGAACTTCCCTGGAAGGGCTTTGGTGGGTTAGCAGCTTTCAAATACCCGTGAGAAATTGACAGCACCTCTAAGATGCTCCTAACACCTGTCTCAGCATCACCAGCCTTTGCTGGGCCTCCTTTGCCCGTGAGCAGTCAGGGATTGGGCAGAAGGACAGTCCTGCCTTGTGGCCTGGCACATCCAGGCGAGGTCCCAGCAGAAGCACCATCCCCAACCCAGGAACTGGTGGGATGGGTGTGCTTAGTGGGTTGAGCCCACCCTGGGCCTGTCTGATCCCTGTTCACATGAAGTGCTTGTTTAAAACCAGCTTCTGGGAGGGGGAATGTCCTCTCCAGGGTAGGCCAGCAGGAAGGTCTTCTCATGGCTCAAACATCTCCCTTTCTCCTCCAAAGGATGTGTTCTGCTGCTTTTCTCCCTGGAGAGAGGGACAGGGCTTCAGGGCAATGATTTATGATCAGCTTTTCTTGTTGGTGCCTATAGAGATGTGAGTGCCTGGGAAGAGCTCATTGACAGGAGCACTGGCCCTCACTGCCTCCGGGAAATCCCTTCCCCACCACAGAAAAAGACAAAACAGCAATCCTTATTAAAGGGGAAAAAAAGTTAAAATGAATGGCAGCTGCTCTGAAACGGAGCTGGTATTCAGGCCATGTAGGGTAAGATTATCCTGAGTCAGCTTTGAATGTCGTTAGCACAGCTTCCTTGCTGTGGAATTGATTATCTGCAAGGTCTTTTGCTCTGGCAGGCGTAACCATAGGTCTCAGCTCTTGGCAGAGTTGTAGGAATTCAGCCAGGGACCTGAGTCTGCCCTGGGGGGGAAAAAAAGCCTGCAGGTGGAAAACACCACCCAGATCCCACTGCTTGAGACCTGACTGGGTGCATGCAAATCCTCCCCAAACTCCCAGTGAAAAGTCCTGCTGTGCCTGCTGTTTTCCATGTGGTGCTGTCTGGAGATGTGCAAGTGTGGGTATGGACGTGCAGAGCTTGAAATTGCCAGAAGTGGGAAAAACTGGGATCTCCTACTCAATTTTCTTAAACAAAAGTGTCCCAATTCTCCTAATTAGTCTCTATGCCCATCTAAAAGTGGAGCCCAGTGTAGGTCAGTGGGTCTTCTCAGCCCTGGCAAGGCACAGCGCTGAAAGCAGAAACATCTGAGCTGGTAAAGAACAGCTTATATCTTCGCTGCTTGTAGGTTTTAATCGTAAGTAAGCAATAAATGTATTTATTTAATTCACAGGTTTATGTGCACTTTAAAAAAAAAAAGCAGTATTACTCTTAAAAAATGTTAACCCAGGAAGAATGTCTTGCTACCAAAAATCTCTCAATACAAAAGGCAGTGCTTTAAAAAGTAAAATTACATATAAAACAGTACAGTGAGAAAAAAATATGCATACTGAAGGGACCAAAACCCTCCTGCAGCTGTTCCCTTCTCAGTTCCTAGGAAAAAGGTCCCTGCAGATTAACCCATCCCCACGATTTTCATCCAGCCACTTCCCACAGGGAAATATGGTGGTGACCCCAGTGGCTGAGTTGGTGATCTCCACCCTCTCCACCAGCCAGCCCGGAGCCAGACCGCTATTGTCGTGCTCAATCCGGACCTTTTTCAGCTCCCCCATGTCCAGAATTTCCAGGTAGAACCTGTTGGTTTTGCCTCGCTCGAAGAGATTCCTGAACTTCTGCTTCAGGGCTCGCCTTCCTGAGTCCCCGTTGAGGCCGTAGATGGTGATGAACACGTTGGCATCGGTGCCCGCGCCCTTCTCGAAGCCTGTGACCACGATGGTCTCGTATTTGACCGGCACCAAGCTCCGGGCTTTGCTGGCGAAGCTCTCTGTGACCTTGGCACACTCGAAGACTTTGTAGTCTCGCCTCTTGTACCGCAGAGGGATTTTCACGTTGCACCTGAAGAAGTACCTGCCGCAGGGGAATTTGGGGCAGGTTAATGGCGTGGGTGGCCACTTTGTGGGGAGAATTGTAGGATTGTTTAGGTTTGAAAAGCTTTCTAAGCTCATCGAGTCAAACTGTGCCCCCAGCACTGCCAAGGCCACCATGTCCCCAAGTGCCACATCCACAGGGCTTTTAAATCCCTCCAGGGATGGGGACTCCAACCTGCTCTGGGCAGCTGTGCCAGGGATTGACAACCCTTTCCATGAAGGAATTTTCTCTAATATCCAACCTGACCCATCCCTGGTAAAGCCTGAGGTAATTTCCTCTTGTCTTGTCCCTTGCACCCTGGGAGCAGAGCAGGACAAGCAGTCAGACCCACAGCTAATACAGGAAAAAAAAAAAAAAAAAAAAAGAGGAATGGGAAAGACAGAGGAGGTTTAAATCTCCCCTTTCCTTTCTAGATCACCCATGTCATCCTTAGCAGGGGAAAAAAAAAGTCAGAACACAGAAATGATAGGTACCAGATGCCGACAGCCCTCGTCTCTGCAGTGCTGTCTCTGGTGATGTGCAGGGAACACCGAGCACATCCATAAATTACCTTGTACCTGGCGCTCAGCCAGGGGCTGGAGCACTCTGCTTTTAATGATCTATTTCATTTCCAATGATGCAGATCAGTTCCAAATGAACTTTTCCTCCCTCCCCCCCGCCTTCACTGGATTTCAGCAGGTCCTCGTGAACAGAGTGTGGCTGGATTGAGGTGTGTGTGTGTGTGTAAAATAAACACCTGGAGGAAGGGTCACTCTGATTCCAGCTGTGTGGTGTTTCTTAAGCCCTTCCAACACCCTTGGCATTTTCTGCAGCCCAAGGGAAGCCCTCAGTCCCTGGAAGGAAGGTTTGTATGTGAGAAATTCCAGGGCGAGCAAAATTTTAGGCCCAGGGACTGAAAAACTGCATGGGAGTGCAATGGAGAGGGTGCCCAATGCTGCAGTTTGATTTCCTCAGCTGTGTAATGTCTCATGGTCTGGAGGGATAATGGTGCATGCCAACCTTCACGAGGGGCAAAAAGAAAAGAGATGACCTTTGAAGCCCTGGAATGTGCAAGGAAAATCTTTACATACAATCCTTTTACATGCTAAGATCTACTACCAAAAGGCGAAATCCCAGTATAATTCAAAACTATTTTTGAACAATCTGATAACTCTTTTAATTTGGTTTTTGGCTTATCGGGGGAGGTTTTTTGAATATTTGGGATGGTGAGTACCTGAAGTGAGAACTTGTTCTCATGGTGCAAGCTCTCCAATTGATCGTGAGCACAGCAAAAGCGCTGCATCTGCAGAGCTGGAGCTCTGACTCAGTGCAAGGACAGGCTGCAGGCTTTACCCATACCTCCTGGCTGCCTCCTTTAATTTAAAACAATCTTAAAAAAACTGGGACTTTACAAGAAAACCTTTGGCCCCTTAACAGCACACTGTCCCAGCAGTTTCAGCGAGCTCCCAATGAGTTCGCTGCACAGATCTGATTGCACAGCTGGACTTGGAGGGTTCCAGGCTTTTCCCCACCAGGAGAAAAGAACATGTTTTAGTATGCAATTGACTGAGTTTTCATTCAGCAAATATTATTAAGGCTCTTCAGCTGGCTGATTAATTTGCTAGGAGAGACTCTTAGCTTCTAAAAAAAAAAAAAAAGCCACTTCAAGGATTTCTTCTTAAACACTCAATTGTCTCAGCTGGAACAAACTCCTTGTAGTTAAATTCTTTAGCAGCAATGGAAATATCGTGGAGAAGAAATCCACAATTAATGTCATGCATTGCTTTACTGAAGTGCAGTTTGTTCTGCAAATGGATGATCTCTGCTCCTGCGCAGTCCCTGTGGGATCTGCTCCCCTTCCAAAAGGGGAAGCTCAGACCAAAATGTGTACGACCTGACCATGCTCAGGGCTCTTCAGGTGTGTCTGAGCTGCACGACTGTGACCTTTCCAGTCACGTGTGGCCTTTGGGACCATACCTGAAGGATCTCTCACCCAAACTGGTCTGAATCAGAAGCTCAGGCTTTGGCTTACCCTCAACTCATTTCTAGGAGCTCTTTCACAAGACTTACTTGAAGATCGTTCTGTGCAGAGTACCCTTCGAACTCCTTGAATTTCAGTCAGTCTGATTATTTTCCGTAAGGTGAGACGTCTATTCGTCCTGGCTGAGAGATTCACCCAAGCCAACATTTTATAAACTTACCTGCACATGCAAATACCCTCTCTAGCAACTCAGAAATCGCACAGGTGAGTCAGACAAGGACATTCTGGACCTGACACACCAAACTACATATAAGAAAGTGAGACTTTCTGTTATTTCTTAAGCCTGAAATGCTTCAGGAGGGCTCATGCAGAGCTGCTCATCTCTCCCATGCCCTCCCAGAGCAGCTCCTTGCAGATGAGAAGGCACTTACTTGTTGCAAAGCTCCATCTCTGTCACGATGATCTCCTGGACATGCCAGAAGACATCAGCGTTTGCAGATGACTTCTTCCCATCTTTTGGGCAGTGACCAACACAGATGGCTGCAATATCACCAACGTTCTTTGAAGAGAACTGGAATGTGTCTGTTGCTCCCCTGCAGGAAACAGGGAGCAGTTTCAGCATTCTGGAGGCTGCCAGTGACTTGCCTCATATGGACATTAAGTAATTTGCACATGGCTATGGAAGATGGAAGATAAGCCTTCATTTACAGTCATTTGATTTAACCTACAATCATTCAACACAAAGTATAATTTCCATATTTAAATTTAGTATTTTCTCTGATTAGGGGTGACACTTTAAATTGTTGCCACTAGGACTTTCTAGGATAAACTTGAGCTGTTCCACATACAAAATCAATTTGCCTCATTATAGATAAAGAATGACTAATTTCCCCTCCAGCACTTATTCATTCATTCTTGACAGATACTGTATCTGTTACACATCTACCCACCATAGCTGTTTTAAATTTGCTAGTTCAGCCACCCTTCCTGAAGCTCAGATTGGAAATAGTTCAGAGAAACAATTAAATCACAGAATCTCCGAATGGTTTGGGTTGGAAAGGACCCTAAAGATCATCTAATTCCAGACCCCTGACATGGCCAGGAATGATAGGTCTCTGTCAAGCTGTTGACTGGGTCCATGTTGTGTTCCCTGAGCATCTGTCAGGTTTTTTTCCTTGGACTGGCCCTTATTCCATCCTGTCCATCTCCAAGGACAGACTGTGACTAATGAAGAGTGGTGTCTAACTCCTCCACAGACACCATCAGGAGGAGGTCAGGAGGAAGCCCTTCTGGATCTTTCGTTATTCGCATGATGTCTCAGGCAGTCCTATTACATTCCACATCAGCCATAATTTCACCTTCCTTTTCCAGAAAAACCTTTCCTCCCTGAAAAGCAACACAACATCAGCAGCGCCTGTGACTTTGGCGAGGTCCCCGTCTCCTAAGGGCATGCTGTGTCCTCAAACAGAGCAGGAAACCCTGCTCACATCTGGAGCACTTTGGTCCCTCGTGGGGGCAGGAATATGCCCCCCATTCCATGGATGTGCCTCCAGCAGGAGGCTGATTGCTGCCTTTCCTCACACGACACTGATCTTGCAGCCTGACCCCCCAGATTCGTCTGCAAAGTCAGATCTGAGCAGCTCTGACAACATCTAGCCTCCAACTATTATTACTTTCTCTCTGATTCCCACTGCCAGTGAGATGCTGCAAAAGGAACTAAAACCACCTCCAGCTTCCTTCTGCTCCTCCCAGCTCCAAAACCACACAGCCTCCCCGGGGGCTTGCCAGGAGCCTCTGTGTGTGCACTGATACAAAGGGACACACACACACATGCAATATCTACATTTCCTTTTGCCAAATGCCCTTTTCTTGTCGTTTTCAAACCCACTCTGTGACTGCCCACCAGAAACTCATTTAATGACATCTTCCCTTTAACCCAAGAGGGAAGCCATCAAGCTTTTTGGAAGGGGGATGAGAAGCAGCACAGCACAAACACAGCTCCCTAAACCATCCCGGAGAAGAGGTGGCATTTGTAGAAGATGCAGAACTGGTGGGGAGTTCCTCTGTCCCACCATCCTGTTTACTACCTCTCAAATCTCCTTTTCTTGGAGGAGTTCTCCATCAGGAATTCCTTTGAGCGGCCCATCTTTCCTTCCAGGATGATCCAGATGTTTTCCTTTGTGTCTGCATCCTCTCTGTCGCTGGTTACTGTGACAATCTCATAGGCTTTAAAGCACAATTAGCACACACGTTAAACAGAAAAGAAAGAGCAGATGGCCTGCAGGATCTCTTCATTTGGCTGTCACTTTGCTTAAAAAACCCTTTCCTAATATTTATCACAGCACACAAGACAGCAAGCATTTGCGAAATAAGGGTGGAAACACACTGAAATCTGTGGGGCTTTTGGCTTCTAAGTGCTTTGGGACAGAATATGCGAAAAACATGAGTCCTGCTCAATTGGGTAGCAAGAATAGATGGAGTTATTCTTAGACTCGTAGGATATTCTGAGTTGGAGGGACCCACAAGGACGATTGAAGTCCATCTTGAACAAGCTGTGTCCAGCTCCATGCTGTGCTAAGCACTTCGTCTGAAACACAGCCCAAATCCTCCACATTCTCTCCTTTTTTTTTTTTTTTTTTTTTTTGGTGCCACTGTTCCTAGCAGAGTGAGGGTGTCCATGTACCCAGCGGGACGTGCTCAGGTTCTGTGATGCCCTGTAAGTACCCAAAACAGCCATCACAAGGCTGATTTTTTCTCAAGGTCAGAGCGAAATCACAGTGGAGTGATGTGATTTTTGTCTCTCCAGGACTGTCCCGAAGCAGAGCACTGCTGCAGTGATTGTTGAGATAGACTTTGCATGTCATGAGGGTGGTTAAGTCACTCTTGTTGGCTGCATCATCCCCCACATCAGACACCAGCGTAATTACCTTGGGCCCAGGGGATCACCCAGAGCAGATCGAGGGCCATGGGCTGCTGAGCTCAGCTGTCATGTTCAGCTGGGACACTTAGCTGGTAGCTCAGAACAAGTCCAGGAGGAAGCTTGTTGCTTACCAAGCTTTAAGGACTGAACTCATTTTCCACCTCAAAGGCTCAAGCACATTACTTCTAATGAGATCACACCCATGTGTTCTCATGGCTTACTGATGGACTGAACCACTGCAGATGGGCCCCTCTTCAGTCTCAACCCAGAATGAGCTTTTTTTCTTCCTCACAAAGCCTGTTTTGTTCCTTTCTTATTACAGCACTGCACTATTGAACTAAAGTGTACATAAAATAACCCTTGAAGCCTGCATGGGAGCCTTCAGCTTGCAGGAGATGTGGTCCTGTGGCCTCTGAGGTCCCTCAGGAGGTGACACGAGACCATTCCAAACTCACCAGTCCGTTCCTTCAGTTCCAGGATGTCATTATTGGCACAAGCCAGTTCCCTGATGAGCTGCCCATCATCTTCACCTTTAGCCAGCCAGCGATCGCACTGGAAGCGAAATGTCTTGTCCATGGCAGAGTCTGTCACATCAATATATTCCAAGTGCCAGCCGGGGGCGATTCCTAGTAAAACAACAAAAATAAAAAGGATTTTGGTGTTTGCACATAGCTTGATAAGGAGGTGAAGTACATTTCTTTGGTAGTTCCATGCCGTTGGCTAGAAATCACAGAATCAAGGAGTGGTTCAGTTTGGAAGGGACCTTTAAAGGTCACCCCTCCTCCCATAGGAAGGGACACCTTCCACTGTCCCAGGCTGCTCCAAGCCCTGTCCAACCTGGTCTTGGACAATTCCAGAGATCCAGGGGCAGCCGCAGCTTCTCTGGGAATCTGTGCCAGGGCCTCACCACCCTCATTGTAAAATATTTCTTCTTTTATATATCTAATTTAAATTAACCCTCTTCTAGTTATGAACCACCCCCTGCTGCCCTGTTGCAGCAGGCCCTGCTAAAACGCTTGTCCCCATCTTTCTTACAAGCTCTGCAAGGGCTCTCATGTCTCCTGTTTGGATTTGAAGTCAGAATGCAAAGTACAGCTCACTCCTTTGGCCCTGCTGGTTAGCACACGCAAGGAAATTACCCTTCCTTGCCAAGCAACCAGGGCTAATTCACGAGTGCTGGGACAGGACGTGAAAACAGGACAGGCTAAGGTGACGGATGCTCCAACAGGGATGACCAAACCACTTAATACTTCCCGTGGGGCCTTCTGAGGAGCCACAGCACCTTTTCACTTTGCTACTTTGTTTGGTTTGGTTTTTTCCCCATTGGAAAAGAAACTTGAAAACTAAGAAAACAGCATTTGAGAACATTTTCCTGATTTCTTTGTTAAAATCACAGAAGCACTTCTTGACCTCAGGGGGGATGGGAGGTTCCGCCAGTTTTACTTACAAGTCCTCCTATTAGTCAGACAAAAAAGGTTATGTTCATGATGAGACATCTCTGCTGACTTATTATGTGCATCCTGGAGAGATTAAACAGCTCTTGTTCTTCCAGGAATTCACTGCCGTGTGCCTATTTCCTTCGTTCGCAAAAATTAATCCTCATTATCCTTGAATAGAAAATGACAGCACATTTTTGAGTCATGTCAACAAGTCGCCCTTCTCCTGCGGACGGGGAGCCTCCACACCATGTGCTGGCAGCTCTTTACCAACTTCACAGCCACTGCTGTTTCGTGCTTTGGCTTCCTGAACCTCCTCCAAGTTAGGAAGTTAAACTGTGCACTACAAAGCACAGACCTCAACCAACAACACCATTCACCTCTGAAACTTCAGGGGCACAGAGCTGCAGAATTGTTGTGGCTGGAAGGTTCCTCTGTAGAACATCTTGCTTACAGCAAACTCAGCTGAAGAAGGTTCCTCAGGGCTGTGTCTTGCCAGGTTTTGAATATCTCCATGGATGGAGATCCCACAACCTTTCTGAGTGGCCTGTGCCAGAGTTCAATTACTCGTGCAGAGAAAAAGAGCTCTTTTTCCTCATTTTAAATCGAATTTCCTGTACTTCAGTTTGGACCCATTGACCTGTCACTGGACACTGGTGAGAAGAGTTTGGTTCCATCTGCTTTAATTTTACAGGTTTCCCAGAGAAGCTGTGGCTGCCCCTGGATCCCTGGGAGTGCCCAAGGCCAGGTTGGACAGGACTTGGAGCCCTGGAATGTGTCCCTGCCCATGGCAGGGGGTGAAATGCGATTGTCTTTAAGGTCTCTTTCAGCCTGAACCATTCTGTGATTCTACGATTCTGTGAAGCTCTCCAGGGCTCCCGCTGTGATTTAACTGGAGCAACTTGCTCGCTGGGGCTGTTTTGGAAATTTATTCTACACATGTTGGCAGTGTCAGCTGTTAATCTTTTGGTAGGATCTTTTCCATTTAAGTTCAATGAACATCTCTGCAGCATATTCAGGAGGCTGCTCTGCTTCCATCAAAACTTCAGTGACAGCAGTACAGCATGAAAGAAAGAAAGAAAGAAAACATGCCTTCCTTCTCCAGCGAGAGATGTCAGCGACTGCAGACCAGGATGGAATAATTTGTTGATCCCAGCGGTGAGCAGGATGATGGGGTTGGGATCAGTGCTAAGCAGCAGTACCAGAAAAGAGAATGGGTGAGATGCACATACCCTGCAACAAAATCCTGCTCTTTTATCAGAGGTGGGGATGGGACAGACCTGACTTTGCTGCAGATGTTGGAGTTGAGGACAAAGCCAGCTCCTCCCCACAAAGATGGTTTTATCAGCTCTGGGCTGTTTAAAGAGCATGTGCTGAGCTCTGCCAGGGATCAACACCGAAAAGCAAATGCCAGCAGGGTGTCCTTTACACCACAGGGGTACATAAATCAAGGAGCTGAATGGACAGTCTTAGAAAAATGGTACAAGTGTCCCTAAACATCTTCCCATCTGCTTTAAAAAAAAAAAAAACATTTTTCTTCCCTCTCACTAGAATTTGCCTTTTTCTCATTTTCATTCCTGATTGTTAGTGACTTAAAATAGATTAGGAGACCTGTACAAGGATCCCAAAATATTTTTCATTTCTTGGAGAAATAGCTCACCCCAGGTGAAAGCTGTACTGGATATGTCCAGAGCAACTTCTCTTCTGACCCTGTCCACATCCCATGGTGCCAGGAGTGGTGTCACATCAAGGGTTTCATTGCCACAACATTAAACACCATTTAAAAGCTGATGTGGAAATGGAAGGGTTGGTTTGTGGCCAAAAAAACATCCTGCTCTACCAGAAAAGGTATTGTTTTTCTCTTGTTTCAGACTGGGAAAGTGTATGTTAAATTTCTTTTCACATTGGTCAGGAAAAATAAATTGGAAAGCTCAGTGATGCACAGAGTCTAAATGTGAGACTTTTCCTCTGCTGGGCTGGATTTTTGTGCTGGGGATCATGCCAGCAGAAGGAGAACAAATCATGTTTGCAGAACTACTTTTCAGGTCATGAAATCCTGGTTTCAGGGTATTATCCCGTTTACCACTTGTGTTCCTCTGTGACTTTTGCAGTGGGCTCAGGGACCTTACAGCACCCAAGCAATCATAGGAAAGGAAACTCCAGCCCCAGAGACACCAAACCCTCAGCCTGAGCTGGTTCCTAGAGCAGCATCAGTGACGGTGGACAAAGAGGAGCCAGAAAGGTGATGTGAGTGTGGCAGGGTGAAAGGACTTTCTGACCTCTGCTGCACAGCCTGGCTGCGAGGAGGAGCCAGAGGATCTGTGCCGCCATGGCTCATCAGCCTTCCCCCAGACACTGTCCCCGATCCTGATCCACTGGGAGAGCCAGAGCTGCTCCATCACTCAGCTTTGGGTGCCTGCAGAAAAGCCAAAGCAGAGCTGTTTGCATCCTGTTGGCACCTCGAACAGGCAAACATCGAAATTTCTGCAGTGCTCCCAGTACAAACCAGGACCACCACATTTGCCTCCATCATTGCTTTGGGGCAGAAGGGAAGAAATAGCACATATCTGAGTAGTTCCTGCCCAGTTATTCAGGCCTTGGTCTTTAAAATAATTTGGCGAGCACTGTGCCTTTGTGAAAGGTCCCCTACCACCAAAACAAGTGTTCAACATTTGTAACAAAAGGTATTTCACCCCAGGCCTCATTTTGCTGCTGTTGAAATCCCCAGCAACAAACCTGCCTTAATAAAACCCATGGCAGTGCCACATAGGCTCCTTAATGGTCTGCAGCTGGAAGTGACATTTTCAATAGCATGCAAAACATTTCAAATGTAATTAGAGGAGGAGAAGAGCTTTGGGGGAAAAAAAGAATCACTTTGCTTGCTTGACTCTGTATAATTTAGTGTGATGTAGGGAAATGTATTCTCTTCCCCAAACGTCTTTATCCAAAAGAGCAGTTATTTGCCCCATTCATCCTCCTTCCTAAAAGGATCCAAGCTGGCCACTGGGTGATTCTGGACACAAGGACCACCTGTGTACACGTGAAAAGCCCTCACAGGACCATCTTTCCTTTTCCCCAGGTGATGGTGAAAGTCTGTGCTTTGATGACATTAGACAGGTTGGATTATGAGCTCCTTGTCACCCGTTCCTGCAGGGATTAGCACAATTGAGCCTGACTGGAGGAGCGGTAGATGAAACACAGATAATGACATTACTGCTTCATTTAGCTAAAACCCCAGCCTGCAGCACCAGGAGCTTCCCTTGCCTCTCTCAGGAGCAGCCACAACTTGCCTGTGCTCACCCCTAAAATACTAAGCCATTTTGACACCTGCAGAAACACGGGAGGATGGGAGAAAAAAAGAGTGAAATGAGTGAGGTGGATCCACTTCTCACCAGGCACCTGACCTTGCTTTAGTGAATATTAACTATTCCTTGCAAAGAAAGAGCTGCTGGGATCAAATCTGCTGGCAGAACCACATCCATGCTTGGGTGCACACATGTCCCTGGAAGTCTCCACTTTTTGCAGCCATGTTCATGGACTATCCTCTCTGTGCCTTATCTGTCTGTAGTATACCTCTTCTGGTTTGGTTTTGGCAGCAGCTGATGCCTGATCAAGCATAATAATAGTCATTACTGGCGCTTATGTTTCCACAGGAGTAAAAAAATCCCTCCTGCTTGGGGCATTGACCGCTCAGGGGCCAGTGAAGAATTGCTGCTGCCAAGCCATTCACAATTATCAACCAGCACTGCTCAGCCCCGTAATATTTTTTATTATTTTTTTAATTTAAAAGAATATTTCACCTTTTCTGAAACATGAAGTAGCAACCATTGCACAGACAGTTCACCAGCCTTGCATCCTCTGACATTATTTGTCCCCTGCCTGGTTAGGTGAGCATCCATCCCCAAACCCCACCTCGTGAGGCATCACCCAGAAAGTGGTGGGAGTTTTGATCGTGGCATCAAATCACCAGAAATGGAGCATTAATTGTGAGGTGTTAAAATCTCAGCATCTAGCTGTGCATCAGTACATCTCAAAACACTCTAAGAAGGTGAATAATTTTTATCCTTAATTTACATAATTGAAAATGAGGTACAGGGATGTGATTTACGCAAGGTCATTCGGCAAGCCAGTGGCAGAACAAAAATAGATCCATTTTGTATATCTCTCCTTTAGGATCATGTTAGTTCACACCACGGCATTTCTCATCAGGGCAGACAGGCAACGCAAAACCTCTCACAACCTTTGACAAAGCGGAAGATTAACACTTGGGACAGTTTTAGAAAAGAGGTGCCCTGCCCCCTTCTCCTCTGTTGTCTCTGCAACTTGTTCAGTCCAGGATTTGACTCAGGTCAAAACCGCCCATGAATTACCCTCAGACACACCTCCCTCCTCCAGCCCTCACATCCTACAGATAAACTACTCCTGTGCAAAAGCACTTAGCAGCTCTGACTGGAGATGGAACAATTTCTCAGACTATGTTCTTGTGATTGAAGCAAATTTTGTATTTTATTGAGGAATACTTGAAGCAAAAGCTTTTAACAAGGATGCAGGATAATTTGTCCCCAAGAGGAGAAAAGGAGGCCTGTGGAAAAGAGAAGCTTTTACAGAAATTGTAATTCTGTGGCTGAATTTGGCCTTTTGGGCTCCTTCTGAAGGGTTCTGCAATTCACGAGATTGGAAAGGGATGAATGCACAAGGTCAACACCAAAGTTTCGTCTTCTCTGCAGGACTTCTATTTTAATTCGTTGCATGTTTTTTTCTGCTTCATGTCAGCTCTGGACTGTGACACCTTGGCAGTATCTTTAGGTTAAGCTGTAACACCTGTGGCACATCTCTCACAGAATCCTGGAATGGCTTGGTATGGACAGGAGCCAAAAGTTCACCCAGTTCAAGCAGGGATGGTTTCCACTGTCTCAGGGTACTCCAAGCCCTGTCCAGCCTGGCCTTGAGCATTTCCAGGGATGTGGCAGCCTCTGGGAAACCTGAGCCAGAGCCTCACCACCCTCACAGGGGGGAATTCCATATCTACATGATAATAGCGTTGGGCATAAGGAAAAAACCTGGCATTGAAGAGAGAGGAAGGTGCAGGGCACCTGAGGGGCTCTATGAGTCACTGCTGGGGTCTCCTGAGGTGCTGAGGCCAGATTTGGACAATTTGAAGGACTAGTCAGCCACAACACAGGTGCTGGCATGCCACAGGTCTGCAGATTGCACCCTCGTTTGTGCTCATTCTGAGCATCCCGAAAATGTGCAGGAGCTGGCGTTGTCCTCCTCTGCACTGAGCCACCAACAAAACAGGGAGCGTGATGGACTCTCCTCTCCTTGGGCAGTTTTACACATCTATTTCTCTTCCTCTCACTTTTTATTTAAAGCAGAAACTCTTCAACAAATCTGCCCCGAGGATCAGCAGAGTTTATGAGGCAACAGTCGAGAGCTGAGAGAGGAGTTTAGAAAAGCCCTTCTCAGGCCTGATAGCTGAGTAAATCCTTACAGAGGGCTGAAAAAGAGAGTTCTTTAGGTTTTTTTAAAAATAATTTATGGTCTACGAGTGCCCCAAAGGCTTGGAATCATGTCCATGAATTGCAGAAACAGATCTCTGGAAAAGCTGTGTGCTGTGAGTTCAAGGCCTGGGCAATTTAACATCTGAACCAAGACAGTGCTCCTTGAAAAGGTAGTTCCTTTCAGAGAAAGAAAAGGAAAAGCAAGGGTATATAAATTTTTTACTTGAGTCCGGATCAAGAAAGGGAATAAGATACTTTCTCCTTTGGAAGGACCACGCAAAAGGAGTCACTGGGGCAGTTAAGCTTTTTAAAACTCTGCTAGGCAATGTCAGAGCAGCTGGTGAATCGAGAGAATCTTGCCCCTGTTAAGGCAAAGAAGAAGTTTGGCTCCGTAACCTTGGTATTTACTTTTGTCTTTGGTGCTATAACACAGAAAAGTCTAGTTTATCCTTAATTAGACTCTTCCTGGTTCCCCTTTGGTGATGGCAACTGCGATAATCAAGAACCTGAAATTAATTACTTTAGACAGACTGCTTATCACCTGGGTTCAAGTCTACTCAGGCAGATGATGGAGCTACGTCCAGGTTTCCCAACTCCTTGTTTCACAGAGAAAAAGGCAACAACAATTAAAAAAAAGAAACAAAATAAAAGAAAAAAAAGGGCTTTCTCTAGGTAAATAATTCTGTTACTGAGATACTGAGGAACTTTAAGTCATTCTTCCAGAATAGTGATTTAGTCCTTATAGCAGACAAAAAAAAAAAAAAAAATTGAGGCCTATATTTAGAAAGCCAGCATTTCTACAGACCTACAGATACTGATCTTGCATAAATGTAGAAGTAAATGAACTGAGATATGAGAAAATACATAGTGCCTATCTGAGATCAGGAGATGGGGAGTCTGGAAGTGATTAAATTTGCTCAGGGAGTCTAAATATATTGGGTTGAACATCAGTATCTCAAAGTAAACAGGGGCAAGATAAAAAGACATGGAGCAAAATTAAAACTAAATTTCATTCACGTCACTTTGCTGTTACCAGAATCTTGCTGGTGAGCTCTAAACATCTAAAAAAATCAGGAACAAGTTCCTTGAAATTGCAGTTGTGAAGTCTTTAATCTGCCTGTTTTCAAATGAGCAACAACTTCCTCCCCAATCATTTTTACCGAAGTTAGAGAAATTAGATGGGGGCTTCATTCCTCCTTTATGTCTCATACAGAGATGCCACTCAGCAGTTTTTTGTGGGGAAAATGGCATTTAAAGACATTAAAGTGGGACCATAAAACTGGCGTGCTTTTCCAGAGGATGAAAACACGGTGTTTGCAATTTAAAGACCTTCTGACAGTCTTTGCCATGGCAATTACCGTCTCTTCAACTCTGAACGCCCCACTGCCATCAAATTTCAGTGAATGGATAAACAGAAGTGGGATGAGAACTGGGAGCAAAGCAAGGCTTCACCCAGGGAGAGATGCTGAGCTGTGGTGCCTGGCACAGGGAACACATTGGGCATTTAAATGTATTTTGTCCTGCAATACAGGCAGGTGGTCGGCATCTTGATATGACAAGGAAAAAGGAGCCTTTTGACGGTTAGTATTTCCCTTAATTAGCCCTGATGTGGCATCAAAGGTGGTGTTGTCATTGGTCCCAAATATCAGAAGGACCTGGAGCTGCTGGAGCCACTCCAGAGGAAGCCACGGAGATGCTCCAGGGCTGGAGCCCCTCTGCTCTGGAGCCAGGCTGGCACAGCTGGGGCTGTTCCCCTGCACCAGAGAAGGCTCCAGGGAGAGCTCCGAGCCCCTGGCAGGGCCTGAAGGGCTCCAGGAGAGCTGCAGAGGGACTGGGGACAAGGCATGGAGGGACAGCACACAGGCAATGGCTTCCCAGTGCCAGAGGGCAGGGCCAGATGGGATCTTGGGAATTAGGAATTGCTGTCTGTGAGGGTGGGCAGGCCCTGGCACAGGTGCCCAGAGCAGCTGTGGCTGCCCCTGGATCCCTGGCAGTGTCCAAGGACAGCTTGGACATGACTTGGAGCAACCTGGGACAGTGGAAGGTGTCCCTGCCCATGGCAGGGGTGGAATGGATAATCTTTAAGGTCTCTTCCAACCCAAACCCTTCTGGGATTCTGTGATTGAGACAGATAATTTAGAAGATAAGAAAAAGAACATCAAACATGTTCCAAGTATTCAGGATTTGAGGGAGCAATATGAGGCCAAGCCTTCCACAGGCCATTGGCAGAGAGCCATTTAGTCCAAAAAAGCCAGAAAAAAGGTAAAGGAAAAATGATCAACATCTGAAGCCTCAGAGTAGTGGTAAATACAAACACATTTTTGTTTAATACCCGAAGTCCCCCGTGCATCTGACAAAAAACATACTTGACCCCTGACCCTACGACTCATTTAAAAGAAATAGAGCCAGGAATTTCTAGGCAGTGCCACAGCCAATTTATATAAATTATATATAGGGAGCAGGCATATATTCAAAGGATAGCTATATCCTGGGATCTCAGCAGCAATAAATACTCTACCCACCCAACAAACTGTCACGCTGAATTGTGTGAAGTTTTAGATAGGAGATGCCTTTCACATGACTAATGCAAGAACAATGCAGACAACATATGTTATAATTTAAACAACAGTTTTCCTTCTTTCTGTGGGGAAAAGCAAGTACATTTTTGCTGAACAAAACCTGAGCATGGTGTTTATCTGAGGCTTAAATTAACCTTGCTGTCAGCCAGGTCTGGTAAGAACTAGTATTTACAAGCGGAAACCAGCGCTATGAGGAAATAAGGAGAGAGAATATGAGGTTGCCGTGTGTATTCATATACATATTTCAAGTTCTGGACACCCAGCTTACTATTTTAGCTGACTTGTGGCGGCTATCTGGGTACACATTCTCAGCCCAGAGCAAATTTAAACTAATTGAGCCTATTTACCGCTTAGCCTAAGGCCAAACTCTGTTACCTGCCTTTGCCAGCAGCCAGCTGCACACAGCCAGCAATTACCACAGCTCAGCTGCACTGTGGTGACTCCTAACCTGTGTCAGCAGTGGCACGGAGAGGGTGAACCTGATCACTCGTGCAAGAAGGGAAAGCCAACAAAACCCTCCTGGATTAACAGGATTTGCTTGTCATGCAGACCTGTGGCACTCTCTGTCACAACATTTGTAGGTGCAAATGTCTCCTGCAGGGCCTGGGCAAGAACTTGAATGAGAAAATTCTCTGGAAGTTGCTTAATGGACACAAATGATATCCAGCTCAGGAGATGCCCTGAGCTACTCATATTTAGATGCAGAGGATTGTGAAAGGACTGCACAGACTCGCTCGGTCTGCCCTCTTCCCCAGGCCAGAAGCAATGCTACTCTCAGAAAGAGCTGCTGAGCCTCACAAACCCTCGGTCTCATCCAGTTCTCACCTTCCTGCAGCCCAGCCTGTCCTGTGCCTGAGCCCTAAGGACCAGCTCTGCCCTGGTGGCTGTATTTCATCCGTGCCTCTCGAGGAAAAAGTTCTTTTAGCACACATTTTAGCTGGGAATAGATTTGAAAGCAAATCTGCAGGTCCATGTTGATTTCTTGCTGCTATCAGAAGGATGTCCAAACCACTCTTGGAACTGCAGAAAAGCCTGTTTACTGAGCTAAAACTATCATTCAATAGCCCTTTCCTTATCTACATCTAAACTGCAGATCCAAGGAATTAATGTTTTGGCAAAGTAATCAGGTGAAAGCAGCTCCCTTGCTGCATTCAGCACCAGCTATATAACATAATATTATAGAATTTAATCAACTAAATTGTGCTGTGTTATGGGAGTGATAAATATGAGCTCAGAGGTTGCATTTTCTGGGAATAAACAATCATGTTGGGTGGGTGTATTTCCCATATTTCACAGCAGACAGAGGCTACAATTAGACGTGGTTTTTTCCCCCTCTCTCTCAAAGACTTTCCAATGGGAAAGTCTAATCCAGAGATAGCATCTTTTATTAATAGAGCGTGACATGCAGCCTTCCCCATCTGCCACAACCTGGAGCAGTTGAGAAGATGGTGGCCAGGTCACATCAATACTGGCATAAAACCCATCCCAGCCATAAACCAGTACATAAATCAGTACAACCAGGTGATGGCTGGCTAGCCCTGCTGCCATTCCTCCCCAGATTTTGATCTATATTGCTGCCAAACAGCTTTACTAATAGTGGCTCAGGTGAGTCTGTGGGAGCCATGGAGCTCCACCTTCACCTGGCCACTAGTGAGCAAGCCATTTCTAATGCAGAATAATCTCTTTTATGTGATGATGGGACAGGATGGGATGTCACCACAGCCATGCTGGCGATGCATTCATTACGATATACTGCCGGGTGCCTGAATGACACCACAAGTGACTGTGACAGTAGTACTGAGCCCTGCTCTGCTGTTTGTGACACCACTCAGGGTGTCCAGCAGCAGGGAAATGTCAGAACCTCTCTCAGCAGCGCCACGTGCGCATGGCTGATGTAGTGATCTTGATAAAGGCAGACACAGATCTTTATTTCTGTCTTCTGAGGCTCGCTGTGTTATGCCAGGCTGCATTACCCCGTGTTTCGGTGTCAGGCTGAGAGCTGGATTGCTCTGGAAGGGCCATGCTGGCCTGTGAGAAAGATTTTGCATGGACAGTCGGTGTGTTGGGACAGCAGCCTGCGTGGCTTTGCCGGGGGGAGGTGTCCCTGGTGCTGCAGAGGTGACTGTAAGCCCTTACTGAAGATGGGGACACAAAACTGCACCAGCAGCAGGGAGAGGGACACCTGCATGTGTCTACGCAGGGAAGCTGGGACGCGGGATCTGGGTAAAAGCCAGGTAATTTTCCCAGCCTGAGCTGGGGACGGTGCCTTCAGCCCGCCTTGTATCCATGGAGCAGGATGGGCTTCCTCAAGTGGAAACATCCCGACCTCTGCCACCACCCATGCCACTGCCCTCACCTTTGTTATCGTGCCAGATCCGCACTTTGCAGAGGTCTCCCAGGCTCAGCATTTCGGAGAAGCTGAATTCATCCATCTGGTTCCTCTCGAACTTGTTGGACTTGTTGGACTCCTTCAGAGGCAGGGTGCCGCTGTCCCCGTACTCCCCAAACAGGATCAAGGACACGTTGGCATCGGTGCCTGCTCCTGGAAGGAGACAGCAGAGAGAAAAGCCATGAGTTACCCTGCCAGGCTGGGCTGATTCCCAGCCCCCAGCTGCACGGGGAGGCAGCAAAGGCAGGCTGGAAGAGGCTGCAGGGGTGCTCGTGTTTCTTTCTGGATTCGTGCAGGATCCTGCAGGGAGGACAGCCAGCCCTTCCAGTCCATCCCACACATGCAGATGGATGCTTTGCCCTTGCACTTGAGGTGTGCTGACCGTGCTGATGGCAGTGCTCATGGGAACCAGGAATTTCTGTTCCTGATGGAGCTCTGTCCATCACAACGCTCTGCAGGGGATGCCAGTGTAGTAATTCGCATTATTCCAAGGCAGCTTGGGAAGTAAAGTGACTTACCCGGCAGAATCCAGCAATCTACTAAAAAGTGTTAAGAGCACACTTTAACTTTTCTAGCTACAAAGTGTTGTCCTGGGCTTCCCACTGAGGCACAGTCCCTTTTCCACACTCAGCCGTTCCCTTCTCCAAGCACTTGTGGCACTCAGGGTCCTTCAGCTCAGGTCTGCCTCCTCCTGCTCACCCTGTGTTGTGTGGTACAGGGATTTCAGAGCTTCGTGCACATCATCAGTGAAGCCACTGCAGCATCTCACTGCCCTCCCACCCCCAGCAGATCTTCCTTCTGTATTGCTCTTTCTCAAAATACTGTCCAGGCTTCATTAAATGGAAAAAGTCCCAGTTTCTCATGCAACAGTTTGCTCCTCCAGCTCCCACCTTCTTTTTATGTATATGTTAGGAGATCAAAAAATGTCCAAGATGATCTTTATTACCTGATATTGAATGTCATATGAACACTATTGTCCATATTTTTCCGAAGAAAACAGTCATGCTGTTTTCCTGACTTTTGGGGAGTTCAGGGCCAAACCATCACCTGCAATGAGTTTACATTTTAGCTGCAAGTGCTACATTATCATCTGGCACTGTTAGTAATTTGACCAAAACAATTGCATCTTAATTTTGATGCTGTAATATGAAAGCAGATTCACAGAGAGAAATAAGATTCCACGTGGGCAGACAGTCATTGATTGCTCTTGTCGGAACCAAGGCCTTAAAATTTTGGGAAAGGAAAAACGAGATCATCAGGCTCAAATCTGCCTTACAAAGAAAGTCAGCATCTGCTGCCCTCATTTGGATAGCCCAGCTTTGAAACGCTAACCTCCTGCCAGGCCCTTTCTTACACAAGAGTACCATAAATCCACTTTGAGCCACACAGGCAGTATTTCCCACAGCTCCATTCAAACACCACACAGACACAAAGTTAGGGAGACTGTAAACTTCTGGAGAGAGCTACCACTTCCACAGGAAAATTATTTAAATGCAGAAGTTAGGATGCAATCCTTCTTATGGAAGGACCGAAAAATGAAATTACTAAAAGAAAAAGGATTCATGTAGAGGAAAGGCAAAGCAACATGTGGTGTCCATGGAAAGAGTTTCCCATGTTAAATTGGGGCTAATTCTCAACAGTTCCCTGGGAAGGGTTTAAGTAGGAAGAGAAAGCATCAGGGATTCAGGCAGTTCATCTAGCAGTACTTTTCATGACCCCGAAGCTTGCTGAGGTGAGGAACAAAGCAAACTGAAGTCCATTTCCTTGCAAGGAGCAGGCTCCTAATTAATGCCAGGTCTCAAAAAGCACAGAACCAACTGTTTCTTAGCAAAATTGTCCCTGCAGGAAGAAGCTTATGAAGGTCTCATGCTGTGACATTTCCCTCACAAGCAATTAGCAGGAGATGGGAAAGTAAAGAACAGAAATGTTAAATCAATGTACATTTCACCTACTTGGGTCTCTGATATTTTTTTTTTGTTATTGTTGTGGTTGCCAGTTCCAGGAAACTGTCAGGAACATTTAGGAACAGCAAAAAACTTGACAAATGAAGAGATGAAGGTACTGTGGTTGCACCAGCCTTAGCTGGTGATGAGTCCAATAGCTCATGGATTGATGGTGGGATTTGCAGAACTGACCTGAACTTCACCATCAACACCCTAAACAATGGCAGAGCATTTCCTCAGCAGATTTCCAGCCAACAGTAGATTTGTGGGACTGACTGACATGCTGAGTGCCAGAGTTCCAACCCAGATAGACCTTGAGAAACTTGAGGACTGGGCAAGCAGAAATCCCATGAGATTCAGCAAGGAGAAATGCAAAGTCCTGAGTCTGGAGTGGAATAAACATGGCACGTGCTGGGAAGTTGAAGATGACCAAAGGTCACAGCAGTACCGTTCATATTCCCATTGAATTCAAGCTAGAAGGAAGTTCCTGGTGTTCAGTGCAAAATGCCAGTTTGAATTCCTGGGCTGTGCCAAGACACTGAGAAGAGCTCGGTGTGGTTACTGAGATGGACAAGAGCTGGGACATGCCACTGCAAGGAGAAACCCTGAGAGGAGGAGCTGGGGCAGGAGCACAGGAGCCCCTTGACCACGGGCAGGGACAGTGACAGTGATGGCAGGGCCGTGCACGGTGTCACATCATACCCCAAAAAGCCACAGCCACAAGTTGCTGGGGATGTTCAGGCTGGGAATCAGGAAAAAGACAAGTTTCTTGGGAATGTGGTGCGGGTCTGGATCAGATGCCTGGGGAGGTGATGGCATCACCGTGCCTGGAGGTGTGCATTGTTTGGCTGGGCAGGCTTAGCAGGCTTGACCTAGAGCTGGAACAGTCCTTTGAGCAGGAAAATGGGTGAAATAACCTCCACAGGACCCTTTCCTCAGAAGTCTCTCTGATTCTGTGATTCTGACTGAGCAGATGCTCCATTTTTAAACAAACTCTGGGCTTGAGTCACAGCTGTCTGAGGCCAAAGGATGTCCTTCTTTTGACATAACAAAGACCTGGATGAGGCACTAGGAACTGACACCAACTGTCCTAAATTATGTAATTTGTAGGTTGGAACTGAGCTGACAACATCCTAATTAATCTTATAACAGCAGAGATAAAAACCTTCTGCTTCATTAATGCTTGAAAAAAGAGAAAGTGGTATTTATTAATTCTCCATCTTTATCACCATGTATATGATGCCTGGACAGAGAAAGTAAAAATTGACCAGTCAGAGGACACTTTCGTGCCTCAGAAAGAGCTCTTGGGTGGTCTGGCTCTATTGCATCCATGCCTGTGGGTCCTGCCTTGAAGGAAATGAGATTGTGAGTTACATCTAAGATCAAGGCTTGGTTTTACCAAAGATAACCCATCTGACTTGGGGGCTGTATGCCCTAATGACCTCTGCTTATCTGTGTGTAGCCTGAGGCACTGCTGGTGGTGGAAGAGAGGTGATCTGAGCTTCTCAGGAGTGGAGTCTTCCCCTCTTGCAATCTCTGTAGGTTAAATTATTATAGGAGCAGAATGACTTTGTGAAAACCAAACTGTGACTTAATGGTTTCTTTGAGGAAAATGGAATATAGTGCTGTTTTTAAAGAAGAGGTGGGAAGGAAATAGCTTATGCTTCCTAGTTTGCTGCAGGACATTCTTTGTGGGATTCATTTTCCCTAACTTTAGCCATCTAGCCTAACTTAATTATGCAGTCTCTGTCTGAATCTGATGAAGAAAGACTCAAGATGCAGAGACCCTCAGGAGGATTATCCAGACCACTGATGAAGACTCTTCTCTCCCAGATGAATTGACCAGACACGGTCTAGACCAGGAGGAACTAAAACCAGAAATACAGTTTTTCAGAGAGTAACAAATAGGTGAGATGAATTTTCTTGCCTTTTTTTTTCCCTTCAACTGGAAACTGCATTTTCCATGCAACTGGAAAGTTGAAAGCCATTGCAAAGAAAAACTTTATACCTAGAAATAAACACATTTGATTCCAGTCCTTGTGCAGTATTGCTGCTCCTTGACAATGTCAGTGTGGCAGGAGATGATATAACATGTTTAAACACCGCCAAGGATAAAACGTCTTTCTTCCTGAATTGGTCCAACCAGGAGTAATTGTGGAATACATAATGATTGAAAAGGGGAGATGGTTCATGACTTGCATCTGCTTTAGATAAGCTGGATAAAGTTCAGCATTATGTCAGTGAGCTGTGTGATCTAATCACAGGCACACTCTCTGAAACCTCTCTGTAATCTGCTCTTTCCTACTGGTTGTCGCTGCTCATAATGAAATAAAATGTTTCTTCATTAATACCCGTCATCCTTCATTCAATGGGAAGGGCAGATCTGTCTGCTGCTGCTGTCATTTTCTATTCTCCTCTCATTTCTATTTCCATCACCTTTGTGAGTTAGGGCTGGTTTTCACAAAAAAAGGTCACAGAAAGATCTACCATTATATTAGATGGATTGCCAGATACATAAACAAATCTTCCTCTCCTTCCCTGTCTTTTGTCTTTTGTATTTCACTACATGTTTTTCAGACAAGCAGCCGGCAGAGGAGAGAGATAAGAAATGGTGAAGTGGCACAAAGATGCTCTGCCAGGGAAATTTTGATATTCTTAGATCAAACCTCAGAAGCTGCATAAATTACCACTGATAAAACCAAGGGGGAAAAAAAAAAAAGAAGAAGTTACAAAGGAGAAAAATAAAAGAGATTTGGAGGTCAGGAGGTGATTGTGTGCACTGGTGTGACAGAATCTCACTTGAGGGACAACCTTTGAAACAAGGTGTCTTCAAAACAATGTCTGGCTTGCCCCGTCTTGGCAGGAGACACCTTGGATATGGCTGCAGCTTTCATCCAGCAGTCTGACAAAAACTCCCATGAAAACAGGCAGTGAACCCAGGAAATGACATTGAAACCCCATTTCTTGGCTCTTGAAGCTCTCCAGCTTTCTGTACACTTCATTCCGCCTCTTCTATCTGGTGTGCATTTAAGATTTTTATTTTTTTTTCCCAGCCTGAGATAAATGGTCTCAAAACACTTTGAAAGGGTGGGTGGATTATTGCTGTCTGCTTTGGGCAAGGCAAACAGTGCTGACTGAAAACCTGAAGCACACCAGCTCTGCCCACCCTACATGGATGGACCTGACCAGAAAAGAAGAATGTGGCTGCTGACCTCTGCAACTTGGTCTGGTAATAGCTTCTGTTAAAGCTGTCTTCAGAGGAACCAAAGAGCAGTGAAACCTGGGCCTTGTGCCTAAATATGTTTTGCCCAGAGCGCAGATGAGAATGTGTCTCGGAATGACACCACTGCCATGGTGGACAGGCAGCCAAAATGGTTGTATTCTAGCTAAACTATGCTTTTTAAAATGTGATTTCAAATGAAGCAGATGTTTTCCATTGCTGAAGACCAAACTTCATACTAGAAAAGTCGTAAAATATCTAGCAAGGACCAACCTCCAACATCACTGGTTTTAACCTCAAGAGTGTACGTGGTGTCCTCCATCATCTGCTCATCGTTTATGACAGCTGGCATCTCACACACCAGGCTTCCTTTTTCGTTTTTCACCTTGGACAGCCAGTCCCCATAGGTAAATGTGGCCACTTCTTGATTAGTCAGGTTCTTCAGGGTGATCTGTGAATAGCCAAAATAGGGGGAAAAAACCTCACTTTAGTCACTATTTGAATGAGGGCAAATGTTAAACTTATAAAGTGCATGATGTGGAAGGACATGGGAGAGCTTGGCCAGAGCTCCAAAACCCATATTAAGCTCTTCTGGGATGAACGGAACTGCCTCCAATGGACAATATTTGCTGTGGTGGTTTGTCCTGAGAAATGGTCTTCATAGCTTTACAGTGCTTTTCCACCCGCGGGGCAAAGCGAAGGGAGAAATTTGCTCCTCTGACCTGAGTTATGGACAAAGCTCATCTCTAGGAGAGTCAGACCCCTCCGGTGAGCCAGCACTCCAAGGAAGTAACAGAGTCATGAAAAACTTCACTGCCTCTCCTTGAAGCACCCAGCATCTTTCTTTTGCCTGCCTCCTTGGCGTGAGCATGCAGGAATCGTCGTAGAGAGACACAAACCAAGCCCAAACAAGTTAAAACAAGGCACAAGATAAAATTAGGCCAGCAAAACTTAATATTTCACACACTTCTCCCTCTGGGAAAAGGTGACAGAACAAACAGTATGCAACAGATATTAGTCACACTATCTAACGTGTCGTGGAAGCAGCTCAGATGCTGTGGTGGTAAGAACAGAGTGGGAATGAATTCAGAGCCGCTCAACAAGTTACTCCAACAAACGCCTAATAAAATATCCACCTTTATGTCTCTTGTTGAGTGTGGGCTCGGTGGAGCATCAGTCAGGTGGGAGAAAGGCATTGCACCTGCCTCGAGCAAAAACCGAGCAGTAAGTTCTCACCAAACTGGGGGAGCTGGAGGGAAGGGAGGAGACAGAGCTGTAAATTGCCATTTGTGCTACCACCTAACAGAAACACAGACTGCACCTGTGCGTAGCAGTGCATCAGCAAACAGGGTCTCTGCAAGGGACAGGGAAACATGAGCCCAGACGTGCCAGAGAACTGTGGCATAGTACAGGGAGGAATGAATCAGGAGCGGTGGGAAATGTTATATTAAAAGGGACTCTTGGAGGTGTGGAGTTCCACCCACTGCTCCAAGCGTGGCCAACTGCAGAGCCATGCCCGACTGAGCTGTGAAAATCTTCAAGGGTGTGGATTCCCCAAACACTCTCAGTCCTCATCACAGGGCTGCACCACTCTCATGGGGAAAATTTTATTCTTTATATCTGATCAGGGTTTTCCTCACTGCAGCTCGTGTCCATTGCCTCTCGCCTTTTCGCTGTCCACCTCTGAGAAGAGTCTAGATCAATGGTTTCTGTAACCTCCTTTCAAGCAGCAGAAGACTGTAATTGGATTAAACCTCATCCTTTTCTTGTCACTGCTTAAAAACTCTGTTTTCCTCAGCCTTTTGTGCCATTTGCTTCCCGTGGCCCCTTAAACACCTCAGTGATCTTCCACCGCATGCTCATATACCAGACTAAGAAAAAAAAGTCTTTAAAACTCATCTTGGGATAAAATGTACTCAGATTCTGTCCTCAAACTTCAGGTGTCCCAGTCCACGGCCCTCTGATGACCCCAACCAAGCCTTGCTGGAGTCTTTAGCAGTTCATAAGAAGAACACTGCTCCAGGTTATAAAAATTAGTTTTAAAGAGGGCAGTGGCTGCGCCAAAGCTGAGCAGTAAGCCATGCTATTTGTGCATCTGTTCTGTGGGTAGGACACTCTTCTGGGGTTTTCACTCTGCCTGATGCTAAACAGGAATCTGTAACACAGCACCTTCACGGTCCTGTCCCAGGGGGACAGGACATTTTTGGCTGTAGAAGATGTCCCACTTTTCTAAAAAGCTGCTTATTCATAGCCAGAGACACTGTTACTTTGTGGTCAAAGGAGCTGTTCTATGAGTCAAGAGATATTGAATCAAGCCCTTGCTTTGAACCAAGCAGGAGTCAGGTCTCCCCCCGCCACAGCTGGTGGCCTTTCTGCTGGGGCACAGAAGTGTCCTCTCCCAAGGATGTGTGAGCAATGCCCTCATCCCCTTAGAAGTCCAACCCAGAAAGTTTTCTCTGGCGAAAATTTGCAAAATTGAATTGTGAGCAATGTCAGGCTGACTGATAATTTCTGTTTTCCCCCCACCCTGGTGCATAAACTCCACACTGGAGAAGGCTCAGCCATTCTCTGGGAATGACAGACACTGTTAGTAGCAAATCGTCCTGAGCAAAGCTTGCAGGGAATTGTCAGGGAAGCAGTGGGGATAGAAGCAGATTAGAGTTGTCACCTGGAGAGCACTCACAGACAGAGAGGTCAGGCCTCTCACAAATGCCCAGCCCATGCTCAGCGCTCCAGATGCTGTCTGAGAGAAAAAGTCTGGCTACCAAAACTGCGGGAGCAAAGTGCCAGCTTTTTCCATCCTCAGCCCCTCACCCAGGGCATGTGATTGCTTCTGAATGCACCTTCCTGTGAGCAGTAGGGACAGAAACAGGGCCCCTGATACCTCGTTCTGGGGTGGTGCTGCAGGAGGAGCAGACAGCGGTAAGATATTCACTTTATGAGCTTTTTTTGCCCAAGGGATATCAACCCAGAAATGCAACTCCATCCTGGGCTGAGCCCCAACGTGGGCAGCAGGGTTGTGGGGATTGTGCCCCTCTGCCCCTCAGGTGAGACCTCACCTGCAGAGCTGCCCCAGCCCTGGGAACAACAGCACAAGGACCTGGAGCTGCTGAGCCACTCCAGAGGAGGCCACGGAGATGCTCCAGGGCTGGAGCCCCTCTGCTCTGGAGCCAGGCTGGCACAGCTGGGTCTGTTCCCCTGCACAGGAGAAGGCTCCAGGGAGAGCTCAGAGCCCCTGGCAGGGCCTGAAGGGCTCCAGGAGAGCTGCAGAGGGACTGGGGACAAGGCATGGAGGGACAGCACACAGGCAATGGCTTCCCAGTGCCCGAGGGCAGGGCCAGATGGGATCTTGGGAATTAGGAATTGCTGTCTGTGAGGGTGGGCAGGCCCTGGCACAGGTGCCCAGAGCAGCTGTGGCTGTCCCTGGATCCCTGGCAGTGTCCCAGGCCAGGCTGGACAGGGCTTGGAGCAACCTGGGACAGTGGAAATTGTCCCTTCCTATAGCTGGGGGTGGAATGAGATGACCTTTAAAGGTCTTTTCCAACCCAAGCTGCGACTCTATGGTCACCGCAAGGGACATGGAAGTAGCAGCTGGGGGGTCACACCTGCCTGCTGGGTCACAATGTGCGCACATTGCCTCTCTAACCCACCGTGGACCCCCTAAATTCCGGTCAAGAGCCTAAACACATCCTGTGGTCAGTGGTGGGAGCTGGGTATCCCCAGGGAAGCCGCGCCCAAAGTGGGGGCAGGCAAGGAGCTTTCCGAGGCATCCTCCCCTCTCTCAGGTCCATGTGTCTCATGGCTACAGAGGGAGCCTGAAGAGCTCATTGGAAGGGGTGAAAGCCAAATGTAGTCTTTTTCAGTGACTAAAATAGCAGAAAATGAATCCCATCCTGCAGGAAGATGTTTGTGGGTGTAGCACACACCGAGGATGATGCAGGATTTTGGTTTCAATCATGAGGGTCAAGAAAGTCATCTCAGTGAGCTGAGCTGAGACTATATTTAATTTTTTCCTGTTTCAGTACGACTAGCTACTGCTTGGCAATGAGACCACTACTTTAAACTGCACTTGAGCTATTTTTTAGGATACCTAGAACTTGCTGCGGGCATCCAGTGTGCTTTTCGGCTCAAACTTCCTTGCTAATTATGCAAGGAGTTTAGCTGGACTGTAGAACACCTATGAGCAGCGAAAAAGAGGTGGTGGAAGTGTGTGTGAATAACACACTGATAATTTGCTTTGTAGCTGAGCAAGTGCAATAATTGACAGGAACTTTAAACCAAATTAATTGCATGCTGTCTCCTGCAACGGAAAGGTTTGACATGTCCGATTATTTGATTTAGCCCTACCCAGCCTTCTCCCAGATGTCATGTAAAACATGCTCCACAGGGTCTCCCACTCCACTGACACCAAAACACACAGCTCCTGAATTCACCTTCAAAGGCTCAAACACAGGATTTCATGCTTCTGTTGCCTGTCATTATTCTTCGCTTTAAATCAGGACCTTCTGACTGTAAAACAAAAAGACTTCTCTCTTTTGCAAAGAATAAAAGTCAGCTTCAGCTATATAATTCTCAATTCTCAATAATAATTCTCAAATTCTCTTAATCTCCTTTATACAAAGGAGAAAGAACTGAATAAAGACCGAGTCCCACATGCAGGATTATTTGTGACGTTTGAATGCAATGCAATTAGTGCTTCATTAAGGCAGCTTCTTATCTGTCTGGCTTTGACAGCACAAAGTAACATTAAAATTCTGTAGGAAGCAACTCTGCAGAACTCAACAGTCTCATAATTCCTGCTTTTCACTCTGCTTTCATCCCTTCTTGTTTCTAGCTTTTCAACTTCATAGCTAAGACACTGGGCAGCAGGTGAAATCACAGGGACTGAGGAGCCACCTATCCCAGGAAGAGGTTTCCAAAACATTTAGATAAGTTTCCTAATTAGAGACTTTTTTTTTTTTTTTTATGCTGAGGGTGGTGAGGCCCTGGCACAGGTGCCCATAGAAGCTGTGGCTGCCCCTGAATCCCTGGAAGTGTCCAAGGCCAGGCTGGACAGGGCTTGGAGCAGCCTGGGACAGTGGAAGGTGGCCATGCCCATGGCAGGGGGTGCAATGAGATGATCTTTAAGGTCCCTCCAGCCCAAACCATTCAGTGATTCTGTGATTCCATTCCCTGAATTTTTCAGAAACATGGAGCAGTGCCATGGTAGATTGATGTGGAAGAACATGAGATTCAGCATTAGGTCAGTGGAAAAGTTCCACACTTTATGTCCCTCCCGGCAGTGCTGTGATCAGAAAACATTGCTCAGCTTTGGAGAACATTCACTATGCCTTTTTGGGCATAGTAATGATCAATAATGTTCATTTTGTTGCAAAACATCACTAATCAAATTTTGTTCCCTCTAGAGGTTTAGGTATCAGCATTTAAAACTTATTGCTACTCGTGGCGCAGTTTGAATTTTCAGCACCAAGTTCATTATTTCGCTGAGATTCTGAATGAAATTTTAGTGTATTTTATGAAGACTGAAAAAAAGTATGACTACTTGCCTGCTTGTAAATTGAATCTTTTGGCTGTGTACAGAATAATTGATAATTCATGCATTTTAATTGGTATTTATGCATTTCTATATCTGGTAAACTAAAAGCAGTATAAATTATGGCTAGCAACAGTTTACCAAAAGACCAAAGAGAATTAAAAAGATCATTTATTGTTAGTTTAATAGAACAAGAAAACTGAGAATATCATGTAGATAAATGGAGCAACAAATGGTTAATTACGGGGTTGATGGCTTAATCTAGCTTCTCATTTCACTGTGCTAGTTAGCACTAACTGTGAACCATCTGTCTGAGAGTTTAGCACTACCCCCACAAGTATTTCATTATGCAGTTTTAATATGCACTTTTGACAGAAATGGAAATGGGCTCCGATCAGTTTTCATGTCACACCAGGCTACGTAAGTTTTTAAGTCTGGAATACAAATCAGAGAACACAAATCCTTCCTCCCCTCTTCCAGGGTGCTTCTACAGCCACCCTCTGCCTGGCAATGCAAATGCTGTGTTTACCTTTGCACAGAGGGTGGCAAAGAAAGCCAATAAATACAGTTCTCTATGTAACACTGGAGTTAGAAAGTCCTCTGTGCTCTGCTTCTCTGTGAAAAACAGAAACTATGGGCATCATTTTCATAAGCTTCTAAAATAATAGAATTATAAAAGAATGGGTTGGGTTGGAAAGAACCTTAAGGACCTTCCATTTCAACACCTTCCACTATCCCAGATTGCTCCAAGCCCCATCCAACCTGGCCCTGGACACTTCCAGGGATGGAGCAGCCATAGCTTCTTTGGCAGCCTGTACCAGGGCCTCAACACCCTCACAGCCAGGAGTTTCTTTCTAATATTTAATTTAAATCTCTCCTATTTTAGTTTAAAGCTCTTACCCTTTGTTCTATCACTATCCGCCCATGTAAAAAGTTGCTCTTCCTCACTTTTACAAGCCCTCTTTTAAGTCTGTTCTCAAGACCTGTTCTCATGCACACCATCTGCCTGTGGCTTCTGTAGAGCTGGAAGGTGGCTATGAGCCCACTGGATCGGTCCCAATGAGAGTCCTCTTTGCCCACTTTCCTGCGAAAGCTTTGATTTTGGTAGGACAGTCCAGCAGGCTGAGGTTTCAGAATGCCCAGACAGGAAGGTGGGAAGGCTCAACTAAAGATGCTGCCATCCCTTGCCTTTGTGCTGCTGCTGATTCATGGTTGCAAGACCTGGAATGTCTCTGGATGAGTAAGCTTTATTTGATTTCATTTTATATGAACACGATTTATAAAGCTCAGGGGAAGGCATGTGAGAAATTACGAAGGGAGTTTGACCAAGACATCTGAATCAAATCAGAGAACAGATTGAGTTGTTCTTTAGGCACAGAGAGAGAAACTGTGCATCTGTGGAATCTATTCTAAAGATATGTGCTGGAGGTCTAATCCTTTGAAAAGCTGCACAAGCACCATCATGGAATCTTGGAATGTTAAGGATTGGAAGCAACCTTAAAGCTTGTCCATTCTACCTGCAGGGACACCTTCCACTATCCCAAGTTTCTCCAAGCCCCATCCAACCTGGTCTTGGACACTTCCAGGCATCCACAGTCTCCTTGGGCAACCTGTTCCATCATTTCAACACCCTCACTGTAAAGAATTTCTTCCTAATATCCAGCCTAAATTTCCCCGCTTTCAGTTCCCCTCCTTCCCCAGCTGCTGAGGGAAAAGTTTAGAAGTGGAGATGCTGAAGCAAAAATGGTACTGCAGCACAGAAAGGCTTCTGAAAGTGAGGTTCATCACTTCCCTGAAAACTCATGGCTATGTAGGGTCAGTGTTTAGAAACATCTTATCTATGGGACAAAGAAAAACTGCTGTGAACTAGTCAAGAAGGATAAAGGGCTCAATAAAAAAATCATGCAGTATTCCTTCTGACCATGGTTAAGCTACTGGATCTTAAACTGTTCTCAAAAAAAGGTCAAGATGCAGAAATCCAGCAGAATATCTACTCCAGAAAAACCACGGCAAAGGAAAATGGCAGAGACGTGTTTCTCCATTAATGACATCTGCTGGTCTGGAATCAGCACATCGTTTCCTCTCTATCTTAGAAATGTAACTATAGGGACCCCCAACAAGCAAACTACTTTTGACCACCCAAATAGGGGTGATCCTTGCAAGGAGCTGATTGTTTGTCAGCGAAGATAAAGGCAAGGACTGTGCTTTCGTTCAAGGTAGGCCATCAGGGAAAAATGCCATCAATTTGCATGTTCCATTCAAAATGCAAGATAAAAATGACACCTGCTCATATAAATGAGAAAAGAAAGAAATCTGCCAGCGTGCTAGAGGAGAAGGGAAGGTGAGAGGTGGGGTGATGCAGCTGACTGGGTGGATTATTTGGAAATGTCCCACCCAGCCCAGGGTGTCTCTGTCTGGCAGACAAACATCTACCCCCCCATGGACTCAGATTCCCACATGGCAGAGATCTGCAGGGGCTGAAGGTACATGCCAGGGACCAAAAAATATTGCAGGAGCCCTGGTGACCAACCAAGGCTCATGCAGGGAAGGACAGTGACATCTAACTGCAGAATCTGTGGTGAAATCATGGAATCATTCAGGTTGGAAAAGATGTCCAACATCACCAAGTCCACCCATTAACCCAGCACCACAGTGGTCATTATTAAACCATATCCCACAAATGTGCCACATCCAGAAGCCTTTTGAACACCTCCAGACGTGGCGATTTCACCCTAAAAAGAGCTTTACAACACAGCTTTTGCCCTTCCTCTCTTCTTTCTTGACTCAATTCCTGCAGAGAAAAACCATGAGAAAGAAAACAGGCAAAATATAGGAAATTAATAGAAACAAGTCACTGGGTGGCTTTCTCCTCTCGGCCAGGGGCTGAGAGGCTCCAGGGCATACAGGCTGTGAGAGACACGCGATGCCAAGTGCGTTACCTTTTCCATGAACCAGTGCGGGCGCGTTCCCTTCCCGTCCGTCCGGATCCTCATCTTCCTCAGCGGCGCGACGTCGGCGATCTCCATAATGAAACTGTCCTCCTGGCCCCGCTCAAACCTGCAGGGATTGGAAGACCAAGGAGGTTTCTGCTGCTTTTTACAGCATCGCTGTGCCTCCGTCCTGTGCCGCAGCCCTCGCCG
Organism: Acanthiza pusilla; assembly: GCA_036630365.1. NCBI lineage: Eukaryota > Metazoa > Chordata > Aves > Passeriformes > Acanthizidae > Acanthiza > Acanthiza pusilla. The sequence goes on along the minus strand of JAXCHO010000032.1, from coordinate 1,866,547 downwards.
TGCCAACAGCCTCAAATTAAAAGTTTATGAGTGCTCCTTATTGGACTTGAGCTTTCCTGCGCTGCAAGCACCAGCCACTGTGCTGTTGGCAAGACACCTCCGTGCAGATTTGACAGGGATTCCTCCTTCCCTGGAAAACACAGCCCACCTGGAGCTGCTCCAGGCAGCCTGTGGCATACATTACCATTCTGTTTGCAACCAGAACAATAGCGACTCACAGTCAGGCTTCTGCACATCACCTCCCTCCTGGCAGCTGCCCACTTGCTTGGCCCATTCCAGCTAGAAGACAGAACAATTTCACCTCATCTCCTTTCCCTGAGGCGCAGCACAAAACTTTGTGTTTGCTGTGGAGAGAGGCAGTGCTGCGGCTCAGCGAAATGCGGCACCAGGACTGCAGGTCGGAGCCCAAAGCCCAAGTTTAGCAAGCACAGGCAAGTTGTGTTAGAATGGAGACAAAACCAGCCTCGTGAATTTGTGGGATTTGGATTTGCAAACTGTCTCTGCCTCTGGTAAGAAGCAGGGAGGGTTTGTGTAACCTTGCGTGAAAGACCTTTCCCGGCGCGTGGCTGCTGAGTACAGGCACAAGGAGTGCAGGAACTGCTCATCCAGAGCAATCAGCAGAAAGCAGGAGAAGGGAAAAAACAGCGAACATGTGCTTCCCAAAGAAGATTACATTGGCCAGGACTGCACCTGCCCTCCCTTTTGGCACCACTGGTGCTAGGAGGAGTGCCTTGATTCAAAGTGCTGCCTCAGGTTCAATGTTACTCTGTTCTAAGCAAGTGTGTCTTCCAGTTTGCCCCCAAATACTCTGGAGACCTCCTCTGTTCTTGGAGTTGGAGATCCAAACCTAGCTAAGGAGAATGGCAGCCAGATCCAGGGGGTCTACCAAGCACACGGTGACCACTCTGCTGCTGAGGCTCCTCCTTCATGCAAAGTTCTCCTTGTGGGGGAATTACCTGAGTGTGCTGAGAGGTTTGGGAAGAGCCCCGCAAGATGTGGGCACTGTTGCAATAAAAACAATCCATAATGATGATATCTCATTCCTGGCAAGGCTTGCAGCCTCACATAGCTGTGCAGTGCCAGAATGTGGAGAAAAAAACATTTTCTTTACCAACCTCTGTTCAGATTACCCCCTGCAGGATGAATGTGATTATACTCACACCATTATCTGAGCATGCATAGCTGCAGATGTTAGCAATAGGGGTTGGCTCAAGCTCCTCAGTTTTCATCCAGGCTTTGCTTTCTCTGCACTCCCAGAGGCATTTGGACAGGGCATTTTGGTCCCAGTCCATTTCTAGTTATTAAGGGTTATGTGTGCTCTTTGAAAAACTCCTTTTTCTTCTTATTCGTCTTTCTGTGGTAGCAGATACAGAGGCAGCCTGTCTCACTGTGAGAAATAGAATGTACTTTTGTCCCTGGACTGGATTGATTTCCACATCTATTTAAGAAAAAGGTGTGACCCTTCCAGTCTGAACTATGCTGTGATCCTATGATCAGTTTTTATTACAATCACTATTACCTACAAAGCTTCACAGAAATCTCTCACTCTGAGGGTTTCCAGGCTGAGAAACTCTAAGCTAAAATGTCTGCTAGCAAAATAAAACATTATTTATCTTCAGTAAATGTCTCGTTTGAAGTTTGTAATGCTGATGCTCACCTGCTACTTCCAAGAGGGAAGTACTAGAGGCAAGTGATTGCCGAAGTGACAAACTGGGTGACCCAAAAGCTCTTTGCTATCCCTAATTTATATGAAGATGAACATAAACCTGAAAAAAATTGAGAAGGGAAGAAGAAGCCAGACAATCTGACTGCTGCTATTCCCTTTTCAGGACACTGAACCATTTATCTAAAGGATTTCATTAAGCTTTCCTACCCATGCCTGCCCTTATAAATATTTCCATTGCCCAGGGGTCTTGGCAATAACAGTAATGTAGCGAAAATTGCCTTAAATCCGCGGCAGGTTAGACAGACGGTTCTTCGTAATGCACTAAGCTGCTGTGAGTGAATTGGCACTGGATGGCCCCAATAAAGATGAAGTGCCTTTTACCATTTGGTTGCAGCAGCTCTCACCCATCCCTGCACTGCTGGTGCAAGGGCTGGAGAGATTTCCGTGCAGAAAAGAGCCAGGGAAGGCTGTACTGTTAACAGCTGGATGAAGACTGGTGGCAGCGGTGCGGAAACAGACAGGATGTGAATTTGGGGACACGAATGTCCTCTGCAGAGGGTGCTAATGAGATGACAAGAGCTCTGTACAGCTGGAGGTGTGATACGGAGCACCTCCAGCGAGCAGAGATGTGTCAGTAGAGCAGCACAGCATCCTGGAGATGTTAACATAATAAGAGTTCTGCCCTACACTTCCTTTTTTACACAGCTCTGATGATTTTTCAACACCTTTCACAGATCCTCTACTGTCAGATGACAACTGAAACAGCTAATAACATAGAGACTTTTCAATTTTCCTTCATTGCACTTTCATACTCTTATATCAGAGATTGTCCATCTCTGCCATGTAGACAAATGGGATGGATTTTTAGAGGCCACAAGGTTTAGGGGCAGATGCAGCAAGACTGCAACCCTGCTCCCAAGAGGCTGGAGGTGTCTTGATCCCCTTTAGAGATTTTTGGTTGATGCACCCTGATGCGAAATCTGCTTCATTTCTGAATTCAGAAAGCAGTGGTCCATTTTCCCACCTTCTAGAACTGAGTGTTAGGATTATATCAGTGGAGGACAGGCCCATTTGGGCTTGCCCAGGGTTTTGTAAGAGGGATGTCACCAATGGCCACACTTGCCCCATAACCCAGGGGCATTCCCCACACGTTGGATGTCCCTCTGTGAGGGGAGCAGAGCCAAGAGCTGTGGATTCCTGCATGACTCAGCTGTGTTCCTCACAGCCATTTTAGTCAGCAGCACCTCTGCTGCATTTTTTTTTACAACAGACGAGGCTCGTGCTTGTTACTAACTAAACACATGAAGCTCTCAATCTTAACTGTGCTTGTCCAGACGCCCACTCTGCTATGACAGCTTCAAGGAAAACTTCCCCTGGGCAAACACCTCTGTGCAAGGTGCACCTTATCTTCACTTATCCAGCACCCCCTCAGCAAGCCGAGCTCCAGCCATGTGGCCAAGAGCTCCCACCCTTCTGATGCTCTGAAGGTGCTTTGCTGAGTAAGATCAGAGGCAGTAAGTTTATTAAATTCAAGTGTGGTGAAACCTGTCGTTAAAAGATGGTTCATTATTGAGCATGCCACAGCTTTCTGGACTAGGGAAGGTGTTAGGAAGGAACAGGAAAGCATTGGGAAATGGATAAGTGGTGGCATGTGTGGGTTTTTTGGCTCACAGAAGCACGGGCATCAGATTAGGGTTTGTTAGCTGTTTCTGCTGAAGGAAACACGAGATTTCACCTTTTTCGTAAAATCAGGGTGTGTGGTGCAGCATTGTGTGCCACCAGCTATCCATTTCCAAGTGCTCTCCTGGGCAATGTTCACAGTTCTTCTTGGGGACAATGCAGGACTTCATATTTTTGTTCAAGATGCAAAGCTGCTGAGGAAGTTAAACAAGACTTGTACAAATGTCAAAAGGTTGCTTCCCTGGCTATATACAGGGCTATATACACTCCTTTGCTTTGCTCACTAAATATCTGACAGAAACACTTGCAGGGGGCCCAGTTCTGAATCTATAAAGTCAATGGGACTAAATGTTTGTGCTTCAGTGGCAGCACGATCAGAGCCCCAAGTGCTTCTTGACTTGATGCTAAAATCTGTCATTATTCCCCTTCCAACCAACAAAAATGATGGTTGCTGTACCTGTCTCCATTTTTGTCCAGCTGCATCTCCTCAGTGGTCCCATTGGATCCAAAGACAGTCATGAAAATACTGGCGTCGGTACCACCACCTTCAACGTCTCCAGTCACAACTGTGGCTTCGTAGAGGACCTGGTGACGATTGGAAACAATCAGAACAATCCTCATTAAAAAAGCTGTCCTTAACCTGTGCTAAACAGGGCAACAGACTTTCCTGGAGGTCTACTTCCTTGCCAGAAAAGGCTGCAACACAACTTCTTGGTTCCTCTCCACACCACTGTTTTCAGAGGCACAGTTAGAGACCAAAACTCACTACAGGACTTTCCATCTATGACTCTTTCTGCAGATTTTCTCAGCTGAGAAAGAGACAACATTGTGGCAACATCTGAGTCACAGAATCACCGAATGGATTGGGTTGGAAGGGATGTTTAAAGCTCATCATGTCCCACCCCCTGCCACGGGCAGGGACACCTTCTGCCATCCCAGGTTGCTCCAAGCCCTGTCCAGCCTTGCCTTGGATACCTCTCCAGGGACAGGGGAGCCACAGTTTCTCTGGGGAAACCATGCCAGTGTCTTACCACCCTCAGTGTAAAAAATTTCTTCCTTTTATCTGATCGAAATCAACCCTCCCTCAGTTTAAACCCATTATCCCTTGTCCTATCGCAACACGAGTGCTGAAGACCTCTTAAGCTGCTCCTTCACAGGAGTCACAACCATCACATCAAAATCTGGGTCTCCAGCTCTCTGCTACAAGAATCTCTGCCCGGTCACCTCCAGCGCTTCAGACATCTGTACTGCACCAAACTCCTGCTAATTTAAAAAAAAAAAAAAAAAAAGAAGTCTCCCAAAAGAACAATTGTTTCTTTTTCTAGGATGAAAAATATTTTGCCCAAAGGTTCAGTGTTCATCTGGACAACATTTATTCCAGTATCAGTAATAGTTTGGAGGTTTATACATCAGAACGCTCCCTGTGGCGCAAAAATTCAACTATCCTGTTCTGCAAGGGGATGCTCACCGCTGCAGGAGATTCAGAATCCTCCCAGATCTTGTGTTCACTGAAGGTGTGCCAGTTTGTGAAAAGATGGTTTTTATAATTTTCACCTTACTAGCCTAATTTTGTTTTTTTCTCCTGACATGGGAACAACAAGACTGTGAATAAATACGTAAAAAATGTGCAAGTCCCAGTGGCTGTCAGGAGTTTTAAGACTTCTAGGCCACTTAGATTCTTTCAAGATCATAGCTATGGTAGCAAGACTTCTGGATTTAAGATGTGGAATAATATCAAGAAACTGCCCCAGAAAAACATATTTCAAATAGTGCACTGCTAGGCCAGTTTTATTGGCCTGAATTTTAGCTGTCACATAAACAAACAGAGCAACGGAATAACACAATTTAAAAAATAATCACTTTTGTTTGAACCTGAGTAACCTGCTCATCACATATTCATCCACACATATTTTAAATCTTAGCAATGCATCCTATTTTTTATAAGAAGGAGAAGAAAAACTCTTTTACCAATGCATTAAAGGCTTTTAATGACTGCAGTGGCCACTGAGTAATTTTTCTAAGTATGGAAAGGCAAATACTCAATTAAAAGCAAAAGGAGGGAATATCAAGCCAAGAAGAAAATTAAATGGGTACATATAGTTGCACAAAAGCCAAGCAAAAGACAAATAAAAAAGTATTAATCTTTCCAATGATGCTAAACCTATCAGTTGTCTTTGAACTCTAAAAGGATCTGTAAGATTCAGTTTCTAACTACAGCTATTTACGAGGGAACAGTCCCAAATACCTTTGACTAGGAGACTGATCGTAATGTCAAATGCTCACTTCTGGTTTCATGTCCCCACCATCTCCCCAGATTTCCTTCAAATCTCCCATCAAGTTTCTGGCCCGACACCATGGGAAAAAAATTGTAGTTAGATGTGTCTATTTTTGGCATGCTTGTGAAAATAAATATTCAGGATTGTGCTTTTAAAGGAAGACTGAACATAAGTCTTCATTAACATCCACTTCAATCTATGGGCAAGCCATCAGCTCACCAATAGGAGTTTGGAAACCTCATCCAGGAGGTTAGACGACAGATGGGACACTTTTATGAGATTGGTTTTAACCTTGGTATTAAGTCTGAGGCAGGTTTTTATACCCTCTTAGGTCAGTTCTGCCACTGAAATCTGCATTGATTTGGCGAATCCTTCACAAATGATAAAAATGTTATCAAGTTTTTGCACTTTTGGGGAACAAGATAGATTTCAGGAGAGTATCTTTAGCTTGGGAATCAAGAGCAGCATAAGGAAAAAATAATGTACTATGAAAGTGTAACCTGACTGTAAATAGAAGCACATCTATAGAGATTTTAAATTGCCACACGGGTATTTAAACACAGCGTTATTGTCACCTTCATCCAGACTGTTATTTCTGCTACAAATCTTACATCCAAAATCAGCATAGTTTAGCTTTCCAATTTGTACTTGTTTGAAATATGGCATAGCAGATATTACTTCAAAATTCATATATATGAGTGAAAAGACTATAGAGTTTTATTCATCACTGATTCAACTTTAATCAGTTATTCTCACCAAAGATCAGTCTTTCAAATGATTTCATGTTTCAATAACTTCCAATGATTATTAATTTCCCTGTCCCCTATTAGAAAATTCGGTATGTAGCCACAATATGGAGAGATTAAAATATTAAGATAATTCCACTGCTCTAATCTGATGAGTTAGAAGCCTTCCCTCATCTTGAAGCTGCTCCCACTCTGTGGATTCTAGGCGATTCAGTGGGTGACAAGATGAGGACAGGCTGCTGAGCTGTGTCCTACCTGCCCTGCCCTTCCATCTGTGCCATGGCTGTGTCTAAACAGTGCTCTAAACAGCCGAGACTCTAAACCATTGTCCCGGGGTGATGTAATGATAATCCTGTGTCCCATATCGTTTACATGCCTGCCCAAAATGTCCTGCAGCTTTAACTGTGCTCAGCAGCAGGAGAAGCTCTGCCAACGCGGGATGTTTTGAAACTCTCTCCCACTCGCTGTTCCGGAGGAAGGGACATTGCTTAGTCGGGCTGCTGCTGCTGCTGTGACTGCTGCTTTTTTTCCTTCCTCCCCTGGGATTGCTTCTTCATCATCTTTTTTTGAACCCTTTTTTTCTCGACTTTTTGTCAGAGAACCCTGGGAGCCCTGGAGGATGGTGGACAGGAAATCCTTGGGGGGAAACCCCCCGGAAAGGAGTCGCTACGCCTGAGGAAAAGGACACTAAAGTTCATCAACTGTTCATTCGGGTTTGGTAATTCCTTTTCCCCTCTCCCCTTCCCCTGTGCCTGTGGGGGGAACTCGGCAGGTTGTGCTGAATAAAGAGCTTTTCCCAGTTTCATTCCAGAGCCTCTGCTGTTGTGGGGGAGGGGGTGCCGAAGGCCTTTGCTGTGGGGGGAGGTGTTCTGTTCAGAGCACTTTCCACCCAGGAAAATTGTCGCTAACCCGAGACAACCATGCCTAAAGATTTTGCTAATAATATAGCACAGGAAAGGAAAGCCAAGAGAAGGCTCAAGACACTTGCAGAAGTCAAAGTCAGAGAGCTGCTGACACACGACCTCTTTCAGCAGAGGTCCCTGAAGCAGCTAAAGCACAACAAGAGCCTGGTGCCTACCTTGACGCCCACGTTCACACATTCTGCATCCAGGATGTTGAGGATTCGTGAGGTGAGCCCGTCACCCTTGTCTCTGGCCAGCCAGCACTTGCAGACGAAGTTGTACATGACGCCTTTGGTGGGCACGACGATGGTGAGCTCTTCCATCATCCAGCAGCTCTCGGGGGTCGCGCCGTCGTGCCCCACCTGCGAGGGCCAGAGAGAAAACACCTCCTGGGAAATCCGATTTCTCTGCACGAGGGTGATTCACCCAGCAGTGAAGGACTCAGAGTCTACCTACACCATCACAACAAACCATTCTGCGAGGGAGTGGAGGGAACTCTAAACAGTGCCACTGGAGTGGGCAATTGAGCTCAGGTCATCAGCTGAGGTGCATGAGGGAAGGCCATTCTCAAAACAAAGCAAGGTAGACTGGACGGACCCACATGAAAACATGTCCAGTCTCTTGCTACTCTTCTCCATTGACCTCTCTATGCTCGTTTGCAGTTGGCAGCAGTTGCATTGCTCCACCTTTACAAGCCTTTCCACTTCTGTCACTCCACTTGGAAGTGATAATTCAAAGCTTTAAAGTCAAGAAGAAAGACACAGCTCAGCAAACACCCACACATATTATTACAAGCACTTTCCTCACAAATCCACATATCAGTGAGCTGTATGTGTGAGGCTCTTTCTCTGTTTCCCATCTCCCCAGGCAGCAAAAGCTCTGTCTTTGTGCAGGAGACAACAGACGGATCTTACATCTGTAGCTGTTTGATTTTTGAGGCCACCTCCTCCAGCCTCAAGAATGATCCATCCTGGAGACCAGGAAGTCACACAAGGGTGGACACAAGCCTGCATGGATGAACAAGAAGCTCCTGACAAAATTTGAGTGGAAAAAGGAAGAATAGTAGAGGTGGCAGTGGGGGCAGAGGTCCTGGAGAAATATAGAGTGTGCAGGGATGAGTTTATGAAAACCAGAGCCCACCTGAAGCTGAACCTGGCAAGAGCCAGTGCTCCTGCAGGTATATCAGCACCAAAACAATGCTAATAGCTTAAATTTCTCCAAGAACCTGTATGTGTCCCTCTGAAGGAAGGTGAGCAATTCAACCTGGGGCAGACTTGGAAGCAAAATTATACAGGTATACAGGTTGATGTATGATCCTTGGTCAGACAGTCATTGCAATAAGCTACCTGTCCATAAAACACCTACCCCTACCTGCATTTCATTATTTTCAGAGAAAGTGTTGTTTGCGTTATTACTAGGAAAATTAGATCCTTAGTTCTCACTGTTTTTTGTTTTTAAATTATTAGGATATTTAGGGAGGCTCAGAAAGCAATTTTTTAATAACAGATTCATCTAGGGTGATGTATCTGCGGTATCTATTTTTTTCCCAAAAAACAAGTGATATTTTCTGTCTGACGGTCTCAGCCATCACTGCTATTAGGAGTATTATTGCTGTACTAATGTCTGTGCAGCTGCAGAAAATTAGAGCTAACCACTAGGGAAATTCAAGTCTACAATGGATGCATTAATCCTCCGATTCTTGGGGTGTGAGGTGAATGGGAATATAACACTTGCCTTCCCATTCCCTCTCTGCCAGCTTGGCTGAACTTCTCCAAGCCCAAAGCTTCTCTGAGGGTCATCCTCTGCTGCAGGGTGAGGCAGTGGGGAAAGTTCAGGGCCATGCTCAGGGTTCTGCAGTGAAGCAGGGACAAAGCAGCTGGAGGGAAAATCCAAATGATCCTAATAAAATCTGCTGGTCTTTTGGGTTCACTGCACACCCCCACCTGCCCAAATCATAGAATCATAAAGCACTTTGGTCTGGAAGGGACTTCAAAGGCCATCTCATTCTCACCCTCCTGCCATGGGCAGGGACACCTTCCACTATCCCAGGGTGCTCCAAGCTCCCTCCAACCTCACATTGAACACTTCCAGGGGTGGGAATGACAAATTCCCTGGGCAAAGCATCATTCCAAGACATTGCTAGGCACCACATCTTCAGAGGGAACTTTAACTTGTTTGATATCAATGACAGGCCAGAAGGTAACATGCATGCAGCTGCCTTGGAGAACCTGTCCATGAACAGATTTCCAAGGACCCCAGGAAGAATGTAAATTCTGGGACAAATTCAATCAGTGTCAGCCAAGTCTTCCTTATGGCTGGATTTTAGGAGCAGAACGCCAGGATTTGGCTTTCAATTCCAGGCAAATCTTTAGACAGACCGTGCCAATACAGTGAATAATCCCAAGCCATGGCCACACCAGCAGCATAGCCTGGACATGCATATCAATATCACAACAAGTGGTTTGGACTGAGATGTTTGAACTGAATTAGAACGACAGAATTTCAAAGGCAGGCGGATTTTTGGGCTGTTTGAAAACCTTTGTAACTTGTTCCTGCTGTCCTCAAGGGACGGCACATCACTGAGACTGAGATGTACTATTTCTACTGAGCAGCTCACAATCACACAGAAACTGAGCACAGTGGCAGAGGGAAAAGGTGAGAGCATTTTTGTGGAAAGAAGGCTCAGAGAATGCTAGAGAGACCCGAGGGTCAGGTCCCCAGACACTGAGGGACTGGACTTGCACTTGCAACACTTGTGTGTCCTTGATTTTCCTCCATGTTCACAATGGAGAAAGGCTCTGAACTAGAAGAGGTTTATAAAAGCAAAGCAATGCAGGGCTCACCTGTGTCTCTCTGCGGCAAAAATAGTCTGGGAGCAGAGATACTCTCACTCATTAGGAGAAGAAATATTAAAACTTGTTTTAAAAACACAGTATAAAGTGTCTACACCAAATAACTTGTGCTATTTATTTTCATGCCAGCGTGTCTATTAAAGTAGACCAGTAGTAAACATTATATCTGTAGGCTTGCAAGACAGGAATAAATGTGTTCCTTTCAAATTACTCCGTGTTCCAGTGTTTCTGCTTTCAGTGGAGTGTATTTGTAGCAGGAACATAATACCAAACTAGAAGTGGCATCACACTGCAAGCTCACAGTCCTGCTAAATGGTACAGTCTGCTGCCTGGGTTATACAGGGGGCTCCTGGAAACTTAATCCTCACACCACGCTATTTTCACACAGTAACTCATATTCAGAACTTTTCACCTTCTACACAAACAGACAAATGCCAAATCCAAGAACGAACTGTTCCTCACTTTTCACCAAGTAGATAACTAGCAATTTTCTGCAATGTCCCCGAACACTGCAATTTTCTAGAAGGAAAATGCGGCCTGATGCCATGGCAACCACGGCAGACTAGCACATCGATGTCATTGCTGGGACACGGGTCCAAAAGAAGGGACCTTCCAAGCCGAGGGCACTGCGTGAAGGAGGGCAGAAGGCCAGGAGCAGGTGGCTCCTTCAGCTGCGAGCTGGGGAGGTACAGACCAGAAGGGAGAAGTGAGCCAGAGGTGAGGCAGCAGAGCGGTGAGATCACTGACTGCAGGGGTGAAAGAGCAGCAGAAGAACATCACCAGCTTGAAAGATATATGTTATTTCTTTTTCTAGCTCTCTACATTTGATTTGCGACCTTTTATCTTCTTTCCCCTTTGTATTCCTTTTCAAATTAATTTTTGCCTGGCCTCTGCCTATTTCAAAGTGTCTTCTCCTATTTCTATTTTCTACCCATTCCCTACTCTGCTCACTGTCTCGTTTCCAGCATCCCTTTCTATTTCCTTCTTCAAGGTGCTCTTCCTGTCTCTCTGACACCTAGGAGTGATACTGAAATTTTCCTTCCTCTCTGTCCCACTCCATGGCTGCTTCCATGTGTGCACAGTCCAGAAGAGAAGGATTGGTACACTTTCTTTGCTGTCAAACTTTAACCTCAAGATGGGCTAGATTGAAAGTGCCACTAATACACATAGTAACCAGGCACTTGGAGTGCATTAAGAAAATGACTTGATAATAAACTCAAATCTGGTACAGAGATTTCTCAAGATGTCAGAATTCATTGCTTGAGTGAAAGGTAGCGCAAGTGACTCAGTCTCTCAGTAGTACAGATGCAAAGGTTTTCTTGTTAGTCAGGATTTCTCTCTCTCTTGTCTCTCCAATTGTACAAGCACAGACATCCACAGGTAGGTTTACTTCCACAGAGGGCATGGGGCAAAAATAAAATTAAATGGGCCACTGGAGCCCTCAGGTGCTGTGGGTTGAAGTACTAGAGGGGCTTGAGTGAGATTTCAGGAGATGGAACTGCCATATGAAACAAGAATGATGTACACAAACACTCTGGAATATTCATGTGAAGTTTAAGCCCAGTGATGGAAAGTCTATGCAAATTGCGTCTCCCTGAGCCATAGCAGAAAAAATGGTTCCTGCACCGAAATCTATTTGTGCACATTACTTACAAATTATGATTAATTTTCTTCTCTAACCCTGTGTCCTCCAAGCTGTGAAAACAATTTTCATGTTTAGCTAGGAAATTATACAAGATGTGTTTCTCACAATTTATGAAACCCAATTGTAAGTAGTGAACAAATTCAGCTAGAAAAAGGCTGATGAAGAAATGCATCCTGGGAACCTTCACTGCATATGGCAATAGAAGGGACTAAGCAAGAAAAAGCAATGCCAGAGATGGGACAAAACCGGGACATGTTATATCCTCTTTACAATTCACAATTCTGTTCCACCTCACAAGGATCCTGGTTTTGTGCAAAGCAAAGCACACTTATTTAGAGATTCAGAGACATGTGAAATCTCATCAGCACAGTCCTGTTTACACCCATTTTAGCCCCAAGAGCCTTTCCTTCACTGCTAAGAATAACAGAACCATGTGCTTTCTTTGGCCACACACTTCATACGCCTCCAGCACTCGCGCTGTGCTCACAACATACCTCCACTTTTTTGATCTCCCCAACATCCAGGCCCCAAACTGAGAATTTCTCCACAGAGCCATCTGCAAACTCGTCCTTTCCTTCTGGGAGATCCAGCCACAGCCTCTCGGTCTGCACTTTCTGAGGGCCCATGATGATGATGAAGACGCGGCTGTCGGTGCTGGAGTCAAACTCGGTGCCCGTCGTGACGGTGATGTGGTACGGGATCACTGCGACAAAGAGAGGTTTGGTCATTGGAAAACCCACACAACTGTGTGCTTGTAGGAGACTGGAGAAAACCAGGGACTCATCCCATCAGAGGGAGCAGCTGTGCATGCCAAATGGGTTCACATCCCATTGAATTCATTTGGAGGAGTGATAACATCATGCTTTGTTGGGCTACAAGTGTGCTTTGGGGACTACTTTCCCATGGCGCGCTTGGGACTGAATTCTGCAAGGGTTAATTTCCCCAGACGGCCCTACTGGCTGCCAGGAGGTTGTAAGTCCAGATTTCTCCCTAATGGATGACAGAACAGCAGAAGGCTTGAATCCTTATTGACACCAAGAGACCTTCCTGAAGATGAGTCTGAGCACCTAAATCTTAAACAGGCTATTAGGCCAAAGTGATCTTACACTCCCTGTTCAATAAAGACAAATAAATCTGTGCTGACTCCAAGGTGAGCCATCACTGACTGAATGTCCCCGAACAACCACAGATGCTCTCCTTTGTGCCTCATTCAAGGATTGCTGTGATCTATGGGGCAGCTCAGGGTTTCAGCATCCCTGTACAAATCCGGAGAGAAGAGAACAATCCTTGTATTAAAGGTAAGCCACTCAATAATTCTATGCATTGCATAATAATTTTGGTTGGGGGGAAAAACCTTCAGGGCAAGGCTTGGTAAAAGAGGAGGTGGTTTTTCTGTGGTTTTCAGAAATTTCAGTTCAGCTGTTAAAAGGGAGGAAGTGCCAGACTGCTTTTCAAGGGCTTTCCAAAAGCTCATTTGGGTAAGCCGAGCAGGCGGTGCAGAATTAGTCGCTGAATACTCGTTTGATTTCTCAGAACATTTGTGCAGGGCTGTTCAAACAGTTCTGACAAGACTCAGAGCTCTGAAACTTGCTTCGTCACAGACTCGAAACAGCCTGGCTTCATCATCACTTTCCTGATTTTTAAAAAAAAAAAAAAAAAAAAATATATATATATATATAAATTGAAAAAAAAAATTTGGCTGATTTTCAAATTACCCAAGATTGACATCGAATTTGGCTTTATGATGACTAACAGCATTTTTGAGGTGGGGGTTGTACTAGAAATTCACATCAGACCAAGAATACTCGAGCAACATCAGGGAAGGCATGAATTCATGCTGATCAAATCTGTCCTTACCTCTGGACAGAGCAGAACCCTAAAAGATTCATTCAGCCCCAATTGGAGGATTTTGTGTACCAACACAAAATGAGCTGATGATTAGGCAAGATTTATTCTCCCATTTATGGTATAATTTACATTCCAGTGGGTGCATCAGCACAATGATATGCAATGCATTTAGCAGCAAAAAGGGTTTAGCTGTAGTCAAGGCAGATTTTATAAGAATATATCAAGGGGTCACGTTTAGAACATCTTCAGACTTTTAAATAAAGTATATTTTGAATAGGAACATTTTCTTTTACACCGTTTTTGTCCTGTTCTCCTGTGACAGACTAAGTTCAGGGAACTACCAGCATTTCTAGCTGATCCTTAAGCCAAAGTACTTGAAACACCTCAAAAAAAGAAACGAGAACTGTGAGTAACTATAATTCCCCACTTTAAATAGTGGATACAGAGATATAGCTTACTATCAGAGAGTAGGAAACATTCCTTGCTGGAATGAAAACTGGAAAAGGGATCATTAAATTAGTTTATATTCCCTCCCTGCTGTCTCCCTCTTTATCTGGGACTCATGGTTCCCTTTTTTCAGACCCGGGAGAATGCAAAAGGGGGCAAGTGACCACAGCAGGACACCACAGGTCCTCCAGCCCATCTCATTTTGCCCTTGAGTGCTGGCACAGGGTTCAGGCTGCTCAAGGCTGCGTGCTCTGCTCTCAGCAGGGTGGGTTTCCTCAGGGATCCATCCATGCCATCTCCAGGGCTCTCTTCCAGCACAGGGGATGGTTCCCAGCTCAGACCTACACAGCATCCCAGCCAAGAGGACCTTTCCCTGAGCTCCATCCTCTCATCCTGCACCTCCTGCCCCGCAGAGGCATTTGCTGGTTTGGTCATGGCAGAGTCAGGGCTGGGCTGAGTGACAAAAGTGACAAAAGCCACTCCCTTTCCCAGCCAACTCCCAACACCACTTCCTTGGCCCGCCAGCTGGGCTGGCTCTTTGTCCAGCTCAGAAGGTGGCTGTGGGCTCACCCAGTCCATCTTATCTGACATTCCTGCAGGAAGCACTTTCCCCAACAAGGCCATGTCACGGCACAGAGATAGGGGCGATGACAAGCCCCAGGAGTCAGAGAGGAAAGACCACCCTGGCACAATGGGGACGATGGGAACTGTCCCAGCTCTGCCGGAGAGGGGTTCTCTTGGGAGATGATGGTATTTTACCCATTATTTGTGAAACTACACGGAATGCCAGCGTGGCAGATGTTATCCATTGTCACAGCACAGAAGTAATATCAGAAGGGACACGGAAATCACTTATTTTTTATTTGAGCACGATGTGGGACTACAAAAGAAGGGCTGCCCCAAGACACATGGGCTGCAGACCAGGTTTAGCAACATGCAGCATTACATCTGCTTCCCAAATGAAAGGTGTGGGATGTGCAACCCAAGTATCACACCACAGCAAGCTACCGGGCATCAGAGAAGCTGCAAACCACCCGTGTGAGCATCCTTGCGCTCTGTGTGAGTCCCCCTGGATAGTTATCTTAGCCCCCTGGGGCAATTTACATCATTTACACTTCGTTTACCATAGAAGTTTATGATAAGTTTAATAATTTTGCACTTGCTGTGGGTTAAGAGCACACAGTCAGGCAGTAATGTGTGACGCAGCTGCTGCCCAGTTAGTCAATACAACACAGTGTTGTAATCACACATCTAAAATCTTAATCTAAAGATAAAAGGCCCCATGTAGGATATCAAAAAATGTAGGTTCAATTTAGCTGATAAGTCATTGACTGGGAGCACAGAGGTAGTCCAAAAAAGGGTATATAAACCATAAAATCACAGAATTATAGAAAAGCATGGGTTGGAAGGGAACTTAAAGTTTATCTCATTCCAGCCTTGCTGCTGTGGGCAGGGACACCTTCCCCTAGACCAGCATGACAGCTGTTGTGATGCCTGATGTGTGTGGTAAGGAAAAAAACAGAAGGGTTCTAAAATAAATCACATTTAAATTTAAATTAGATAATATTTCATCTTGAATACCATCTCGATTAAATCAAAGGAACAGTTTGGAGACACTGAATTTGCTGTGAACTTCATGACTTACTCCACTATTGAGGCTGAAGAGTTGTAGGAAAAGCAACAAACACAGAAACACAATCCCTGATCCAGCCTTCCCCAAAGCACTCACAGCACAAGGAAAGGAGAAATAATTTGCTGTTCTACCTCTCCTTGCTCTTCAGCAGGATGAACGCAGCCTTTTAAGCACTGAAAGCCAAGAGCACGTGGATGCATGCAACCAAACACTCAGGCACAATCACTCACGTGAGCCTTCCTCCGCCGCCTTGACCAAGCTGGATTTTCTGGGCTCCTTCAGGTTGGCATTGCTGTCCTGGCTGGATGCACTGAGGGAGGAGCCATCCAGGCTGTTCCGCTCACCATCGTAGCTCTGGTTGGAAGGCATTTTTGGGAGGGTAATGAAGCCGAGTGCTCAAGTGTTGTCAGCTGTTCCATGTGCCTCCATGAACAGCATGAGAAGAAATCCCTGTACTCCCCCAGGTATCTTTTTGATCAGTATAGCTCAAATAAATGTGACTTGTGTAGTACTGGTGGTCATTCATTCATCTCATTGGTAACCTGGACAGGCCGTTTTGGACACGTGTTTATTATAAAAGAAAATATAATAGACCTAATGTCTTGTAAGCTGTGACCTTTTCTGTGCTACCTCTCTGAGCAGTCAGAAACTCAGATCAGTGGAGCAGTGCCAGAGCTCACAGAATCATAGAAGGGACATTAAAGGTCATCTTGTTCCCACCCCCCATGGGCAGGGACACCTTCCACCAGACCAGGATTCTCCAAGCCCTGTGCAGCTTGGGCTTGAACACTACCAGGGATGGGGCAGCCACAGCTGCTCTGGGCAACTTGTTTCAGTATTTCAGCACCCTCAGAGGGAAGAATTTTTTCTTAATATCAAATCTAAACCTACTCTCTTTCAATCTGAACCCATTCCCCCTTGTCCTGTCACTCCAGACTCTTGCAAATTGTCTCCCTCTGGTTTTCTTTTCAGCTCCCTTCGGGTGCTGGAAGGACACGATTAGCTCACACTGAAGCCTCCTCTTCTCCAGGCTGAACAATCCCAATTCCCTCAGCTTTTCCCCACAGCAGAGCTGCTCCAGCCCTGGAGCATCTCCGTGGCCTCCTCTGGAGTGGCTCCAGCAGCTCCAGGTCCTTGTGCTGTTGTTCCCAGGGCTGGGGCAGCTCTGCAGGTGAGGTCTCACCTGAGGGCCAGAGGGGCACAATTCCCCCCCGCTACCCACACTGGGGGCTCAGCCCAGGGCTCGGGGGCTCAGGTCCAGCTCTCACCCCCAGCACCCCCAGGTTCTTCTCCCAGGGCTGCTCGTTAGGTACAGGTCAAAAATCACCAGAGGCAGAGGTCCTGCAAAGCTGAGTGATATGAAACCCGAATTGTGTTTGAGGAGTTACTGACAACGCATTTGGCATCATTGTCCAATAAACGTGAGGCTCTTGCCACACAGTCAGATAATTAAAAAAAAATAGGAGTGATTAGTTTTTCCTCGTTACGAATTGATATAAGCAACAGGGAAAGCGTGTCCACGAGCATCCATAGCGTGGTGTGCTGCAGTTTTATGAGGCAGCATATGGCAACACTCATCCGTGGTGTAACTCCTCTTACATCCGCTCTGCTGCATTCAGGATGAGCCTGGGCCAATTCCACTGATGATCATTTTAGTGGTAACTGTCAATTAAAATGTCACTGTATTCTGCAAAGTGGACTCCTTAAATAAAAATGAACTTATAATCAGCTGCTTTATTATGTCTCACTGTATAGAAGTAAGAGAAGTCTATTAATCTTGTTGGCTAATTTTAATTAGAGCATGTACCTCGAATTCCAATTAGCTACACTAGGCCGATAAGCAGCAGAGAGCGTGCAAGCAGAAAGGACACGTCACTAAAAGACGTTTGGTGCTTTGAGTGGTAGCAAAGAGGCCAGGGTTTTATGTCTGGCAGTGGTGGAATAGGGATCTGAAAAGAATAAAACATCTAGTCCAAGTGAGGATGAAGTCAAAGGACCCAATATTCTGGCTGGAGGACTTTGAATAGTGGGACCCATTACTAACCTGCTTTGTGAGCACAGCAAGGACAGCAGCAGGGAAATGTACTCTGCTGTGTATCAGCAAGGTAGTGAACCCTCATCCGAAGAGTTCCACTTATTCTCCTTGATTTTTCTGTTGAAATTGCAAATTGTACAGCTAATGATAATGGGCTGAGAGTGGCCTTACTTTCAGCTCTTGTCTGAAAATCAGAAATTCATTTTGGATAAGCCAAGAGCCCTTTGAGTCCCTAATGAGCTACCCACCCTGGACCTCAACCGGATATTCAGTAATATTATTTTTAAGAGTAGCAGTGGAATCTGCTTTGAGCCATAAGCGTACCTGTTCATAAAGGGTACGCTCTATCTTTTTGTCCTCTTTCTTCTTAGAGAGCCAGCGCTCACACAGGAAAACAAACGACTCCTCTGTGGTTTCATCCAGGATCTCCACTTTCTCCAGAAACCAGTCAGGACTGATCATGCTATTGTCATGACGGATCTTGATCTTGTACAAAATGCCAAGGTCCACAGCCTCTATCGTGAACGTGTCCTCCTGCAGGATACAAAAGCAGTTGATTGTGTTAGCAAACTCTCAACAGACCATCTACCGGAGAAAAGCAAAAAAGGGAGACTACAGAACACATATGTTTAAATTCCATGTTGGAGGATGGTGTTTGGCTAAAAGCTTTGCAGAAGCCTACAGAGGCATATCTGTAAGCTAAAACTGTTCTTCAGGGAAGTGTTTTAAAGCCTGCTTCTGCTAGGAGGGGAGGTGCAAAAACCACCACTTTTACAACCAGTTAGAATATTGAAATCCTGGGAGATTTTTAAGTATATTTCCCTTTCTAATCCAGTTGGATTTGTATGAACAATCCAGATAAGACAACCCTTGCCACCATTAAATCCAAGCGACTCATGGGATGACCACAGAGCATCACCTTTGGCGTTATTTTCTCAAACACAGACACAATTTAAGCCACATCAATTTATCAAGTTTCGAGGTGAATTCCAACATGCACTGTGCACATGCAGATCAGTTGCACAGGCACTGTGGGAATCTGAAGCTCACAGCTCAAGCCAGTTTTCATGGACCAAGCTCATAATTTGTCCATCAGTGACTTTGTAGGAACATCTGTCTGTTTGCTGCAGTGCCTGTCAGTTGTAATACCCAGCTGACAATCCATACAAAGCATTTTAAGAGATAATGAATGTGGTAAATGGAATCAATCAATTCATCCCTCATAGGAAAACCCAGCCTATAAAGACAGTCATTGACTTGATAGGTTAAAGACTGAGAAATTGAAAGTGTCATTAACCCTTTGCATTTGTACCTGTCCTCTTTCAAACTTGTTGAAGTTTGTTTCAGATTTACTGAGTTTTCTCTCTCCCATATCCCCCAGATCTCCGTAGATATTTAGGAAAACATTGGCATCTGTCCCAGCACCATAGATATCCCCAGTGAAGACGCTGATCTTGTACGTGTGAACTAAAGAAAAAAACAGACATGATTTCTGGTCAGGTGAAATATTAAGATCCATGTTAGATACTGAATTTACCTAAGAAAATGTTCCCCAGGTTTTCTTCTCATCTCTTGTAGATGCTTTAAATCCCATATGGTTTTTTCCTTTCAGGTTTCTGATCCAAAGACTGGAGGAGCCCTGGGCTGACATTTGCTGACTTTCCTTTTCTCCATCTGATCAATGCCTATGTGTTGCTTTGATCACACAGTTCAGGGTTAAAAATGCAAAGAATCATTATGGTCATTACTGGATGGGAAGTCGATGGAGGTGAGGGAACTCAGCACCTTTTCATACGGAGGCTCGGGGGACATAGATCTGAGAACAAGTCATTCAGTGCTGTGAATCCTTAATACTCCATCTTCCATAAACAAAGACTGGGATTTCAGGTGTGCAATTACTACAGGAGTTAATGGCATGTATCTCTATAAATTCCCCAAACAGACAGAGAACAAGTTTCTGGGTCCTTTTGCTGAGAGAGTATTTAATTAAGGAAGTGTTGGAGCTGTGCTGTTTAAGTACTCTTTCTCTTTAGCTTGCTCAACGACGAGACAATAAAACCTCATCAAGCCTTTAGTAATGTGCTCTATGAAACCTGTTAAATACTCCTATTTTTATTTTGCTACTCTTCTCCCAATTATATGGGGAAAACAAACAGTTACTGAAAGCATCCTCTCCAGGAAAACAATGAGGAACTGTACAAGTCTCTGATTACCCTGGTGGCATATGAGCCATGGAGAATGCCTCCCTGCAAATCCCAGGGCAATGCAAATGAGCAAGAGGCACAAAGTCTTAGTTAGGATTCTATGTATGCTAACAGCAATGAAGAAAATTGTTATATTGTCTTTTTCTTCTTTCACACTAAAACAGACCCTATTCTGCTTTGTCATCCATGGAAGATTTCCATTGATTTCTCTGAGAAATGGATCAGAGGCCTCACCTGAGAATATCCACCAGAGTAGGTGCAGTGCTGGATTTTCTGATTTGCCTCTTCACATATGTCTTACAGCTCCGTCTTTGAGAGGCAACTGCAATGTTAGTAATGAAGGAAGCAATGCATATTGTCTAATTAGTCAATGCATCCCTCTTTAGCCTTTGCTTGCTAGTTCTAGTGACCTCCAGGACTAAAACACAGCCTATTATAGAAAGAAAAAGACCCTCAGAATACCATGAGCTGATTTTCCATCACTATCATTTACACTCTGTCACTGCCCAAGACTTTTGAGGACTCTCAGTTATGCAGAAGATAAAATTCTTGTCCCAGATATTTTATATCTAAAGAAGAAGTTCCCAAACCTAGCCCTAGCTCCCAGCCAGAAGAAACTTACAGTTAAAAATTCTATTCCATAGTGTAAAACTTGTTTTAAGGCTTTGATTTAGATAGGAAAAGTGAGTCACCTAGGTTAATTAACAAATGGTAAGTGATCCAAGGTAAAGCAACAGAAATTAACAAGTTAAGGAAAATGTCATGCAGGCATCTAGAAGTCAGGGAACCATTGAATCATCAATTTGTTTGGGTTGGAAGAGACCTTTAAAGGCCTCCTTGTCCAACCCACCTGCCATGGGCGGTGGCCCCTTCCACTAGACCAGGTTTATCAGAACCTCCTCCAACCTAACCTTCAGTGTTTCCAGGAATTAGGCATTCACTGCTTCTCTGGGCAGCCCTTGCCAGTGTTTTACCGCTTTAATTGATATTAAAATCGTCTTTGCCTCTGCAGGCAAAGAAATCTCCCATGAGCTACCATGTGGTTCCTAACAGGAGGGAGGACAGTAGTGTTCCTTCCAGCAAGGCACCTCTTCCCTCGGCAATGGAAACCAATCCTGATTAATTCCACCCTGACAATATTCTACTGTAAATGCAAATCAGACTCTGAAAGAAAAGAAACAGTGAGAGAACTTATTTTCTATGCTGTTGAATCATCTTGTTGCCAGATGCAAGAGTCAAGAATGAAAATGGCAGCTGAATTAGCTTCTCTCTGCTCAGGATAAGGAAGTTCATGACCTCTCTCAAGGACATAATGAGCTCTGGGCGCGAACAGGAGATTCTTTTCTAGAGGAAAGAGAGGTACAAATAGCTGGGCATACAAAGAAGCAATGATTTAGGGATGAAATGTCAGTTCTTGTTCACTTGCTTCAGCTACCTGTAAGGCCAAACACAGAACATCACCACTTTATAAGATGCGCTCAGAACTGAATTAGAATTTATTCTCCTCCTGAGAGGCACTCTAATGAGGTGAAGGTAGCTGCAACCCAGATTTCTAAAGGTTATGCATTTGTACCTGAAGGGCAGCAGGGCAAAACAACTTTGGGAGGAAAGAGGAGCATTAATTAGACTCAGAGGATAGGAAACGAAGGGGCAGAGTGCACAGGACAGGTGAAGATGGGCAAAGGAGTGAAGAGGTTAACACCGCCTGGAACACAGGGTGTAAGAATTTTGTTAGTCATCAGAGGAGATATGTAAACAATGAGTGTGGAAGGGTGTCTGTGAGAGACCCACAGGGAAATAATGATGTTATTGCACAGAAGTGCTCCAGGTGCGAGAGAGGCCAGAAAACAGGAAGGGAAAGAAAAGTCAACAGCTGTACCAGCACTGAACCACACATCCAAAGGTTTGGCTCCAAAAAATCAGAAAAATCACCCCTACCTACTCCTAGGATTATTTTACCTTCTAAAGGGTCTTCAACTTCTTCCTCTATCTGCTTGAGTGTCCCATCCTTCAGGAGCTTTTCGGTAAAAATATCTGATGGCACAAGTTCTCTGATGGTCTCGCCGTCGTCCTCAGACTTTGCAAGCCATCTTTCACATGGAAATGTGAGAGTTTCCGAGCCCTGGAGTAAACATGACAGACATAATCTCTTCAAAACAATATGAACACATGTAAACATTTCCCCTTTGAAAATACTCCAACATGTATGCAAGGATTTTCAACTCATGTGTGTGTGCCTGTGTGTGTAGAAGCAGACCTAAAATAGTACATAGAAATGTATTTCCTCCAGAAAGAGGACATCTGAGGACTCTCAGAAAAACCACTGAACATGCAGCAGAAAACAGGATTCCCAGCGGGTGTGTGAGAGTGGTTGTATGATCCAATAGATCTGTGCCCTTCCCAGTATTAAAGCTTGTAAATTCCTAATCAGGACTGCACCATTCCTGCTGAAGCTGTGTTTGACTGAGGCTCTGCAACTCCTCTTCAACCCTTATTCAGGCAGCATTTTCTTTGAAGTGAGTGGGGCTTTTTTTTATTTTTCCTGAGCTCAATACTTCATGATTTTGCCCTATAATTCTGTGACTCAAGCTGAGTTCCAGGCAATTCCCATACATGCAATAAGAGGAGAAAAATACTGATTTAATTTTTGATCTTTTGTTTTGACTTCACTTTGGTAGAAACAAATATGATTTATATCATCAAACAGACAAATACAATAGAACATGTGTTTTCCACTTGGTAAACAAAATTAATCCCAGACTCTTCATTAAGGACCGACTCCCATAAGGCCTCCAAGATGGGAAGATGCAGGCAACTTTCTGAGTGCTGGGCACCCCAGGCTATGACTCCATAAAGAGAGGGGCAAGAGACATCATGCAAGATACAGAGGCCACAAGTCTCAACAGAAGAAAAAAAAGTAAGTTAGTTTCAATCTCACAGAAAATAAATTAAAAAAAAAAATGGCCCTTTCTTTACTGACAAGCTTATAATTTATCTCTTGTGCAGCACAAGGGTGTCCTGCTCTTTCCAGTGCACTGTGCCATCACTTTCATATATAACATACCAATGATGTTAACAGAATTCCAGAGTGGTTGGGATTGGGAGGGACCTGAAAGATCATCTGGTTCCAAGCCCCCTGCCATGGGCAGGGGCACCTTCCACTGTCCCAGGCTGCTCCAAGCCCTGTCCAGCCTGGCCTGGGACACTGCCAGGGATCCAGGGACAGCCACAGCTGCTCTGGGCACCTGTGCCAGGGCCTGCCCACCCTCACAGCCAGCAATTCCTAATTCCCAAGATCCCATCTGGCCCTGCCCTCTGGCGCTGGGAAGCCATTGCCTGTGTGCTGTCCCTCCATGCCTTGTCCGTAGACACCCTTTATGAATAATTTCCACCTTAATTACTGTGCTGTGAGTAACACATGGTCCTTTCTTCGCTAGTTTTACTATTTAAATATGAAAATATTAATATATGGCAAGGGAAGGGAATAGATCTCACTGTAGCAATCTTTAACATTCTTGTCTGCCTTGCACTGCCTGGAACTGCAGATCCTGCACCATGACAGGGCAGGAACATGTTGTGCACCCCAGGGCAGATGTGCACTCCAATCACAGAATGAACAGGTCACAGTGCCACCACACGAAGCTCCCAGCGTTGGTCTGTGGGGTCAGAACCCCTCCGAGGGGCTTGTGTGACTGTCTGGAGTCTGCAGCAGAGTCACGCTTTGAGCAGGCACAGCCCAAATCTTCTGCTGTTAATGAAACACCACTTCTCCTCCCCTCTGCCGCTCCCTGCAGCGCTGCAGTTTAACCCCAGACAGAGATGTGTAACTCCATCAGGAGGTCTGGAGCGCGGCGTACAAAATGGTGTCAAAGCAAACCGGCGGCACTTCGGGTGATTTCACATCTTTTGCTTTCAAGTGTTATTTGTGCTATACAAGCAGAACGCAGCACCTAATAACCAGCCAAAACTCTTGCCTCCTCGTTTCTGCCCTGGCTGTCTGACCACTTAATCTGTATTATCTCTCTGTACGCCGAGCCGATGAGCAGCGCTTATCTGCACACCTGCAGGCTGGGAAGAGAGGGCTTTCCAGAGCGATGCTTCAGTGCTGAAACCCTCTCCTCCTGACAGAGATCCCACTTCAGTCACGTCTCTCACTGAAGCTTCCGCCTGCTCCTGAGCATTCACAGTTTGTTGGCTGTGTGTGCCATCGATGCGAACGTTGTTTATTTGGTAATGGGATAGCTGGGGACTGGGGAAACTGTGGGACATAATGTGCGCTTACTGCAGGAGTTAATTGTGCCATTATTGATAATCACCATGCCATTGCCATGGTTTTTATTGGGGTTTCCCTGTTAGTGGTTTTATTAATATTTAAGTGATGTAAAGTGCAGTGGTTTACGTTACCCACAGTAAAATCCTCTTTCAGCCCTGAACAGAATTTGTTTCGTTAGAGTCTGAGTCTGGCCCAAAGCAGGGTACGATAGTGTGCTAAAAGTCAGTGCTTTTCCCTTCGCCAAGTTGTAACAAATGAAATATAATTATCAAATATAATTGGCACACCAAGACAGTTTTTTCAGCATGCAACAATCCTAGTTTCCTACCCAAGTGCTTTCAATTTAATCTGAAAAGTTACTGACCTCATTTTTCTTTTGCAGCACTACAGATACATCTAGACACATCTTAGCAGTCTAATCAGGTAGCACAGCTTTTAGAAGCGCTGGCAGCATATTGCTATCCTGTGGCAGGTCATAATATCCTGCGGCTGATCAGCGGCATCATGCAGCGCTCTGCTTTCTTCTCTTTTCCCATGCCATAATCAAAAGATCAGCAGAATTGTAAATCTCTCCATTCCCAAGTTGTTCAGGGCTTTCCTCCCTTCCTCCACCTTCAGGTTTCTCGCTGTCTGCCCTTCAGAGCTGCCGCAGGGACTGAGGAGGGGCTGCAGCCCCCAGACCCTCCCTGGGCAAATGGAAGAGCACATGGAGCTCTCAGGAACTTCCCAAAGTGCTCAGTTTGAGGCCAGCGTAGAAAGAGGCAACCCAGGAATCTCTTTTCCCTTGGTTTCCACCCCTTTGGGCATGCCCCTCTTCATCTTCCCCAGCCTGGGACCAACCACAGTATCTCTAAAAATGATGTAAATCTGTTTGTTAACCTAACGAAGCTGTACAAGGCAAGGGTTAGGCAATGCTCTGAGGGTCTGGTAATGTCACACTGGCAAAAAGGTCACAACGAGTCACAATCTGAGGGTATTGGCTTGTGAAGAAGCTTGTACAGGAGAATGGAAAAGGGAGACCGGGGGACCTCGTGGCTCTGCACAACTCCTGACAGGAGGGGACAGCCGGGGGGGTCAAGATCTGCTCCCAGGGAACAGGGACAGGCGGAGAGGGAACGGCCTCAAGGTGCACCAAGGGAGATTTAGATTGGCTGTTGGGAACAATTTAATCATGGAAAGGGCTGTCCAGCCCTGGCCCAGCTGCCCAGGGCAGGGGTGGAGTCCCCATCCCTCTGGAGTGGCTTAAAAGCCATGTGGATGCAGTACCTAGGGACAAGGGTCAGAGGTGGCCTTGGCAGTGCTGGAGGAATGGTTTGACTCGATGGTCTTGGAGTTCTTTTTTAACCTAAACCAATCCGTGATTCTGTGGTGGGGGGCTTCAAGGAAGACATTTGAGTTGATTGTGTAGCAAAGAGAATAAAACATATTCTGTAAATCTTGAAGGAAGAAACAAGATGAGAAGTAGGTTCACCATGGCAGAGCAAGCTGTGTTTTAGAACTTGCTATCAGAAGTCACTTGAGGAGGGGGCAGACCTGAGGACAGATAAAAGCTGACATCCCTTTGGAACAAGGGGAAAGAGTTCAGGTTTTCCCCACTACAGCTACTGCTCCAATTCTGGACTGGCCCCGAAGAGGTGATTTTCTTTTGAACTTCCCCACAGCCAGATTCATCCCTGTTCTTACAGCCAACATCTGAAAGCAGGGCCGAGGAGCAGTTTCTTAGGTGGACAAGATCAAGGTGACAATTCTGACGGCACTGCCTTAATCCTGTTCACATGAGCAAGAAAAAATCCTCTCATATAACTTGACTTTAAAAAAAATTATTCAGGGGCTTGCATTGACAGACATTTTGCTTGTCTTAATTGTACTGGCTGCTTGCATTTATTCTTCCAGAATTAAGGGACTGATGGAATTGTTTCTTGTCCATGTTTAGCAACAATACTTTTTATTTTAAAATGGTACACCCACTTTCCACTTCCTTCCCTGAGATCCCTCAAAACAGAACTGCACATGGAAACATGAAGCTTTAAAAAAGCAATGACTGCAGAGCCTTATCATCAACATTTGAAGAACAAAACATGACAACACATGTTTGTTGTCCCCAGATCCCCAGGCTCCAGCAAGTTCATTTGGTGTGCATTGCTCTTCAGGGAGTCATTTTTCACTGTTAATCACACTTTGTACACAGAAAATGCAGTCTGGGAAATGGAAGCGGCTGCTCACGGGGATGTGCTGGGATTCACAGCCTACCTTCCCGTTTGGCAGCAGCCTCCGAATCTTCACACGGTCCAAATGCCACCCTGAGTTCAGCCCTGCACCGTTGTGTCCTATGCGAATCTTCTCAATAATGTCACCAACGTCCTCCAGCTACAGAAAAACAAACAAACAAACAAACAAACAAACAAACAAACAAACAAACAAACAAACAAACAAACAAACAAACCCAAACAACCCCCAAACCAAACCAACAGAAAACCAAAAAATAAAGAAGGGAAATATGACATGAACAAACGGTGACTTTGGAGACACTGCTTCTTTAGCTTATTTCTTATTTTTCCAGGCTGTTTGAAGTCCCAGGTGAGAAAATATTAGTGCTGATGTCAATTATGGAATCATAAAATAAAATCTTAGAATGGCTTGGGGTCAAATGGGCCATAAATATTATCCAGTTCCACCCCCCTGCCATGGGCAGGGAGACCTTCCACTATCCCAGGCGTCTCCAAGCCCTGTCCTTGAGCACCTCCAGGGATAAGGCAGTCACGGATTCTCTGGGAAACCTCCACCAGAGCCTCACCACCCTCTCAGTCAAGAATTCTTTACCCATACCACACCTTTCCCTGCTCTCTGGCAGTTGGCAGTTTAAAACCATTGCCCCTTGTTCTGCCACTGTCTGCCTGTATGAAAAGTGCCTCACTCTCTTTTTCATAAGCCCACTTTAGGCACTGGCAGGGACTAAGCTCTCTAAGCACTAAGTTCTCCCTGGAGCCTTCTCTTGTGCAGGGGAACAGCCCCAGCTGTGCCAGCCTGGCTCCAGAGCAGAGGGGCTCCAGCCCTGCAGCATCTCTGTGGCCTCTTCAAGAGTTATGCCCTAATTTGCATTTTAGCCGTAAGTTTTCCCTGAACTTCTGCTCCAAAATGGAGAGAACCTTGCTCTGCACAAATGACTCACCGTATGAGACAGGTCTGGTTGCACAGCAGCAATCCTGCATCTCACACTTCTCTGCATGAGTGGGAATGAAGGTAATTGTCTGGAAATTTCCCCTGTACTCGGCATTGGTGAGGCAGCACCTGGAGTGCTTCGTCCCGTTCTGGATCTCTCAATTCAAGAAGGACACTGAGGGGCTGGAGCGTGTCCAGGGAAGGGAATGGAGCTGGGAAGGGCTGAGCCCCAGGAGAGGCTGAGGGAGCTGGGAAAGGGCTCAGCCTGGAGAAAAGGAGGCTCAGGGGGACCTTTTGGCTCTGCACAGCTCCTGACAGGAGGGGACAGCCGGGGGGGTTGGGCTGTGCTCGCAGGGGACAGGGACAGGATGAGTCTTAGGCTGTTCCAGGGGAGATTTAGTTTGTACATTAGGAAGAAATTCTTCACAGGAAGGATGATTAGACATTGGCAGGAGCTGCCCAGGGCAGTGGTGGAGTCCCCACCCCTGGAGGTGCTCAAGGAACAACTGGAAGTGGCACTCAGTGCTCTGGTCTGGAGCAAGGTGGGGATCGGTCACAGGCTGGACTCGATGATCTCAGATGTCTTTTCAAACCTAATTGATTCTGTGATTCTATGAAATGCAATGCAGCTGCATCTTAAATTGATCTTTTTACATCCCTTTCCTTTTTAAACACTTGTGTGCACTCTCTTAATACTGGAAGAATAGCTTTGAGGTCAAAGTACTGTACAAACTGCCTGGCATCTTATATTATCTCCTGCTCTGCCACAGAACCCCAACATCATTTGGAGAAAGTCAGTGGGATGACTCTCTTATGAAGTTGCTACTGGTTTCTCACGCTTCACCTTATTATTTGAGTAATTTGTTACTAGTTCATTACTTTAAATTTGCTTCCCTTTCAAAGGCTTGAACAGGAAAAACTGAAATTTGCTCCTGCGTGCTAGCTTTTGGTTATTCCAGTGCAAACCAGATGGCCTTCAAAACCCCAAGGCTGGCTTCAAACCTTTGCATGTAGAACACTGAGCTGTCCTTCTGTCCTTGGAGTCATATTTTCTTGGAAAACATGAGAAAGCGGAATATATCAATTTGCACCGCTGGGGACCTTCTCTCCCCAGCTGACAGAAGTGCCCCACACAGAAGCAAAGACAGCAGTGGCTTTAGAAGGCTCCATTAGTCAGTAAGACTGCACTACCCGAGGAATTCACACTCTGAACAAACTGGATTTGCCTCCATCAGCCCTGCTCTGACTTTAGACAGCGTAAGATTCACTGCAAAATAATTAAACGACCCAAACTCATTTCTAAAACTCACACACATGCACACAAGTATACACGGGGGAAAAATTATTTTTCCTCTTTTGTCCTGTCCAAATACTCATCTTTCAATGAGACTTTTAATCAATACACAGCAATAAAATGATGCTTGAGCAGCCAAGATCCATGTTAAAGAAGAAGTGGGCTTTCCCCTGCTGTAGGCATCCCCAGCAAATCATCACTTGGAAGCACAGCTAAGAGCAATCGCCAATCTTTTGTGCCTCTTTTGCAAAATACAAAATGATAGAGGCAGGTAAAACCACAAAGCAAACAGACAACTCCCACTTTGTGTTTCCTGGAACCCCCAAATCGTTTTTAAGGTCTGTTGAACTCCAAATTATGGCTCTACACAAGCAGGTGAAAGAAAAATATATTTTGCTTTATTCTCATCTCCTGCAGAAAAAAGAACTGGTGAAGTGAGAATGAAGTTTGGGGACAGGTTAATGTGATGTTATAAATCTGCAGAACACACTGCATTTTCTCTCACTTAATCTAAGAAAGGTACTGATGTTTCAGATTCCACCAAAATTGAAATAAATCTTATGTAATAAAGACTTAGCCAGAGCACTCTGTTTAAGATTTATACCTGTGGATTGATGCAGCCTCTATTATGAAAGATCATGTGGAAATTCCACCGAAATAAGTCTTATTTTTTGTTTTAAAGGAATCACACTGGGGATTTATTTTATGATTCACGACTTATAACAACAATGTGGGCTGGAAGTATTTTAACTTGTAAAAAAAATTGGTTTAAAATTTCCCCTCAATTACAAAAACAAACCAAATTCAAAACAGAGAGAAGCTGTAAGATCCTCTTTGAAGTCAGTGTTGGTGCTGCAGCCAGGAAGGGAAGGTAAGGGCATGAAGCAGCATCAACAGGATAAGCCAGAGCAAGTCTGCCTGTGTTTTTTGCCTCTCACAAATTCTCAGCAATAAGAATATACTATGAATAGGAATTGCTTAATCCTGTGGATGTAAATGAGCTCACTGGTGTGCTGTTTGCAAACAGTTGTGCAAACACTTCAGGAAACACTTGGTAAGATCTTTCACGAAGTTATGCCTGGGTATTCAAAAATCACATTGTCTACAGGAAAGTAATGGTTTCTCTGTCCGAGGGTACAGAAGAAAAAGCAATATGCTTCTGAGTATTGCAAACTGCAAGGGAATCACAGAGTGACAGAGTGCCCTGAGCTGGAAGGGACCCACAGGGATCACAAAGTGCAGTTCCTGGCCCTGCACAGACACCTCAACAATGCCACCCTGTGCATCCCTGAGAGCACTGTCCAAACTCTCCTGGAGCTCTGGGGCTGTGCCCATTCCCTGGGCAGCCTAGGCAGTGCCCATCGTCCTCTGGGGAAGAACCTTTCCCTGATCTCCACCCTGACCCTGCCCTGGCACAGCTCCAGCTGTTCCCTCAGGTCCTGCCACTCGTCACCAGAGAGCAGAGATCAACACCTGCCCCTCCATTTCCCCTCACAAGGATGATGAAGGCCACACTGAGGTCTCCCCTCTGTCTCCTCTCCTCCAGCTGAGCATTCCAAGTGCCCTCAGCCTCTCCTCACACAGCTTCCCCTCCAGACCCTCCAACACTCTCCTGGCCTCCTTTGGACCCTCTGACATCTTAATGTCTTTTCTTACACTGTGGCACCCAAAAGTGCCCTCAGCACTCGAGGTGAGGCTGCCCCAGCACAGAGCAGAGTGGCAGGGACTCAGGTGGGTGACACCAGTGAGGAGCAAAGCAGTGGTGACACATCCTGGTCAGGATTTCCACTCTCATTGTCATTTTGGAAATGACCTCTGTCCCCTCCCGAGCCGGGAAACACATCCTTGGTGCCACTGGAGGTGAGAAGGAAGGGGGGGCAGGGGCTGACATGACCTTCCTCATTCAGTAAAAGGCCAACTGCATTTGGTGACCTCCTGCATCTTTCCAAGACTCATCTCAGGCATTAAAGCACTTTCTGTTGATTAAATAAATCCAATGGTTTCACAGTAAAAGAACACAGAGGACTGAGGGAGTCTATTGCTGACCAGTGCATGCTCCCAGTGCTCGCCACAATTCCATCTTACCTCCACGATGAACTGATTCACTGAATTCCTTTCAAAATACATCCTTTGCTCTCTCTTGTTGAGGCACAGGGACTTCTGCTGAGTGCAGATCCCATCACTTCCGTAAAGAACAATGAAGACATCTGCATCTGTGCCAGCTCCAAAAATGTCACTGGTGTACACTGTGATCTCGTAAGGAACAACTGGTTTAGGAAATGGCAGAAAACAGAAACAAGCCAAAAGGAGTTAATAGCCAGCATAACAATGCTCCCAACAAAATAATTAATGAAACAAAAAATGAATTATAAAATTCAACAGTGAAAGAGGAGAGGGTAGGAATCACACACTTGCAGTCAGTTAAATCATCAAGTTGGTCACTCCTATGAGAATCCAAAGGAGTTTCCTTTAATAAGGGAATTCCTTTCTTTTATAAGGCAAATTGACCTTGATATGTGTTCGTGTAATGAGATTTTAGGTTAATCATGTGACACTCAATATACCTGCCATCCAAATTTACCAAAACAAGATTTACTTACACAGCTCAAGAGTCAAAGCAAAACACTAATTCACAAATTTTTGAGCAGTTAGGAAGATGGATGAAGTTAAGACAACTGGAGGCAGTGAAAAATATTCAAGATAGTCTTACTGATAAAATGTCCTAATATCTCCATTACTAAACACATGAGAAAAATGCATTGTAAGGAAGTTAACAATTCCTCTGCTCTATTTTTCACTTAGTACCACCTCCCCTGAAAGGCTGAGGCAAACAGGTTAAATTACAACCCAGACCAATGGTGAATGCAGAACAGTGATGATCAAGACCATAAATATTCCCCTATTCTATTCCTGTGGTTCCTCCAGAATGTCCCATGACCCAAAATCTGATGCCTCCTTTTGTTCTATTCTATCTTCACAGCTTCTCAGTCCTGAGCCCTGCTGGAGCATGACTCAGACTTGCTCAGGAATAAGGCTGACCCAGGAATATGGGAACAGGGGCTCTGTTCCTGCCTCTGCTGTGGATTTGCTGAATATATCCTCAGTTTTCAAGGTGAGATGGTGCTTCAGCTCACAGAGTAAGAAACACAGGCTCAGATGCCTGCCCATCAGACAGGTGTGTGCATCTCCAGGTGTAATCACTGAAGTCAGTGCAGTCTGAAGAAACACTCAGCCAAGGAATTAAGGCATCTTCCTTGGGGTTGGCCGAATCACTCCCCAAATCCAACCCTGGATTGACCAAATAACCATGATGTCAATTCAGACACTCGACTGTGTCATGGTGCTCCATCTGGCAAACTGAGCTCTGTCCCAAGCTGCTTTAGATCCTTTCTGAAATCGAAACAGCAGGTAAGGCTTGGGCATCACTGAACACTGCAGGGACCTCTCGTGCCTCAGGAAGACTCCATCCCTTAGTCCCTCCCCATAAGCACAGCCTTCAACACCTGGATTCTGCCACCTCCAGGATCTGCTGGCCTTCCCTCTCCCCTACACCCCTGAACAACTTCCATCCTTTACCTTCCCTCACTACAATCTTCTTGTCATTCTCACCCTCCTACTCTGCCGCGACTTCAGTCAGTTTTGCTCTTTACATCGCAGGAGTTTGTGCTGTGCTTCAGACCCAGCAGCTCTGTCAGGGCAGGAAGAGCTCTCCCAGCAGCATCTCTATTGCTGTCAGAGAAACTCGGATTATGAGTATGAGAGACTAATCATTCATTAAAAGCTCAGGCTCTCTAAATACAGCTCTCAGGGGGACACAGATGAAGAAGTTTTCTTCTACAGAGAGTCAGCCTGGAGGTACTCAATATTCTTTCTGCCCAACCCAGTGAAATCTGCTCTGCTGTGCTGCAAGTAAACTGGAATAGTTTCTTCAGAATATAACAAGAGGGGAAAAAAAAATCCTGGAGACCAAAAATCACGCACTATGCGTTATGAATTAAAAATTATTCTCTCTGCTGAAGTCCATAGCACTTGCTCTTGTTGCTTGAATATTAACATCAGCTTAGAACTGAATCAGCAAAGCAGCGCCCTAACAAGGTCACCAGCAGCACAACTTTCAGCTGTCAGACGCCCATTTCATTTACATGGCACTTTTAAAGCTGCATCCCCACAGGGATGATTTTAATTGGACTGTGGATGACATGTTTGCATCGTGAAACAATTCTGGCACGAGTCATCATAAAACAAATCAAGCCGGTTTAGTTACCTCTGGCAAACTGAAACCCACAGGTTAATTGTTAGGAAACCAGAATGTAGTAAACAGCACAGTGGGGATGGCTCAAATGGTGAAAAAGCCTAAGCTGACAGCAGGCCTGGTGCAAACTGTTTGCCAGAGAGGCTTGACTGCTTCCAAAGGCTGGATGTGGACTGCAGACAAAAATCAGGTTAACATGAACTATGTACTCAAAGGCATGGCATGCCAGAAACTCCTATATCATTAAAATATTCAGAGGTATTAATAAATTATATAATATCAAAATATGTATTGACTGGATTAACATGCAGAAAAGAGATGAGAAGCACGTACTGAGTCTCTGAGTTCTAGTCACTCCTGTAAATGTATCACTGCATCTATCAAACAATTTATTTTCTCAGACATAAAGACCTGGAATACCACATCCAGCTCTGGGATCCCCAAATTAAAGAGGACCTGGAGCTGCTGGAGCCACTCGAGAGGAGGCCATGGAGATGCTCCAGGGCTGGAGCCCCTCTGCTCTGGAGCCAGGCTGGCACAGCTGGGGCTGTTCCCCTGCACAAGAGAAGGCTCCAGGGAGAGCTCCGAGCCCCTGGCAGGGCCTGAAGGGCTCCAGGAGAGCTGCAGAGGGACTGGGGACAAGGCATGGAGGGACAGCACACAGGCAATGGCTTCCCAGTGCCAGAGGGCAGGGCCAGATGGGATCTTGGGAATTAGGAATTGCTGGCTGTGAGGGTGGGCAGGCCCTGGCACAGGTGCCCAGAGCAGCTGTGGCTGCCCCTGGATCCCTGGCAGTGTCCCAGGCCAGGCTGGAGCAACCTGGGATAGTGGAAAGTGTCCCTGCCCATGGCAGGGGGTGGCACTGGATGAGGTTTAAGGTCCCTTTCAAGTCTGTGAATCTACTATTTCTTCCATTTGACTGACAAAAGTACTGAAGGGAGCAAAGAGAATCCTTTCTTCTGCTCCAGATTGTTGGGGTAAAGAAGGTTAGATGTGAGAAATAAAAATACCTTGATC
The DNA here is from genome assembly GCA_036630365.1 of Acanthiza pusilla. Lineage (NCBI taxonomy): Eukaryota > Metazoa > Chordata > Aves > Passeriformes > Acanthizidae > Acanthiza > Acanthiza pusilla. The sequence goes on along the minus strand of JAXCHO010000032.1, from coordinate 1,832,618 downwards.
AAAGAATGGGTGAAGCCCAAAGACATGACAGTGGCAGATCCTCAGAGAAGAAATTATTTCAGCTTACAAATTGCAGGGTACAGGGATCTGGACATGGGAAGGACCTTCAACATGAACCACTGTGTTCACAGGGAAAAGAAGGAGGCAAAGCAGCTGATGGGCTTCCATGTGGTTATTCCCACAACTACTTGTGAAGTAGGAAACTGAGGCAGAAAAAGGGAGTTCCAGCAGCTCTGAATTTTAATATCTAAATAAGAATAAGGCTTTCAATACCTTCAATGCACACGCTGGGGGATAAGATGAGAGGGGAGACAGCTTTGGTGTGAAGTTTTTTAGATCTTATGAATGACAAAGAAAGAACCTGTCAGGAAATCAACTCCCTGGTGTCAGACCTCATCCCTCATCATTGTGGCATCCAACCCCATGTAAGAAAAAGGTGGTTCTGACAGCACCTTAATAGTGGGCAAAACTCATCAACAGCTTGAAATGAAGCAGATCAGAGAGGGACAAGTCAAACACAGTCCCAGGGCTGTACTCTGCACTCAGTCAAAGATGCTTAAGAGAGGGGAGCATGAGAAGGGAGAGGGCTACAAAATAAGCAAAATATTTCAATTATTTCCAGTAACCCACGTTATCTGATCCTCAATATTCTGCAAACAGGAAAAGAAGTTGCCTGAACCGAAGAGTTTGAATTGCATTAGCAGACTTGAAAATGATAAACTTGTACTCAGAAGGAGCTGAGTTGGGGTAACGTTTACCCAAAACATTAATTTAGAGGGGAGTGAAGAGTAAGGAAAAATTGGAGCACACTAAAAGAGGCAGACTGGTACAACACTGTCAGAAAAGCACCACACTAAAGAAACTCTGGAAGAGGGTCTTTCAGCAAGAGATGGGTGTGCCATGCCAAAGGCACTGGGAGGACTGAGACTTGGAAGCAAGACCGGAGTGTCTGCTTTGACAACAGAAATCGCAATGTTTGAATGGAGCAGGATCAAAGGGAAACAAGGCAAGGAAAACAGCTTGGAATGAGCAGAGGACTTGGAGAGGATGGGGAAATAGGAAGAAAAAGACAATCATCCACATCCACATGACTCCTACTGATTCTCTGATTTGGCAAATGCAGGAAATGTTAATCTAGAGCACCCAGAGGAACCTTCTTGGATTAATTGGAATAGTTGGCATGTGATCTACTTATGAATTTTCCAAAGCCAATTCAAGGGAGAGGCAAAACCTATAAAACTGCATGAGATAGTGAGATTTTATCTTCTGTAACGATGGGTGTATCCTGGGGAAATGGCGTTCTGCTCACATGGGATGTACTCTACTGTCTGCAGCTCTGCAGGGAAGATAATTCTCTCAACGGCTCCATCATCCTCCGATTTATCCAGCCAGCGGCCACAAGGGAACTTGAGGCACTGTCCCAGGGACGGGGCATCAATCTCCACCCATTCCAGAAACCAGCCAGTTGAATTACCTGCATTGGAGAGAGAACAGTGAATAACCAACAAAGCCCTCACAGACAACAGCACATTCATCACTGCACGCCAGACCTCCACAAAATAAATCTTCCTGTCTTTTGCCAAAGGGAATATAGAATATATGATGTAAAAATCATTGGATGCAATTGCCCAGGATTGACCTAAAACACTTTAGCCACATTTCTGTAAGTGTCAGGCTAAAGATGTGCACATGGAAATGCTAATTACTGCATCACTTGTATCAATTGGCCTTTGTAATAATACAGAGCAGTTATCAATAAACCTGTCCCTTAATGGCCCGTAGGGGATGAGATCCATGCATACCTCCACTGCCTCCCCTGTTTGTAGCAGATACACAGATTTCTGTCTAAAAAACATCCAAGACTTGAGGATTAAAATAACAACAAAAATTTAATAAAGAAATGAGACAAGTCTATGCAATAAAAACAAAAAAGGGGTTTAGTGATGTCTGTGAAATCTCTCTAAAGATGTAGCTGCAAAACTAAAGAAGCTCTAGCAGAGGGAGAGGACACAAAGCTACCTGCAGGTTGGCAGCACTGAGCCCACACTGTCACATGGGAATGGAATTAGCAGCAAAGACAAGAGCAGCAGCAGCCAAAGTGACAGCAAGGATCTGTCACCAAAAGGTAAATTACATTTGGGGTCTTGTAGGCAGGTTATTTTATACAGCAATGCACCCAGTGCGCTAGAAACACTGCATTAAAAAGCAGATTATCTTACCTTTATTGTCATGGCCTATCTTGATTTTTTTCAGGTCTCCAATGTCCACAGACTCCACTGTAAACTCATCTACCTTCCCACGCTCAAATTTGTTCTTGTTAAGCTTTGAGGCCTTTAGGCTGACTATCCCTGTTGTGGCGATGCAAAAGGACATTGTTCAGCATGTGAAACAAATCCTCTGGGAATGTCAACAGTGGAACGAGGGAAGTGGCTAAAATGCAAAAATTGGCTTTTCATCTCAAGATCTGAGCTTTGTCCCTCCCTCTGAGCCCGAGTCTGTATCAACACCCAAAATATACAGAATTCCTCCCTCGAATGATCCTCTGGCAGTGCAACAGGGACGATGCTGTCGTGCTGCGCTCGCAGCTAAAGGAATCAGTGCTACCCATCAGCTCCCTGTCACTCTCACAGGCATCCCAGCCACTGCACACACGGCTCAGCTGCTTCCAAGAGGATTTGCTCATCAGCTGATTAAATACTTCTGGGCCACTCAAAGAGGCAGAGGAGGGCTGGGTTTCAGGAGCATGCTGATTCATTGCTGAGGAAAGCAAATCATCCACTGCATTCACTACTCAATAATGTAGTCCCAGTCAACTGTGCTGTTTCTATAATTGAAATTAAAACCTTTAGACCAGCAGCTGGTGCAAATCAGCATCGCAAAGTTTGGCAGTGATTTACAGCAGCTGGTGCTGTGCTCCAAGTTACCACGATGTGTGCACCGACTGCGAGAACATGAAGCTGCACTAAAAGGAGTGAGAAATGGGAATTTAGGAAATGAAAAGAAACCATGACCTGTCTTTTCAGGCATCTAGCAGTGAGTTGCTGCCCTTTTCCATCATTTGAAGCCATACCTGTATCATCTTTACTTCCATAGAGTGTGATGAAGACGTTGGCATCTGTCCCAGCATTCTTCTTGTCTCCAGTTTTCACTTTCACTGTGTATGTCGTCGATTTAGCTGCCAGATAGAATATTTTAATTTCAGAGTGTGAAGTCTGACCAGGAGTTAACTCTACTTTTCCTTGCATCAATGTGTGCTTGGTTTGAGTTTTGTTTTGGCTGATCACAGCCATGCTATAATCTCTAATTCCTGCCCTGTGCTGTGGTAGCTCTCGAGGTGAGCTGGGCTATCTGGTTCCAGAATCTTCTTCAGCACATTGCCTGCATATCTATAGATAAGAAATGTGCTCAAGCCTTCCCATTTGCTTCCTGGGAACCTCTAACACTCCTCAAAGCTGCTTCTGACTACAGTATTTCATGAAAAAAATCCACATACCCTCCTTTACTTCCTTGGCACCAAAAAATGTATGTGCATATAACACATACCAGAAGGTTTGTACACTGACATATACATTCATATGCACACGCACACCTTTCAGAACAGCATCAGTAGGGAGGTTTCTACTGCACTATCATCTAGAAAGTGCAGTAAACTCATAAAAAAGGTGGAAAAGTCTAATAGAGTCTTTACTCCGCTGCTATAACCTCATGATTTCCAAAATGGAATAATTCCTCTGTAGTCAGAGATATTTTTCCAAGTTGCTGGTCAACCAGCATGTCCCCCTGAACCAAAGGGATAAACATTTGTGGAGTTTTTTTTTACAATACAGCTTGCAGAAATTATTCATGTATTCAAAAGCATCTGAGGGGCAAAGAGGGGAGAGTTTAAAACCTTTCACTGGCTATGAAACCATTGGGAGTGTGGGGCACTCAGCACCTTGCAGGGTCAGACCAAGGAGTGTGTCACTGCTCTGTGGTTACCATGCAAAATTATTTACAAGTGAGGTAAAGTTACTTTGGAGGACAGCAGACACAAGCAGCTCGATGGAAAGTGTGATGAGTTTAGGACCCTTCTTTTTCCCTGGGTGTGTTTTCTCTCTGCTCAGTTTCATGTTGGAACATTTAACCATCACAGTTCATGATAGCAAACAAGTGAGATTTATTCCTTAGATATTAGCAACTAATATTCATTTCAGTTCAAAAATGGTAACCGAACATATCACCCATCTTCCTTGCTTTGTCACTTTGGGTCCAATCTTTCAAGATGATTAAATCTACTGAAAATGAGGAGGGTCCACTCCTCACCGTCTGACACACACTTGGCACTTCATTCACACCTGAAAATTTCATTTTGGGCAAAATTACTCACATCCCAGTGAGTAACTGCAACTCCTAATGTACTCAACAGCATTATCAGCCTGGTTTCTTTCCAACCCCACACAGAAGAAATACAAGGTTAACATAAACCTTTCTGTTCCAGGCCCAGCGTTGCAGGAGACTGGCCATCATTTTCCGTATCTTTTTTAACAAATGCTTCATCCACTGGGACAAGCTCCCTGACGATCTGACCGTCGTCTTCCTCGACTGCCAGCCACCTCTGGCACGGAAAGTAATACCTACAAAATGACAGCGCTTACAGAGGACTTCACAGGCTTTAATAACATAAACAAGAGCAGGTCAGAGGCTACTTGAAGGAAAAATAAAACAACAAGATTACTCAAAACCGAGCAGTACATCTGTTTTCAACCTCAAGGTCTGGTGTTTGTGGGAACTAAATCCATAAATAGGTTAGGGAGCACATACTACAAAATGCTGTTTCTGGGCTGCCAGCCCCACATGATTGATTCATTTTAATTTCACTCCCAGAAAAAGTCCAGCAACTCGAAGGAACCTCCAGTCTCCCAGGCATTTTATGTTTATGAAGACTGGACCCGTCTTGTCCTTATGAGTGGTCCCACTCATCAGAACATTGTGCAACTTTTAAGCATGTGATTTCCAGCATGTTCCAGCTCAAAGGCAAGCCTACACTTCAGGTTTTGAACAGCCTGTTCTTTGCTCATCCAGCTGTCTGTGAAAATCTGGCTGTGAGAGTTTGCTTAGATCAGAATTCGCTTCTGGCCCAGACCTTTGCATTAAGTACAAAAGGCAAACAAAACGTGAGCTCAGAGACCTCCAAAGTGGGGCCGGGAAAGGAAATGCTTGAGCGCAGCCTCTACCCCAGGAGAAACAGAAAAAAGCTGAGGTTCCCTTCCAAACATGGCTGTTTCCCAAATTGCAGAGGTGCTGGGGCAGCTAAACTCCCCCCAAGGGACCCCAGAATGTCCCCATGCTCTGTGTCATGGCACAGAGACCACAAGGCTCCCAAAGGATGCCATTCCCTCCTGAGGAGCTTCAACAATGCCCTTGAGCATCTCCTCTGCCTCCCCACGGCTCTGCAGGCTCCTGAGAACGTGGCCCCTTCCCTGGCCACACAAAAATGGTGCAACAGGCTCCTCACGTGGTGCTCTCCTTGAGGTCAATGATCTCCACCCTCTCCAGGAACCAGCTGGGGCGGCTGCCGGAGTTATCGTGGCGGATCCGCAGCTTCTTCAGCTCCCCCAGGTCAATGGCTTTGACGGTGAACACGTCCACCTGCGCAGGAGGCAAGAGGAAAATGACTGTGTTTTCCAGAAAGAAGGAAAGAAAGGCAGTAAATGGCCAAGGGTAATGCATTTCCCCATTGAAAAATAGCTGTTTGTAAGTTCTCTCTCTAGTCTTTGTGTGGGTGAACAAAAATAACTACAGAGTTGTGAGGTCTCCCATTGATGCTCACGTTTGGCTCCTACAAGGCAGGAATAGCCTTGGAGCTGCCCAGCCCTCCTCTCCTTCCTTTACCTCATCCCAGTTTCAGTTTCCTATAAGTTTAACTTCTCTCTGCTAAATGTCATTCCTTTCAGGCTTGGTATTTTCCCACAGACTGAATCTGGAACTGGACAAAACCACATTGACTCCATGGAAACTCTCCTGTGCTCCTCTGTGTAGAATTTTAGAATATCCAGAGTTGGAAGGCACCCACAAGGATCCCTGAGTCCAACTCCTGCCTCTGCACGGGACAGCCCCTTAAATAGAACCCATATGCTTTATTTCAAATATTCCAGAATTTCTTCTTTCTGTCATTTACCACAACCAAGATGATAATTTATCAACTGCGTTAGTGTGACAGGATGGCCCTTGTTATCATAACAGTTTAAACATCTTAATGTGATTAATATGTTGGTAGACCTCGGGTTTGTACTCCCAAGAGTAAGGAGCATTACGTTTGCAGCTTGGAGCTCTTCCCACTGAATGAAGAACCATGTGCAGGTTGCAGTTTCACCAGTGCCAAGCTCATAAATCACAGCTAACAGCTTATTTAACAACCTTAGGCTCTTTTTTTTTTTTTTTCCCCTTTTTTTGTGGTTACAAGTTTTCCACAGCTGCTTTTTGTTTCTATAATTTTCTGTTCTTCAAAATTGTTCCTTGAAAAGCTCCTGGCTATAACAGTAGCTTGTTAATTGTTCATAAACTTTTTATAGCAAATACTCGGCATACAAGAGATGATCTTTAATTGGATTGGATTATAATGTAATTACAGCACACTGTGTAATATTGCTTTTATTCCCTAGCTGGTTGGGTAGAACATTTAGAATAGTATTTTCATCTAAATATCTACATACTTGAACTGCCGCACAAATACTCTCAAATATTAATTTAAAGTTTGTAAGTCTTAAGTGTTCCTGAAAGGAAGCATTATTACCAGAATGCGTACAGGAAGCAGATGCAGAAGGTGGCTCCAACATGGAACTGGTGTTCAGCTTATTATTCAAATGAATCTCCCCTGGAAAATGTTTTGAGGCATTTTGCTTTATATAACATATTTCAGAAATAAAGCACGTTTGAAAGAAGTGAGAAGAGTCTGCATTGAATGGCCAGCACGTCAACCAAGAGAGCCCTGCCAGCCTTCTGCTCGCTTGAGCGAGTGGAGTTCATGCATTACCTGTCCTTTCTCAAACTTGTTGAGGTTATTTGACCTTTTCAGCTGGCGCTCACCCGTGTCTCCTCTCTCCACGCCATAGATGCTCAAGAAGACATTAGCATCCGTCCCAGCCCCCCACACAGTCCCAGTGAGAACACGGACTTCATATGTATTTTCTGCAAGTGAAATTGCAAAAGCAGCTCAGAAGGAGCCCAGAAATGGCTGTATTTCATCAAACCATGCACACACATTCCGTCAGGCATTTACCCTCCAGCTCCTCTTCTCCATCAGGCACCAGCTCCACCACGAGCTCCTTATCCCCTTCATCTTTAGCCAGCCAGCGATGTGCCACAAAGGTGTAGACCTCCATCCCTTCTGCTGCCTCCTGCTCTCCCTCCTCGTCAGAATTCTTCTTTTTGTCGGACTCGTTGGCGCTCCCGGCCAGGCGCTTCAGTGTGACGCTTTCCAGGAACCAGCCGTCCCCAATGCCTGTCCCGTCGTGGCCTATCCGAATCTTATAAATCTTGCCAACATCTGCAGCCTCTCTCTGCCACCAAGGGAAAGTCACCACCCAGGAGGATGGAAGACAAATTTAATTTCCTAAAGTGCATTTTTTAAAAATGAGGAGCACCACCTCTATCACCCAAAATATCAAAGTGAGGATATGAACAAATTTTTAATGCAAGTTTACCTTTATTTTTTTCTTCCTGCTTTGCTATTTCATACTTTCCATTGCCAAATCTCATCTGAACGGACTGAGCTGAAGACATTCAGAGCAACCATGGTGAGGAGAGGAGCTAAATCCGTAATTATTGTGCTCCCCACTTCCTCATTCCTCTCCTTACCTGTATTGTCTCTGTGTTGTCACTAAAGATGAATATACAATAATACCACACCAGGTTTTTACCAATGCTCGGTGCATGAGGTATTTTGAAAATTAATAATAAGATGCCTTTCATACTCAGCACAGGATATGAAGCCAGCAGGAAGCAATAATGGTACAGTGGAAAGGCAGTTAACTCATATAGCCTGATCTCTGACACACACTGTGGGCTTGGAGTGCCCTTCTCCTTCCTTCTCATGTGGAAAATTAGAGAAGTATTTTCTCACTTTGCTGGTGTGCAGAGAGGATGCAATCATCACTGGTTTCAGTGATTCGGTGGCAGAAGGCTGATCAGTAAGAAGATTTACCTCCCCCTAGTCAGCACCGCAGACACAAAACCTTCTCGGCTTAGATTATCTGTCCGGATTACTACCTAATGAAGTTGGATAGAAGATTTTACTCCACGCAATCCTTCAACAACCCATGACTTGTTTCTGATGATTGCTTACTCTGTTTCGCAGTGTTTATATTATAAAACTTGCAAACATTTGCTTCAGGGTGAAATCTGGAACTTGGCATGTAAGGTTTTAGTCTAGAAGCGTTTTGTAGATTAAAACAAAATCAATTGCACACAAGATGCTTATCAGAAAACTAAAATTGATCCCGCTGTCCTGACATAAAGAATGTATCTCTCCTTACATGGCTTTACTCCTAGATTTACTGTAATCATCCTGCATGCCTTGTCCATGACTGATGGCATTTCCTATTAGCATGTAGCTCACAGAATCTTACTTTTGCCTGTGTCTTTTTGTAAATATTCATATAGTGAAAGAGATAGAGGATCTGTTTATTAATGCCTTGGAGCTTCTGCCTTGTGTGCTTATAAAAAAATCACAGAAATGGGCATAATTTTTAAATCTGGCAATAAATATCTGAGAGAGGATATAAGCACAGCTATGTAAACAGAACACTGTACATATGGCTTTATTATAAATCTGATATTGGCTAATAGCTCTTACTCATAAATTTTGGAAAGCTTATTTCCTTTAAAATCAGAGAAACCTAATCTTAAAATTATGGAGAGTTTTTAAAAAGCAAACATTTATAAGGTACTAGTCATTTCAAATCCCCAAAAACTCATTAAAAATGGATAAACATCAGTAACTCCATTCGGTAAAGCAAGAAAATGAGGCAGGAGGAGGTGAATTGATCTCAAAAATACACATTTCAAAGCTGGTAAAGCTGTGGATAAAGGGACCTCCGTTTGGCCACTGACAGCAGGAAGGATATCCCAGCCTCAGTGATTCAGGGGAGCTTCAGCAATTAGCTCCATCTTAACTGTGCTGAGATGGATCCAGCCTCTGTGGGACTGCAAATTCATGAGGAGGTGTGGGCGCTGCTGTGCCAAGCCCTGTGCTGTGAGCACACGTGACAGATGTGCCTTAAATCCTGATTCCATCTGGACCCTCTGCCTCACTGTCCAGATGTTGGTCTCTCCCTCAATTCACAAGGATGTGGCTCGGAAGTGCCCTGAGAGAGCATCCTGACTTTGCCCTGATCTCACCTCAGGACAAGAGCTAAGACCATTCCTTTCCCCCAGACCTTGGTTTCCCTGGACAGAAACCACGGGCGAACAAGGCAGACAAGAATATTTGTCCAAAAGGGAGAGGATGCCTCACCACGGTGAAATCCACATCTGCTGCTCAGCCTCATCAGCCCAGGACCTCTTGCTGGATTATCCAGGCCTGGATAATCACCTGAGTTACATCTGAATTGTGTTTCTCACCCCTGCACACTCTCCTTTCCCTTCTGGGCTGCTCAGGGAGAGGTGTGGGCTCTGCAGCATAAATCTGAATTCTGACCATCCCGACAGGACTGAGCTGTGCCCATCACGTGCCAGGACAAAGCAGTGCCCATGGAACGGTGCTACAGGCACTGTAAAATCCATGGGGAACTTCCACATTCACAGGAATTACACCTGCAAGCCTCAGCACGGCTGGCAGTGTACTCTGATTAACAGAGTGTGGCCACAGGCAAACCTGGGATTCCTCATATTCTTATACAAATGTCGTTTTTTTCCCCCTGCTACACAATGAAAATTGGCAGTACCAAGTGGTCAGGCCCAAAGCTTAGAGTCTTTTGAGATCCTTTTGAGAATAAATATAAACAAATACTGCTATTAGATCATAAATTTCAATGACACCTTTGCTAGCAGTCCCTCAGAAGATGAAAGTCCCTCCACAAAACACAAAACTCCATAAAAGAAATAAAAAGCCTTCTGAAAATATGGATAGAAGAAAGTAGATACTGCCAGGTACTTTCCAATTTTCTTGAAAAGTTTTTTTTTGTGGGTTTTTTATTGGTTTTTTGGGGGGGCTTTGTTTTTGTGGTTTTTTGGTTTTTTTGGTTTTTTGGTTGTGCTTTTTTTTGTTTGTTTGTTTGGTTTTTTTTTTAATTTTTATTATTGGGCCAATTATTCTATTGATGTCTCAGTTTTGGCTCATCATTGCTTTCCCCTCTTAGAAGTGGCAGTGACTGCCTTCACCATACCTTGAAGATATCTGTGGCTCCCCTTTCGAAGTTGTTGGATCTGTTTTCTAAGATGATCAGTTCCGTTTTGCCAGTCTCGCCATAAATCTGCATGAAGACTTTGGCGTTGGTGCCTGCGGCTCGCACGTCTCCAGTAACTACAGACACCTCATAGTTTATCACTAGTCCAAAAATAAAGCAATTAAATCAGCAGAGAAACTCAGATAACAACATTCCCGGGGGCTCAGGTTCCAAATTAAATTACCTTGTCTTAACAAATGTCCACGTAGCTTACCATTTGCTCTTATCCAAACTAAATGTGAGATAACAGAACCCTTCACTGAGGACTAACCTAATAGTTTTCCTTTTACAAGTATTAAGCCGGTGTCAGAGGGGTGCAAAACAGAGCCTTAAAAGGGAATTTTGTTTCAGTACTAACTATAGAGTAGTTGAATGATCTCCTTAGTACAGTACAAAGGAGGGAGTTACAGAGAGCAGGGGGAAAACACAGCATTCTTTCTCAAGATCTGACAGCAAATTTTAACCGTAGCCCTAAAAGAAAATGGGTCTACTGATAAAAGTCAAGTGGCCAGTAGGGATTTGGCCCTTATTTATCAAAAAGGTTCTCCCTTCCAGGAAACGGGGTAATGAAGACAGGATGGGACATGTGCTGGTGCACAAAGAGAAAAAAGGACTGGTGCAGATAAATGTAGAAAAAAGCAGAGCCCTGTGATATTGCAGGGATGAAGCACATTGTCTTGTGCTGTGTTGTGCTGCCCAGGATGCAAATTATTCACATGGTCTCAGGAAATGGAGATGAAAATCTCTGCAGTGTTTTTCCAACTCTTTTAGAAAACATGAGGAGAATATTTTGCTTTCCTCACCAATACAAGCTCGTAGGGATGGTGACTTTTTGGTTTTAGTGGTGACCTCACCCTCAAGACAGGTAGCAATACATATCTAGCCCTAGCTATAAAACAGCACATGTTCTCTTACATTTCTCGATTGGCAAAATCTCACTCGGGTAGACCTCCACCTCCACCCTGCCATCAGCCTCATCCTTGTCAAGCCACCGGTTGCAGGGGAACATGTACTGCCTTCCCTGGACTGGAACTGTGATCTGGACACTGGCCAGGAACCAGCCGGACCGGAGACCCACGTTATCATGCCCAATCAATATTCGGTTGATCTTTGAAAAAAGCAAACAAAAACCCAGAGGGCAGGAAAAACCCCAGCACGACAGAATTTGCTTAATACATAGCAATCTCCTTACCCTGGCACTGTGCTCTTCCACTGTGTTCGTGTAAATCATTTATATATGTATTTAACTATAAACTTAAAACAATTCTCACATGCCAGCATGCACAAGAGATTACTGGTGTGAAATCTATGTGAAATGTGTTTCTTAATATCCAATGTAGGGGTCAAAGGTTATTTTCATCACATTCAATACCAAGTCTTATTTTGATTCTAAATTCAGACATTTGCACAAAGTACAGCGACACCTGCAATTAATTCTTACCTTTCCAATATCCATCATATCTAGAGTAAACTCATCCACTCGACCACGCTCAAAATAATTGCCTAGATCATTATCAGAGACTAAGAGAGGCTCTTTGCTGGAGTCTGCTTTTTCACCGTAGAGTTTGATGAAAACCTTGGAATCTGAGCTGGCACCAGGGACATCTCCTGTCTTCACGCTGATGTGATAACTGACATCTGGAGCAAGATCGATGTACAAAACACAGACATGTGAGTGGCATTTCCAGAGCCCAGCCTGGCAATTGGCTTCAAACAAGATATTGGGGAGGCAGGCTCCAGATACAGACACAGAAAGGACTTTGCCCTCCATTTCAGCATCTTAGGGCCATGCTGGAGAAGCTGTCACATCTTGGAGTTATTCACCAAAAAAAAAAAGGAGATCCAACAATTATACTAGTAAGCATAAAATATTCTGTATGCATCCCTCTCACTGTTAGATGATTACCCAAGCCATAAAAATGCACTTAGGCAAATGGGATTATTTCACTATTTTTATACTTAAAATTTAATTCAATAACTTCGACCTTTTTTTTTTTTTTAAGAAAACAACCTGCACTATGCAAGCACCGTTTTCTAAAGAAAGTTGTAGCATTGGAGCCCTGGTTCTCTAGGAAAGGACAATATAATATTTTTGGTGATTTTCTTCTGAGAATGCAGCTATTTGATGGAATTACGCTACCAAAACAGTGACAATTCAAGATCCTTCAGAGAAAGATATACAATAAAGCAGTTCTTAAACAAATCACAACATTTAAAATCAAAGTTTCTTTCTACATATATAATGTTGCAATTATGCTCTTTTGTACAAATTAATCCCATTCATAAACTGTAATTTCAAAGTCAGAGGCATTTCTTGCAGCATGACCTACTGCAGATTCTTGCTTGAGAATGGAAAAAAAGGCCCAGTAGATTTGCTGGTGACTGACAAGAATTATTAAGAAGAATAAAGCAAATAAACACATCCATGTGCAACTTGAATCCAGACCTTCTTTTCTCCAAGCTAAACTCACTTTTCAGCAATGGTGACTCCCCAGCAGGCACTAATTCTCGGACAATCTGACCATCGTCCTCATTTTTGTCAAGCCATCTGGTTTACAAACAGAAGTAAGTTATCTTTGAATAATTAGCACCTGTTAGACATTTCAAAATCTACGCTGGCTTCACACATAGCCCAAATCCACACCATGGTCAAAAAGATATTTTTAGAGGGCTCTGTATTTCTGTTATCTTAGCAGGAACTTGACCAGGCCATACGGCAGCCACATTTTAAACCTCCATTTTCCCAAGAAGAGGGACCATGAGAGTGCTGCTTGCTGTAGATAAGCATCTGCTGTGATGTCCCTCTGTCTGAAAAGCACAAACTCCTGTTATTAATATACATATATTAATATTTGAATATATGTATATATGTATATTCAAACTCACAAGTTACTCCTGTGAATGGGCAGGAGTGTCTTGAAAACATCAACCTTCATTGACCAGAAAGAATTGCAGCCTCTACCACTAAAGGGTGGGGATGAACTATGTTATTCCCATTTTCAGGGCTGGGTATGTGGAGGCACTTGGCATCAGCAAAAAGGAAGGATTTCCAATGTTTCTCAGCATTAAAGATCCAAGCAGCCTAATTAAGAAGATGATCTGGGCGCAAAGCAAACTGTAGCATGATCTCAAGGGAAAATATTTGGAAGGGAAAATCATGGAATCATGGAATGGTTTGGGTTGGAAGGGAACCTAGAGCTCATCCAGTCCCAAGCCCCTGCCATGGGCAGGGACACCTAACACTACCCCAGGGTGCTCCCAGCCCAATCCAACCTGGCCTTGGGATTCCTTCCAGGGATGAGGGAACCACAGCTTCTCCAGAAAACCTATGCCTCAGCACCCTGATAGTAAAGAATTTCTTCTTAATATCTAATGTCTCTGCCCTTCTTCAGTTTAGGATCATTTCACCCTTATCTTACCTCTGCATGCCCTTTCCAAAAGTTCCCTCTCCAGTTCCCCTCCAAAAGTCAACTCCCAAAACAGAGGGGAACCAATTGCTAACCTGGTAACCTTCACAGCTGCTCCTTCAGCCTCAGGGGGGAAGGATTTACAGCCCCAGCCCCACAATATGCCCTACAGCAACCATTGCACGACAACAGCCAGGGCCCTGGCAGAAGTTTCTCACTTTCCTGCTCAAACCCAGACTGCTGCAGCTCTCAGAATATTCCTGTAAGCATCTGTTTAGGGTCAGGTTTCCCACAGTGGTGCTGTGAGAGCAGGAGCAGTTCCCAGAATTCCCATTGTTCCCAGGTACACATCTATCTGCAGCAGCGCCTTTTGCAGCTAAAAATACTGTTCTGAATCAGCAGGGGCGAGAAAAGGACAAATGAGCACTCTCTGTCGGGTCATGCAGAGTATTTAAATGGCTTTAACAATTCCCAGAACCAGGAGGAGTAAAAACAAACCCCCAGAAACTGCTTATTTTTAAAGGTGGCCACAGTGGACAACAGCAGACCTGCTTCTGCACAAACACCTGCAGCCCACGTGCCCTGCGAGCTCCCACAGTGTCACTGTGACACGCACAGTGTCCTTGGCTGACCCCTGGGCCACAAAGGAGGACAGCTTGCTCTTCCCATCAAAGCCTCCATCTTTGACTTTGGCAGTGAGTCAGCACGAATGGAAACCAGAAAACGACCCTTAAAACCAGGATTTGGGGACATGAGCAAACGCCTGCTGGGAGCTGGATCGAACCTAAAGCACCTCGCTGGTGAAAAGCCAGTGCAGCTCACAGTCATCACCAGCTGGACCAAATATTTTGGAAGACCAAGGATGGTACATCTCCACTTCGTCTACCTGAAGGAATATTACATTTTTGATCTTCTCATCTCTCCTCCCACCCAGAGGAAAGCAATAAGCACAAAGGAACCATGCAAACAAACAGCACCAGGAAAGAAATCCAAACATGAGCTGGAGCCAGCCGGTCCTGGAAGCACGAGCAGCAGTGTTCTCATGCAAAAGAGGTGCACAGGAGTCCCACCACACAGACACACATCTCCAACCCCAGCTTCCCTCTAAGCTTTGGGAGGTTCTCGGGTATGCACTCTACCCCGTATTCTTCTCTTCCTCCCTGAAAACAGGTGGCCTTGTGCAGGTGGTCTGGGACAAGGCTAAAAGCTTAGGTGGTCAGCACGAAGGTGACAAACATGAATGTGGTGATGAACACACGAGCACCTTGTGAGGGCATCAGGTGTGGTGCTGTGCCTCAGAGGAAGCTGATGGGTGTAGTGGGATAGAGGAACAGAAAAATCCATGAAACTGATGTCAAGAATTGAGCAAGGGTAGATTGCAATGAGAGCATGCTAATACATCACTTTGTCTTCAGAAAGGAAGTCTTTATTGATATTTTGGGGCTGGGGTGGGATGGGGTCATTTTACCTGTTAGAACTGGTCCTTAATACCTTTGTGTCATGTAGTTCTTGATCCTGGCTCAGGATTCGCATCCTTGGACAGGCATCCAATGGCTAGGGGACCACGTCATCCCAAAAGTCAAGATGCTTCTGTGTGCATGGATGTTAACCGGGAGGACCCACAAAATTCAAGCAAGAATCCACCACTCCAGGACCACTGAACCCAGCATGGCCTTCAGGAAGGCAGAAGCTGACAAGATAGACACACTTCTGCTCTGCTCCTTTTTTGTGCCCTGCAAGCTGCTGTTTCTGTTGCCAGTGGACATGCTGCTGTTTTCTGTCACCTTCACCACTGCTGACATTTTAGGTGTATCTGGGATAAATCTGAGTGAATCTCCCCTGCGCTGGGGTGGCAGGATAAAAATATATCCCACCAGAAACAGATCTCTGAGTGCAGCACAGCAAATGGAAACTGCTTCAGCAGTGAGGGCAGAGGAGGCAGGCGAATCAGAAAATCAGAACACACCCCAAGATGAAGAAACTCCCGCTCCCAGTGTTCGTAGACACCGATGGCAAGAGAAGGAGCATGTCTTGGACTGGAGGAGGAAGAGGGAGACTTATCAGCAAAACTAGCTTAAGGCTTCTTGTGCTGTTTCATCCAAGAGAATATCCAGGAGTGGCAGAAGCACTATTTTCTCAAGAGGATTAGTGACAGAGGAAATATTTGGATGAGCAATGCCACTGCATCTCTTCCCTTCATCACATATGCATCAATATCCTAATTTCACTTCCGACAGCATATCACTGAGCAGCAGATTGAAACCAGGGGTTTATAGTCTTACACCGAACACAAGTGGATTGACACATTATAAACACATCTGGCTGCAGAAAATAGAATATTTCAGTGCGCTGCTGTCATATCCCTACTACAAGAGGCATGTCAAAATCTTTTATTTTATCAGAACCTCTATATGATTTCAGTGAATGTAATTCACATGCCACTGTGGATTTTGCAAGGGTGTAGTCGTGTCCTGTGTCATATCCTTGATTTTAAAGAGATATTTTATGACCAATATAACTCAAAGAGGACAGAAATATGACATGAAAGCCACTTCAGAAAGAATTTCTAAAGGATCAGAGAGTCAGGTGACCACTGGAAAAAATATGGTATGACATCATATATTGCATTTAAAATCCAGCCTGAGTGCAATTAGAATGATTGGCACATCCATTAGATTCAGAGGCACATATGTATTTGTGTGTGCCTTTAACTATAACCTATACACAATAAAGTGTAAAAGAGATGGACATTTCAGTTTATTTTTAGGCAAGAAAAGGAGGTTTCTCTGGCTGCTTTGTATGATGAACAGTTCTTGGCATTTGATTGAATAAATGTTCTTTTACAGGAGTCTTCTAGTGCATTATCCCATTCATGGCCTGTCTGTTGTTCTTCAGAGAATTAACAATGTTCTCTTATGCTTGTGCTGGAGAAAAATTAGGATGGGCCATATGCTTAGAAAAAAAAATTAATGACGTATCACTGAAGATTTCAGTGGAGTTGTAATGATTTATAGCATGTAAAATTCTATCCTATCACGAACTCACGACTTTGTCTGATAGAAAATTCATTTCTGTCTGGGATATAAATATTATAAAAAATAGGCTGTTTTAGAGAATGTCAGCTAGTCCATTCCTGGACTTCCAGAGAGCTTTGAGGAGAAAATGAAACTAGAAGAACTCAGTTCTGATCTTCAAAAAAGTTTGGCTCCATTTCTGGGGCAAAAGGTGAACTCCTTTAATTTTGAGCTTTGCAGCAATATTCATCATCACAGTACCTAAACCACATCAGGTATTAAAAGGTACAAACTGTTCAGTGATTCCACTGAATGATTCAATATTCAGTTCCTAAAAGCATGGCTATTATAATGCCATGTGGTCGTAAGGGAGGAATAGTACTGAATCCAAGTGATGTACTAGTTATTCAGCAAATAATACTTGGAGAATAAGTAACTTGCATTTACTTCTTGCAAGCACAGATCAAATGACCACTTTAAAAATCACTGACTCTAAGCCAACTGTTTAAAGAGTCGAAAGCACAGGCCTGGGAGTCGTTATGTCTCGATTCTCTTCCTAAATCTGACACAAACTCACAATTAATCCACTTAGCTTCCCTTTATCTCTGCTCTCTCCCTTGTACAACAAAGACAGCTCTTCTTGCAGAGCTCTCGTGATCACTAAGTAATAGATGATCCTTATGGAGTTGCAGGAAAGATTTCAAATTAAATGGCAAAACACAACCATGTATATGAATACGTAAATAACAAGAGCAGAGACTTGAACAAGTTCTATGAAGATCTATAAGGGTGTGTTAAAGACATCAGAGTGGAAGCTGGTTAGGGAGATTTTTGACAGAGTATCTGCGCCCCACGTGCAGCCTGGCTTGCACAGAGCAAGGAGCCTGTGGGGCATTCTGCGCACGTGAGATGTGTTTCTGCTGGAAGGCTTTTTGTCCCCTAGCTGTCTCACGGGAGCAGCTGAGCATTGCTGGAGCAGCTTTCAGTATAAACCCAGCAGCAAAAGGTGCTTTCTGCAGACCTCCAGACCAAGGTTAATCAAGCTTTGGAGATAAAGGCAGTGAGAACAACATGTCCACTGGCCAAGCAGAACCTCCCTGGCGTACCCCTCGGATGGGGTCTCTAACTAACCTCACTTGCACTGCCTTTTCTTGGACCAGTCTTTTCCAACATCTTGCCTCTGAAGAGGCTGGTGAAGAAGGAGCTCCTGCCAAAGCAGCGAGGCCATAAGCTATCCTTGGCCTACAGGAGTGGAGAGCAACATCCAAATGCTGCAGGCCATGGAAATGTCTGTCCCTGAGGTGGAGGATGCAGTGGGTGAGCACCTTGGCCCTCAGATCTCCGCAGACTCCATGACGACACCCGTACACTGCGATGATGCCTCGGTCTCGCAGGAGACACGGGCACCAAAGGGAGTGAGAGGGAGCAGCTGTCCCTGTGCTTGGTGGCGATCAGTCATGTCACCTTCTCAATCTGAGAGGAAGAGATAATGCTGGCACAAGGACAGCAAAAAAACCCGAAACCTATATGAATAACGCTGGTATCGCTCGGGAGAAGAGACATTTAGAAAGATAAGAAGAGTGGAATTCCATTGCTGGTGACCTGAAGCCTGGAGGTACACCATGAATGTTTTGAGTATAAGGTCTTGCATTTTTTTTTCTCTCCGTCCTTATTCCATCCCTGGCCTGAGGGGAATGCCCACTGTTTTTCCTGATCCACAGGCGTAAACCCAAGGGGAAGGGGGTCATCGCTGCCAGCTGATGGAAGACACCCAGTTTAACAGTCACATGAGGCGACAATTCAAAAAGGAAATCTCTAAAACGAGCCAGCTGCACGGTGCAGCCAGACACAGAAATATCTCTGAGGAGTCTGAGCAAAACAGCTCTTCACGTGGACACTTCATGTCCAAGGAAAAACCTGTCTAGATTGCTTGCTTAACTCAGTAAAACATATGGTTGTTAAATATGGATCAAAAGGCAGCAATGACTATGTGGCTGTTTGTTCTCTGAAAAGGGAGAGACTGGCTTGCTTTTCACAACCAGGATGACATTGCATCTGCTGCTCCGTGCTGTCTCCCCGGTGAGTTTGCTCTCTGATGTGACGTGGCTTTAGCAGCGCCAAGAGGCTGGGGCTGGCTCCTGTTTTGTGTTGGGCTGGCTCCCCTCATTAGAGTGGAGTTCTCTCAAGACAAGTAACCAGCTCGGAGGCTTTACCTTTGTGTGCAGTTTTAAAATAATTGTGTTTGAGTTTTACAATTCCACTTGTCCCTGGGAGATGATTTTTTTAAAACACATACTTGGTGTTGTCAAACAGAGCTCAGTGGACGTCCACCCTACAGGTGGGAGGTGGGACCCTGAACTACACTGGAGTTAATCTCTAATGTTTTCACCCAGTTCTCTCTAGTTTGTGCTGCAGTGCTGATGCAGACCCCAGTTAGTGCCAGATCATGCATCTTGTTCCCCACAGGCAGCCTCAGCACAGCACATTTCTTTTGGCCACTTGATTGTCTAGGGAAGAGGAGAATGCATTCACAACCCACCCACAGGGGTAAGTCGCAGCCCTCTGCTCTACCACTGCCTCTGCCTGCGTGATATGCATTTCCCCTCATGCAAGGAGCTCTTGAGATGGCAGCACAACAATTTTCCATGCTCCCAACACAAAAATAGCATCCCATTGCTCCCAGAAAGATGGGATGCGCATGTGAGGGACCAGAGCCTCGTTCCACACATGCAGCAGCACCAGGAGATTGCAGAGTGTGTTTCTGCAGCAGGCAATTCACTGGATGTGAAACTGGAAGGTTGTGTTTTGTCTTGTGGAAATTCTCTGCATTACCGAGGTAATTGCTGAGCAGTTCACAATCCAGATTTGCTGTTCGTTTGGTAAGGGGAGTTAACTGTATCTTAAACCTCCCAAAACACACTCTTTGCTTTCAGGCTTAGTGAAAACAAATGAACGAAATGAATAAATAAAAAGGATTAAGCTGTGCCCAGAAAATTCCAGTCATGGACCAGCAACTAGGCTCTTCAAACTCTGGCAAATGCATAGACGGAGACTTAATTTGCAAGCATTTTTTCCAGTACCTGTAGCAGGGGAATTCCACAGCCTCACTTTCTGGCTGTCCTTCTTCCCTCACTATCACTTTGGCAAGGTACCAGCCACTGCTTCCTCCTTTGCCATCATGCCCTATCCTCACCCTCCTCACCTGCTTCAGCGTTACTGCTTCAACGAAGAATTCATCAGCCTTTGAGGAGGAGAACAAAAAAGGTAAGGCAATATTTCTTCGTAAAAACAAACAAGCAACCCAAATTTATTACTGCAATCAAACCAACACCATCAGCATGCTGCAAGATAATTCTTCACAAGATGAAGGAGAAAGTACGAATTTACCAAAGAATAAAAAGCCCGAATATTTGTGCTAGATGTGTAATGTTAGATTTGTAAATATATGATCTGCCAACATTTTAAATCTCCCATGTCATTGCGTGCCCTCCACAACTGTAAAAAAGAGAAGTAATTTGATTATTAAGAAATTCATACAGAGAGGCAGGAAATCCAAGTTCAAACCCCTGCTCAGACATAAGCTTTCTGAGAAGTTGGAAGCAGGTCACTTCAGACCAAATCTACGCAGGTATTTGGAGGTACAGCTCAAAGACATTGCACTGTGTTAAAGTCAGACAGCCCTGACTACTGAGAAAATTTAACCCCATTTAATTTCCTGGCATGCCAGTGTGGGCAGGGCTGCACAGGGGTATTTCCAGCTGCTCCACGAGCTGTGTTTGGAGGGTGGTTTGAACCTAACTCAGCAGATAAATACCCTCAGTCCTCCACAAGAGACATGGATTTTATGCCATTTTTTCCCCCTGGAAACAGGCTCAAATAACCAACATACAGATTAGCCCAATGGATGGCTCCTCAAGAGCAAACTCTGTCACCCAAAAGCTCAGTGGGACCAGCAGTCCCTGATGGCTGAGGGAACAAAAATGCATTAAAAGAGTGAATTACTCCTCTGGGAACCAGGCCAGACAGAAGTATCTGTGGCACGTGTGCAGAAACACACACGGCACATGCACGGCAGAAAGTGGGTGCAAACACACAGAATTTCTGCAGAGTATAGCCCAACACAGAGACGTGACGGCTGTGGCTGCCATCTGCCTGGGATGAGTTGCTTAGGTAGGAGAAGGATAACCACTGTTTTTCAGTTGTTCTTCACCCCCAAAAGCACATATGCTGGTAGAATACGTCCAGCTACCTCCCAGAAAATGTGGTGGCAAGGTGGGATTTATGCAAATACTGAAATTTATTAAAACAATTGTAATTATGTTGTCATTTGGGACCCCAAACTGACCTTCAAGCTAAACAGTTTGCCACTGTTTAAAGTGTTAATGATGGACTCACATACGTCAATGCTACTTACACACTCAAAACTGCTGAATTGGGGATTTAAGGCTTGAAAACCTCACTGACTCAGTCCAAGTCAATGTAATTTAATTCATTAGGCCTGATGCTCACCTTACTTATTAATGGCTGATAGAAATTAATGAGTAAGTAACTAACTGGAACCACAACAGGGCAAACATCTAATTTAGAGGCATCTTTAAATCTTACTTTCTACACAGGCTGTTAGTTTGCATCTGCAGGCAAACTTTTTAAGTTAAATTGGTAATCAAGGTACTATTGGTTTAAGTGGCTGTAGATTAGAGACCGTACTGACTTATCTACATTTCTTTTTAACAGGGTATCTGAGTTAATCAGCGTCGTTATACTCATTCAGCCACTTGAATATATGAGCCCTAAGTTTGTCAGGATCAATTCTCAAACAGCTTCCAATTCATTCTCCAGCTTTCAGCTCCTCGTGCTAGGAGAGCAGTTTTCCACTAATAGGTTCCAGTTTGGTTTATGCCATCTGCATATTGTGAATCACATAATTTGGTTGCCAAAATTATGTCTCCCTTCTTATCCCCCTTCATGCAAGTTAGCCTGTAACTCATCTTTGTTAAATAAATAAATAAGTAATAATAATTTGTTAAATAAATAAATAAATAAATAAATAAATAAATAAATAAAATAGATTCATCATAGAACCCTAGAACAGTTTAGGTTGGAAGGCACCTTAAAAATCCAAGTCTCACCCAATCTGGACTTGGACAAGGATGGAGCATCTCATAAAACAGCCATTATCTGTGTTTAAAATGATTGTTTTCTCTGAAAACTAACCATCTTTCATTGGAATTGCACTGAAACTGTCTTCAGCACCAAAATACGACTCATTTTGCTACCATTTTGACAAAAACAGGCTTCGCCAAATGACAAAATGCTATCTTTTACAGCTTGGACCTACCTTTTAAAACTAAAATATCTGTAATGTCAATGCATAGGCAAAAAAGAAGATGTTTGCAAAGTCCATTTATGCAAACCTATATATAATTTAGAAGCAGAATGGACTGTGTATTACACTGTGTATTTGCCAGGTTTCCACAGACAGATCTTAAAAGAACAAGAAATACTTGATGAAAGTTCTTTTAAAGTCTAGAAAAGCTCAGTGATTTCAGTGAAGAATTGGAAATTCTGGACACTCAAAGGCAAATTCAAAGGGCTAATGCATATTTCAGAAGCCTAAATTCAGTGGTCTATTTTGAAAACGTGACCTCCTTTTATCTTCATTTTCTCTCCACTCTGAACCTTCAATCAAATAATGACACAAGAGATGGGAAATCTGCAGAGTTCTGTGATCAGATTCTCAAAATCTCCTCCTGGAGTTATTGATTACATTTTACCAGTCTAAGTTGGCCCCTAGAGATCCAAAATTGGATACATATTAAGTAGCTTGACCCTATAGATCAGATCAGCAAACAATTTGCTTGCTGATACTGCCAATGCTGCAAGGGCTTTAACTACAATTTGACTTCTTCATTATCTCCAGCTTTCCAGGGAATAAGCTCTGTCTTCATTTCAGTCCATTTCCACCCCCCTCCATTCTGGACACGGACAGACAAAAATATATTGAAAATCAGTTTGAAAATAAGACACAAAATTGAGTGCAGCATGGTTGAGGGAAACTGGAGGAATTATAAAGGAAACATGTTAGGCTTTGGGTTCTGACTTTCACATTAAATAAGATGCTTTTTTCTTCCTTTTTCCCCAGGGAGCCAAATTTTTGCTGTATTAGATGGAGGGGAAAAGGCTCCCTTTTATTCTTGGAAGATTTCCTGGAAGCCTTCCCCAATCTGAAGATGCAATTTCAGCAGTCAGAACGTAGCTGGGGAGCAAACCAAGAGACTCTTTCATGAGCACACATCAAGCAAGGGCGCACTGTCCCCGACCTAAACCTCCCTCCAGCTGCAACCTGTTATGATGCTCTGTCGACAAGATTTATTCCTCCCTGCTGCCCTAGCCCGAGCTGGCATGGAAATCAGCTGAGTTTACAAGCACACATTAAAAAAAAAAAAAAAAAAAAGGAGAAAAATTAATTTACAGAATTATCATGCTCTTAAAAATCCTTGCATTAAGGCGCTGCTGTGTGAACTTACGTTGCCTTTTTCAAATTTATTGACGGTGTTGATGCAGTTGTAGAGGACGCGCTCGCCCGTGTCCCCCTGGTCACCAATGAGGCAGATGAAGACGTTGGCATCGGTGCCACTGCCGCTCACGGTGCCCGTGCACACCGTCACGCGGTACTTGATCACTGGGGAGACATAAATTAGTGAAACAATCCCCGGGACGCCATTGATCGCTGCTTAAATTTACTGCGTTTTTGACGGGCTTGTAATTAACTTTAAGCGTTCGTACTTCCAGCTGGTACTTCTGCTGATGTATTGACTTCCACACTTCCATGTTACCACTAGGAAAAGGGGGGGAAAAAATAGGAAGACCTGAAGCTTTGAGAGAACCTATAAAAACTCTCTAAACAAGGACATAAAAATGCTGGCCCTTTCAGGTAAATCCTTGTTCAGTGCCCCTGTCCTGCTACCTCCCCTTCTGCCGTCCCAAGACAGCTCTGGGGGTGGAGAACCTAGCAAAGTGTGAGGGGAAACAACATTTTCAGCGTCCAGGGACATGGCAGGCAGACAAAAAGAGTTGGAAAGGGTCAAGTGCTCAGAGACCTGGGGAACGGGCCCTTCATGTTGGATTTATGGGACAAGATAGGCCCAGCTGGCCCCATTCCCTTGGGACTGTTATAATCATAGACTCATAAAATCATTACATCCTAAAGGTTGGAAAAGACCCCCAAGATCATCCCTCCAAGAGTCCAAACTTTATGCAGGAGCTTGGATTGTCTTGCCTCCTTGTCACCTTTAAGGTCTTCACAGGACTTTTCTGGATGGATTTTGATCTGCCACCTTTGTCCCCTGACCTTGCCCTTCTCTCTGCCCTCCAACCCAATAGGGTGAAGGATTTCTAGGAAAAGCTATCCCAACAGAGAGCCAGCCCACAGGCCAACCTTTGAGGGAGAGACCCTTTTTTCCAGCTTGGGGAAGGGACAAGAAGCAGTGCTTCCACCCTCCTTCCAAAACCCACCTGGAAGCCCAACACGCAGGTGCTGCATCTCACCTCTGCTCAGCACAAATTCTCCTCACAGGGAAGTGCCTGTGTGAGGATTCAAGCTGCCCTCTCCACAGCTGATTAAAAATACATTTCAAAACCAGGTTTATTTACATTTTAATAACATCTGCAATTACAATTACTCTTCCTCTTCTGAGAAACTGCTCTGCTGCATGCAGATCACCAAAGTCAGAACCAGAAATTTCAGGAAATGGGGGACTCACAGTCTACAGAGTGTGGCTGCTTTGGTGGAAATATGAAAAATCCCACTGGCCACCTTGAGATGTTCTGCTCTCCTAAATTCTCCTTCTAAGTAGATTTAATTCTTGTGACACAAGGTCGAGGCAGAAGTAGCCTCTTCAGGAAGCCAGGGCAAAGTTCTGCAGCTTTCCTTAATTAAATCTCCAGTTCAATTAAAGGAATAAATAGTTTGGATTGCTCATACATACTGAAAGATGCATATGCACACACTACTGTGCTGTGCAACTTACTATATATTTATACATACAGCTGCATAAATTTGCATATAACTAAACAAAACATTAAAGCCCAAAATATGATTGTCAAATTTTAGATTGCATTTCAGCTAAGCTTGCTTTCCATGAATATTCCTCAAACCTTGCGTTTCACATTTTAAGGGAGACTGGAAAAAATTACAAGTTTAAAAAAAAACCCCAAGCCTTAGAAACAATTGTGCTGTGGCCAGATCTCTCCCATTTCCCACCACAGAGAAATCTACTCAAGAAAAAAAATAATAAAAGTCTGGGATTTCTCAGGCTTCATGCAGCTAATGATGCACAGAGAAAATACTGCAGAGAGAAAGTGCCAGAAAGAGAAGTTAATTGAATTGCATCGGTCTGCCTGTGCATCTCTCACACAAAGAGGGTTTCTTTCTATTCAGGTCCTAAGCAAGCCCCTGCACAGAGCCCGTGGCTCTCACCTGGCATGACTTCAGTCACCAGAGATCCCTCGGCGGGGAGCTCCCGCACGATCTCATTGTCCTCTTCATTTATATCTAGCCAGCGGCCGCAGTTGAATGAGTATTTTTCTTTTGTCAGCGTTTTCAGCAGAGTTACCTTCATTAAACCAAAAACACCGTGTGAGTTCAGAGGCTTAAAGGCAAAATAGCAACAAGATCCTGACAGGTTTTTGCCAGGGAGGCAAGAGTAGGTAGCAGCAGAGAAAATAAAACACATTAATAACGAGGCCGTCTGACTCGCGCTCTGCAGTGATGTATGGAGAAAAGTCTGTCACAGCTGATGGCTTTTCATTCCTCCTTTCTCCAATCACTCCACAGTGTTGGCGAAATTTTGAGGGATTTTATGGCTCTGAAAAGGGCTCATCATCTGCCATTGTATAACCCCAAGGAGTAAATCGTGGATGGGGCTTGAGCTGCTGGTTCTCGCTGCTGAGAATCAATGCATTGAGAAAAAAAAAAAAGAAAAAAAATGGCAGGAACCCTGATCAAAGATCTGCATCAGCTTCCAAAGGAGTAATGAGCAAATAAGGTGGTGTTCTGCAGCTGTCTGTTGGAGTGTGTAAAGGCAGGGTATGATGAAGGTCTATAGAATCGCAGGTGACATGGAGAAGACAAAGAGGGGTCAGCTGTTCCCTTTTCTGCCTCAAGAAATTCAGGGCATCAAATGATGCTTGTGGAACAAAGTTCTAAGCAGAAAAAAAAACCAAAAAAAGGATACAATCAGCCTATGAAGTCCTTGCCAAAAGCTATTAAGGTTGCTGAAAGTTTGAATGTTCAAGGGGAGGCTGGAAATTTTGAACTAATAACTGGGAAGAAAAATCCTACTAAATGCTTTCTGTTTGGTAGGTCTGTTTAGGAAGTAAGTGTCCGATCGGAAGCAGCCAAAAACTGGAAAAATGTTAGGAGGAAGTGTCATAAATGCTTGTCCTTTTCTTACACTTCTGTCATCACGACCTTATGTGACACAGGAGAGAGGAGGCTGGGCTAGAGGGACTTTTGGCCTGACCAGCGTGGCTCTGCTCTGCTCTTGTGATGGAAAGTGGAAGCCTGACCCAACATGAGGCAAACCAGGCATGAAATGTGTGAGGAATGGAACAAAGCATCATTCAGGTTTCATCTTGCTTCCCAGATGTGAAAATGGATGCACAAGTGATGGGATTCATGTGCCACAAGCCTGAAGGACCCAGAAAACAGCAGACTGCATGTACATGGACAGGTTGGTTTTCATAAAGTCACAGAACTATAGAATCATTTAGGTTGAAAAAGGCCTAAAATGAGTCCAGCCATAAGAAATCAATGCATTTCATGCATCTTAGCCAGGTGCACTTAGACAGTTTGGCCAAAAGGTAATCCTGGACACACTCTAAGTTACCTCTTGTCCTTCCTGAACATAATTATTGTGCAGGAAAATAGGATACCACAGGGAAATAGATAACTGTGGAAGACACAAGCATTCTTGCTTATCATCTGTGAATGACCTAATAGGGATGACTGCAGTGGCCCAAAGTCTGACCAGCAATTTCTTTGTCATAAAAGACCACAGCCAGACACCTTCTCCCACCATGTGGTGACAACAGCAGCACTTGATGCTGTCTTCCCACTGGAGATGAGTGTTGGCAGTGGATGCTTTCACAGCTCCATGACAGTGCAGGAGAGCAGGACCTGTCAAAGCACACCGGAGGATCCCGAGGAAAAGGTCCAACCAGCAAACTCTGATTTACCAACATGGTTATTTACAGATGTAGAGCAAAGTGTGTGTTTTTTCAGTGCAGAGAGTGCCTTCCAAGCTGCCCAGGTGGAGTAGGGGTGAAACTTAGAGATGGACTTGCTGCTCAGACAACCCAGGCGAGGGCTGGCAGTGTGGAAATCAATGCTGGTGGAGCAAAGGACGTGTAAATGAAGGTCAGGCAGGTCACCCTTGTCGTGTCCCACTCAGCACAGTGCTGGTCCCCTCTGCACAGCCTCCGTGGCCTCCTCCAGCCTGCAGGTCACCCCACAGCAGGGCAGGGGATGCCCCACTGTGCAGTAAGACTCTGCTGCAATCAGGATTTTTTTGTTACGGGCAGTGCAAATAAGCTGTAGAAGGAGTGGATTTGCCTTTTTGTACAGTAATGGTGTTCATGAATAGGAAGCTTTCTGAAGAGCAAGGAGAAAAACTGTGGGAGCAGTGAGATGGGATTACAGCTGTCTGACATGGGAAGGGTGGGAAAACATGATTTTAACCACCAATGTTGCTGCTGGGAGCTGCCACTTCCCATTGCTGTCATTTCCCACACAGAGAATCACAGAACCATTTGGGCTGGAAAAGCCCCCTCAGATCATCGAGTCCAACCATTGCCCAGCACCGCCAAGGCCACCACTGACCCATGTCCCCAAGAGCCACACCCTTTAAATCCCTCCAGGCTTTTAAACCCCTCCAGGGCTGGGGATTCCACCACTGCCCTGGGCAGCTGTGCCAGGGCAGTCCTTTTGGTCTAGAAATTTTCCCTAATATTCAGACTAAACCTCCCTTGGTGCAACTTCAGCCAATTTTATCCTGCCCTCTGACAAGGCAGGCACCCAGAGCACTGCACATCAAGCTCAGCTGTCACCTGGGGAGCACAGTGACCCAGGAGTGG
This sequence comes from Acanthiza pusilla, assembly GCA_036630365.1. Lineage (NCBI taxonomy): Eukaryota > Metazoa > Chordata > Aves > Passeriformes > Acanthizidae > Acanthiza > Acanthiza pusilla. The sequence continues at coordinate 1,804,637 of JAXCHO010000032.1, read as the reverse complement.
CACTACAAACCTCTGTCACCAGCCCGACTTTCCAGGTCTACCTTCTCTTGCTGTCCCCTCACCTTATTCAGGTGCCAGCCAGCAAAGGGATTTCTTTTCTCGTGCCATATCCGAAGCTTGTAGAAAGTGCCGAGGTCAGGAAGCTCGATCTGTAAATGGGAAAAAAGGTGCAATATTGTGGTTTTTCTAAGCCGGCAAAGCACGCACGAAAAGGACACCTCTGGACGTCTTTTAAGAGCTAAATCAGAGAGGAGTCAAAAACAACCAGCCTATTCCTGTTTTGAGAATACAAACCATATCCACAGGTGCTAAATCATTTGCATTACCACCAAACAGAGTGACTTCACCTCAAATTTAAAAGGATCTAACGGAATAAAAATCCTGTGCTGATGATTTTCTGCCCAGAATTGAAGCTAAAGCCCTGGAAAACAATACCAAGCCAACTCTACTTGCACAAGATTCATACCATGAATTTGTCAGTCTGTCCAGTTTCAAAGTTGTCTGAATTATTGTCCAGCTTCATCTCATCTGATTTCCCCTTGTCTCCATAAATCTGGAAGAAGATGGTGGCATCTGTTCCAGCATTTTTGATGTCACTTGTCCAGATCCACAGAGACCAGGGGTTTTCTAGAAAGAAAGGTTCAAGGCACTTGTTTTAAAAAGTAATTTTTATAGGGTGACCTGGTGAAAAACATAATTCTCATTGTTCCCCCTGGTAGGCTGAGAGGGCAGGATGGAGGAAGTTCCTTTCATCCTTTTCTGCACAAACAAAATCAGCTGCTGCATGATGGACAGGAACGAGATTGGCTGGAAATACAATTCTGTGATTTCATTTAAAGGAAAATGAGGAAAACATGGACCACCACTTTTCAGGTGACCCATATTCTCTTGTTATACATCACTAACAGTGTGGTGAAGGGGTGTGATCCAACCCTGTAGTTTCAGTACACTTGTCAAACATCTACAACTCAAATTTCAAAGACCACAAAGTCAGGGAAATACTCGTCTTTCCTTCTGTCATTGAGAAGGAGTCTCCAGTTACTTGTGCACAGTGCAGTGCAGCTCCAGGTAACTCCTAAAAACTTGTCCGATCTGTGTCTGGAACAAGGAGGAGTAGAGACACAGACATGCTATCATTCCATCCTGAGCTAATGAGCCTCCTGAGACTGGACTAATTATCCCAAAAATGCCTTTTTGCAGAACAGGCTGCCTCAAAGCCCACTCAGGTATCCATCCCTGGTGAGGCTGCATCACGTGGGACAGACTTACTCAGAGCAAAGACATTTTCCAAAATGTTTGAAATTATTTAAATGCCTAAATTTGACACAACTTCAGTTAACACTTTTTTTTTTGTACTATATGACATACTCTAAGATTGTGGCCAATCTGCAAGATTTTTATCTCAAGTCTTCATCCAACATTTTAACTGTAAGTCCAGTCCATGTGCAGCAACTTTACACTGGTTTTCATACCAGAATATTGTTGCATATATAAAGGTGATATTATTTCTTCTAAAGACCCCCTCATCTGCATTCTTTATTGATGATAATGTGTGTCTCTTCTGCAGGCCTTGCAGCACCTACAGGAGAGGGAACAGCCTTCTTTCCTCACTCAGACATCAGCTGAATTATTAACAAATCTTAATGAGAGAATTGCTAACCCTTTCGGTATGCCCGAGCCCACACCAGCACGGCTTGACCTTCAGAGCCCAGAATGGAATATAAAAATATGATGACATGCATATAAATTAGATTTTTACTGATCTACTCAGTGTTTGACTGTATTAAAAAGAGGCAAGAGCTACTGAAAAAAAAATGAGGGGATGAGGGATCTCTCAGAAAAAGTTTTGCCCCTCTTTTAATGACACACAAAATGTTCATGACCACTCCTCTCTGAAAAGCACCAGGAAGTTTTAGATGAGCAGAAATGAAGCAGAGAAAAGGCTGTGGACAGCATGTGATGGAGCAGCCTGGTCTCCCTGGGGAAAACTGCAAGTACAATTCAGACACCAAAGACTGCTCTCATCTGTCTGCTTTGGCCTCCCTGACCTCCTGCCGAAGGAAGGGAGGAGTGAGGCACGCACGGAGGGGAAACAGGACCTTGTTGCAGGATTAAATGCTGATAGAGGGCTGTCAGGGAGAAGCCATGCAGGGAGAGACTGCAGCTGCAGGAGAAGGCCAAGCGTTTCCCCAAATACCATCATCATCCTCCCAGGGCTGGCTGGGCACATCCCCCCGTTCCTTATCCTTTCACACCGAGGCATCCAGGCCATTTGGAAATTCTCAGAGCCAGGGCAAATATTCCCCAGGGCACAAACACCAGCGAGGAACTAACTAGACCTGGCACAACAGTTTCCAGGATAGCATTTGAGATAAGGAGAGGAGGGAATAAAAAAAAAAAAAAAAAAAAAAAAAAAAAAAAAAAAAAAAAAACCAGAATAAATACAAGCTACATATGGAGCTGCAATCTGCTGCGGGAGCAGCTTCTGGATGCTGCACTGGGAGACGTTTCACCATGGATACCCCAAGTGAGCTCCAGCCCAGCTTTGATCAGCTCTGCAGAAAGGGACAGTCCTGTGTGCGCAGGGAGATAGGCGAGATGACATAATAGGTCTTTTCTAACTCCGAATCTTACACTCCTATAGTCTGGCAGCTAAAGGTCACAGATTTCTCAAGGCTAATGCTCTCTGTCTATCTCCTGCACTGCAGTGGTGAGGGAATTAGCCTGTCAATAACAATCAGAGCTGATAATAGGGGGTTAAAGGTTGCAGATGCTTTAGCTAAATGGGCCGCATCGGAGGTGCAGCGCGGTTATAACACCGACTAACATTTAGATAAAGCTTATTTAAATGAACTGCTGTTTAAGCAGGAGCCCACCCGAGGCACTGCCGGATTAAACCGTGTCTATTATCCTAATTAAAATATTCTGTTTACACACTGGCGCTGGCGCAGGCCGGGCAGCAGCGATGTTGGCTCGGTGCAGGAGCAGCAGCAGAGCGTGTGTGGAAGGATGAACATTTCCACACGGCAGGCACATAGCAGCTCCTCCCAGCAAACGTGTGCCAGTGCCTCCCTCTAGAGAAGAGGCTTCACATCCAGCACACGCCTGCCTCGGGAGCTGCGTTTGGCAGCCGGGCCAGGCTAAGAACTGCTATTTCTCTAAGGTCAGGAATAAAAACAGGTCAAGCCAGCAGGAAGTTTTGGTTACCTCCCCATTTTTTCCCCCCCACCAGGTTTATTATATTATATTATATTATATTTTGGTTTTATGTTTACCTAGAATAAGAGAGCTTTGCTTCTGTAGTGGTAAGAAACATAGCCTGGCTTGTCTGCAAAGGTAAGATGATGGTGGAGGCAGCCCTAAGCCCAGTGAACCTAAAAGACTGACAGGTCCAATTTCTTCCCTTAAGAAAATGAGTATAATTCTTCAAAATATTGTCGGAGTATCATTTTATACTCTGCTACAGAAGTACGTTCAAAGCTGAAAGTCTACCACAATACCCAAAGGATTTCGAGCTGCTGGAGCCACTCCAGAGGAGGCCACGGAGATGCTCCAGGGCTGGAGCCCCTCTGCTCTGGAGCCAGGCTGGCACAGCTGGGGCTGTTCCCCTGCACAAGAGAAGGCTCCAGGGAGAGCTCCGAGCCCCTGGCAGGGCCTGAAGGGCTCCAGGAGAGCTGCAGAGGGACTGGGGACAAGGCATGGAGGGACAGCACACAGGCAATGGCTTCCCAGTGCCAGAGGGCAGGGCCAGATGGGATCTTGGGAATTAGGAATTGCTGGCTGTGAGGGTGGGCAGGCCCTGGCACAGGTGCCCAGAGCAGCTGTGGCTGTCCCTGGCTCCCTGGCAGTGTCCCAGGCCAGGCTGGACAGGGCTTGGAGCACCCTGGGATAGTGGAAGGTGTCCCTGCCCATGGCAGGGGGTTGGAATTAGATGACTTTTATATGTCCCTGCCAATCCAAACCATTCCATGATCCAGTGACTGAATCCACCTGAACCTCTCCTTGACCCTGGGTCTACTCATGCCACTCAGGTGACACTCGGGGGGTGCTGCTCGTGGCAGGAGGGGTGGGTGACGGTCACAGGAGGCTCCTGGACACTTGCACTTACTTTTCAGCCTTTTCTGGCGCAGGGAGACCATTTCATAGAGTTCCCGCTCGATGAGACCATCCCCTTCATCTTCATCCAGCCACTTCCCACACGGGAAGGTTTGCTCAATGCCAGTGAAAGGACAGTAAACCACCACCTGCGAAGAGTTTGAGAAGGTGAGCTTGAATATCCTGCTCCTCACAGCCCACAGGTCCTTGGCATTGAAAATTTAAACAACCAGAGCAAAGACAGAGCTGGAGATCTTGGTTCTGTCGTCAACATAAGCTTTTGTGGACCAGCAAGAACTGGACTGGTTGCACAAGTCCCAATTTGGAGCACAGCTAGGACCCATCTGTGCAGTTATTCCCATTTTCCCAGCACTACATCACAATGGGTCAGCCAAGGAGAGGTGAAACAGCTGGAGGGGAAGGGAATGGGGCAGGCAGGGTGGCTGCAGCAATCAGTGCTGTGTCACTGTGCAGCACACGCCCTGCACGACGCCAGGGCACAGCAGAGCCCTGCAGAAAGCACAGGGCACAAAAAGCCTTCAAACACACCCATCCTAAGCTGATTTTGCTTGCCAGGACAACTGAATTTCCTCATAGCTTCAGGGTAGGCATCTGCCTTCCTCCTCACCCTCCCGTTTCCTCCTGCTGACCTTGTACATGATCTAATGCTGCCACCAAAAAATGGGAAATAAACTCTCCAACCGATTTGCTGGGTTGGAAAGCTGCAATTATTTTACTAACAATGCTGGATGCATAGGAATTTTGCCTCAAAGCATGAACAGCAACCAAACAGACCAGATTAGAGCCATGAAACTAATTTATATTTGTCACATTTCTATTACAGACCCATTACACTTCCTGAATATAAGCTTATTATTTCCATGAAGTTATTTGGATATGAGTAGGGGTCTTTTGGGGGTCTTTGGTGGTCATTTGGGAATATCCCATTCCTCAAAATTCCTTTCTTATGGCCCTGGATGTTCTGGTGAGTCTTCTTCGCTTGAGAGAATCTCAAATACGTGTTCAGGTGATGATGCACTCCTCTTTATCATTCTTTGCTCTGGCACTCCATCTCTGCTCTCAAAACAAAGATATCTACCAGTACATATTAATCACTGGTAGGAGCCAGCAAGGAAGCGTTCGCTGGCACAAAACTCATTAGTCACAGATGTAGGGAGTTAACACAAGGCCACATTAATCTCTGGCATGTGTACTGAGCACTGCATGGTACAAAACCAAACATTACCCACGGATATAGGGATCACACGCTATGTGCCAAACTTGGAAGAGTTTTCCCGCGTCTTCCCCCACTGCTGCACAGAATTCTTCTCAAAGAAATGCAAGTTCTTGGGTAACAACTTCACATATTTGTCCCCTGCCTCCCAGTATGAGCTGTGGTCAGCCACTTTCTACTGGGTTTGGGGTTTTTTTTAATTATTTCTGAGCCTCCAGAGCAGCATCTAGAAACTTCAGGGAAGTCTGAGCGTAGATGATAACTTTGAAAATCTCAGCACAATCCAAGGCTGCATTTCTGTCCAGCCCCTTGGGCGAACATCTGAAGGTGCTTTTGGAGCTGAGCAAACAATAATCTCTATCTTTGTGACTGCAGAGGGGCAATCAACCCAATTAGCGAGTGATTGACTTATGCATCTAACGTGCCTTTGAGGCAATCAGCTGCTCCCGTGCATGATGTATAATATTGACTTGTTAAACCGGGGATATTGCCTTCCAAACAAAAGCGGATTTATTTATTTATTTTTGAGCCGCACTGGGTTGTCGGGGTCAGGCTGTGAATGGGAAACAGGTCTGGCATCTGCCTGCAGACAAAAATCCTGGCGGTGTTGGCCCAGTGGGTAGGACTCCATGACCTCAGAGGTCTCTCCCAACCGAAATGATTCCATGGGTTGACGACAATTCAGTCTCACCTTCTCGCAAAACCAGCCAGAGCTGACGCCGCAGTTGTCGTGCCCAATGGTGACTCTGCTGAGAGGGCTGAGAAGCGCCGCTATCTCCACGTTAAAGAGGTCTGTCCTGGCACGCTCGAATTCACCTCCTTCCAGGAAAATCTTCCCGCTGTTCTTCAAGCCTTTGGAGCCGTGGAGGATTACGTGGATCTTGGAGTTGGTGCCGGCTCCTCTGATGTCTCCCGTCACTACCGCCACGTTGTACACGATGCCTGGAGGAACCAGGAATTTGGTTAGGGAAAAAAGAAGGGAGGAAAAGGGTCTGAGAGTTATGATTTTGATTGGATTGATGTTGGGCTCTATTGATTTCCCACTGGTTTATTTATCTTCTGACTTACACACAGTGCAATGCTTCATTTGTTTTTGTTCCACATATAACTCTGAGAAATACACATTTACCTTCAGACTGACCAAGAGAAACAGGCTTGGGGTGGAAAACTAAGCCCTGTCCCCAGTGGGAAAAAAAATGGTTTTTTTATTCACTGTGTGGCACTGATTAGGTGAAGAAAGGCAAAAAACTTGAATTGGCAACTAAGTCACTTGACTTTGAGAGACACCGAGCACCAAAAGTGTCAGAGAATGCTGAGAGTATAGAGAAGTGTTGCGTCAAACAGTGGGGGCAAGATCTGCAGCACCACAAAACTGTGAAAACTTTGGGTTTATTTGTTTTTTAGCCTATGATGTTGCTGAAGCCATCAGGACCTCCGCGGTCACCATGAGAAACTCAGCAGATCTCAGCAAAACAAGGTTTGGGAGAGGTATCAGCCCATCCGGAAAAAATAAAAATATTTCTGAAAAGAAGTCTATTCACGTAAAAGTGTCCTTAGGGTTCTTTTTTCCTATCTCCAACTGTCGGTCTAAGAAAGAAAATAGTTCTTCCCACAAGGCTTAACTCACAGAAAAGCACATCTTAAACCTGTCTCGTGGCATCAAACACACACCTAAACATTATAACAGTGTTTTACGGAGCATGCAGAAAATAGTCGAGGCCTAAGCCAAGTTTTTTGATTAAATCAGACAGAAATTTCAATAGGGACTTGGAATGAAGCAAAACATCAGAACTCACCCTCTTATAAATAATCCTCCCTTTGAAATTTACATTAAAAATTGTATTCAAGCACGCCTTACTGTGGATATATCTTCAACAAAACTCCAGAGAGCAGGAAAACAAAATACACAGTCATGAATGGTAAAAGATAAAGGAAGCTTTTAGGGATTGAATTACAGTTCTTTCAGTTTTCTTCCCCTAAGTTTTCCTAACAAGAACCCTGCAGTCAGGAATATGTGCCCAGACCACTTTCCTCACGCATGTGCAGGGAGGAATATGAGGACTGCAGCTGAAGACCACGCAAGGACACAAAGAACAGTTCTTATAAGCATCATCAAAGCGTTTGCCTTCATGCCCATAAATAAATACAGCCAGAACACTATCCAAATAATCTTCTGCCCTGTGGTAAGGTCTTTTATTGACTTTATATCCAGGTTTCTTTTAACACAGGCATAAAACTGGTAGTCTTTGCTTTAACCATGCTGGATAACAAAAAACGTGGATTTAGGGCTCAGCACTGCATTTCTTGTTTCATAAAACGATGCTTAGTTCCCCTGAAAAGAGCCTGAAGTACAATATTCACTACTTCGTGGCACACCGGTGACTTTTGAAACAGAAAACCACTTTGTGAATGCAGGAATCCCTGAAGCACAAGCTGGATTTTCATGCCCTGCCCATCAGCCCCTCATGCAGGTGCTCCAGGTGATAAAGCAGCTTGTAGGTCCTGCACAGCTTCACAGGTGAGGCACAGAGGTGGCAAATGTGTTGGCAGCTCGGGAAGGCTCACACAGAACAGCCTGTCACCAGCAGATGCTTCACTGCAGGTCTCCCTGAGCATAAGGCGCTCAATCTCCTAAAGAAAACACAGCTAATGGCCACAACTTCCCATTTCCCACCACGGATCCAGACCGTGATTTTACCTGTGGCTTCAGTGCCCCCAACAAGGATGTCCCTCTGTATTTTCCCATCGTCTTCATCTAAAGCAAACCAGCGTCCGACGGGGAATTGGTACACGCATTTGTTGCCAATGTCCTCAATGATCACCTGAGAGAGAAGACACCGCGATGAAAAATAACGTCAGAAAAGCAAAGGTTTCACACAAGGGGGTGGCAGAAGAGCAGAAGCTTAATGCACACACTCTCACTTGATATTTAACATATTCAATACTCAAGCATATCCCTCTCCACTCCCTAATTAGTACTGATAGAATTTCAGACAATCAGTGAGTAAAAACCCAGCTTTTTTATTTTCTCTTTTTTTTTAATCCAGTGAATCTCTCGCGGTGTACGAGACCAGATGTCTCTGCTATCAAGACCAGCTGGCTGGCCTGTCTTCCTTCTCTCCAGAGCCTCTTTGCTGGCTACCCTTCTCCTTCAGCTGAACGACAGCTCTTTGTTCTGCTTCGGGAACAGGCTGTGTTCTCTCTCCCTCTGCTTCAGAGCCTTGTTCTACAACAATGCCTAGGAATTTCAGGGCAAATCCAGACCATCAGATGAGCTCGTGTGGCACAGGAATATCGCTTTATCCCAGTCAGTTACTCCAGGGTGGAACCACTGTGAAGGCAGCCACTAAAATGTTGGGCCAGGAAAGAGTTTCTAATTCGGAAGGATTCAGCTCTTGGGCTAACATTGAGGTGAAGCTGTGCAAACATCATTAGGTTTAACGAAGCCAGGTGCAAGGTCCTGCAACTGGGTTGGGGTGATCCAAAGCATGGAGAAAGGCTGGACAGAGAGTGGGCAGAGCAGCCCTGGGAGAAGGGAGAATGAGCTGTGGGTGAGAGCTGCACCTGCCCCGGCCCTGAGCCCCCCGAGCCCTGGGCTGAGCCCCAGCGTGGGCAGCAGGGGAGGGGGGGATTGTGCCCCTCTGCCCCTCAGGTGAGACCTCACCTGCAGAGCTGCCCAAGCCCTGGGAACAACAGCACAAGGACCTGGAGCTGCTGGAGCCACTCCAGAGGAGGCCACGGAGATGCTCCAGGGCTGGAGCCCCTCTGCTCTGGAGCCAGGCTGGCACAGCTGGGGCTGTTCCCCTGCACAAGAGAAGGCTCCAGGGAGAGCTCCGAGCCCCTGGCAGGGCCTGAAGGGCTCCAGGAGAGCTGCAGAGGGACTGGGGACAAGGCATGGAGGGACAGCACACAGGCAATGGCTTCCCAGTGCCAGAGGACAGGGACAGATGGGATCTTGGGAATTAGGAATTGCTGGCTGTGAGGGTGGCAGGCCCTGGCACAGGTGCCCAGAGCAGCTGTGGCTGTCCCTGGATCCCTGGCCGTGTCCCAGGCCAGGCTGGACAGGGCTTGGAGCAGCCTGGGATTGTGGAAGGTGTTCCTGCCCATGGCACGGGGTGCCAAAACAAACTATTCTAGGATTCTGTGATATTTTACTGAAAAATGCTGGGGAACAATATTCCCCTTTAATATCAGATTGTAGTTTTTTACACCTCCTGCTGAGGTGCTTCTTACCAATATCCTCTGCTGAATCCTGAATCTTATTCCTGAATCCTGCCACAGAGTTACTATAGTATTTTGAAACAGCAGACAAGAGTACTAAGGAATTTTGGTCAGAGGAGAAAAAATCAAAATCTCTACACCTCTGTGTGGGTTATGTTTCAGAGGGGGGAAGAATAAAATCACTATTATGGATAGAAAGCCCTTGGCACTTTTCTCAACAATGAGGGAGAATCTGAAATCTGTCCTTTCTGATAAATTCATGAAACCATTCTTTGGGAAACAGAGCTTCCCCTCCTGTCACTCATCCCACACGGTGCTGTTGCCTGTAGCACTCCTGAATGCTGTTGTACCTCCTCAGACAGAGACAGCAGTGTCTGCCAGGGCTGGGATTGTCAGCGCGAGAGCAGAGCTTTGCTGGAGTGTTGGAGACTAAAATAGATGAGGTTCAGGAGAAATAGCAACACTCCAATGCCTCTCTACAAGCTGATCCTCTTTGGGTTCCTTTGAAAGGGTTTTACTCGTATGTTTAGAGGTGGAAAACAGTCTCTGAGTATAAGCCATGCTGAAAACACAGGAAACATGAGAACAGGTTCATCCTGGAGTGCCAACACTCCAGTGTTGGAGCAAATTACAGAAAAACATCTAAAACCAGCAGACAACAACTGAGCTATTTTAGCTCAGTTCTCCAACCTTCCATCTCAATTCGCAAGGCCAAAGTTGTTTTTGACTTACTCACAAACATCTCGGAGGCTTGTGGCAGAATGTAGGGTTGGTGCGTTGGCTGCAAGAAGTGACTACTCCAGGTTTTTGGACTTGAGCAACCTCACCAACCTCACCAAAAATCTTATTTTGTCATTACACCTGTGATGTGAGAATGAGGTTCTGTTCTTTTCCCCCCACCACTATTTATTTCATTGAGCACAACTACTCTCTTTTCATTTCCACATTTTTCATGGCAGCCAGCATCATAACATTCCCTGTGTTGTGTGGTGGTGGTGGTGATGGAGAAGCATGTGCTAATATTTGCATTTGTAATATATCAAACCACCCTGCTATCTAGGATTTACAAATATGGGGTCAGGTCTTCCATGGATTAACGCCAGCTGTGTGAAACTACATCAGCAGAGGAAAGAAAATTAGATTAGAGGGAAGAGATTTCTCCTTTTAAAATATTCCTTCAACCATTACACTAAAAGCTGTAACACCTTTCCACCCCATAGCAGGAGACTAAAATGAGCAGGAAAGTGGAAGGAGAGGGTCTTTGTGGTGGATATATCTCTTTTGATGTCCCAATGATAAATCACTTAAATTCGAGTGAGCTGTGAGTCTGCAGATTTTCGGTGTGAGCAGACCCAACAGATAACTCTTGGACTGTGGTATTTTTATAGTTGTGGTAATTAATTAAGTCAACAGAATGAAATTATTTGTCTCCTTCTCAGTAACCAGCAATTAACCTTGCATCTCTTGGTACCAGACCATGAGAGGGTGAGATATTTTGAGCCCATGGCATTGTTATGTTGAATGTCTCAGGAGTAACTCACCTTTGAAAGGAACCAGCCAGCAGAGCCACCCTTGTTATTATGCCCTATATTAATTTTTCTTAATTTTCCCAGATTTGGAGCATCAAGTGTGAACTTGTCTTCTGCTCCTTTTTCAAAGTTGTCTTTGTCATTGTCCAGTTTCCTCACACCTGAAGTGGGAAAAAAAAGTAGGAAAAAAAAGTAGAAATAAACAAATAAACAATAAATAAATACTCCAAGGAGGAAAGGGCTACTGACACATGTGTGTTTGTAAGTGAAGGAATATTTAGGAATGCCACCACTGACTGAATCAAATATTCCCTAGATATCAGCTCTCTGCAACCAGGATTCAAGGCAAAGGCAGAGGACTTTATATTCTAATAAAAAGGTACCTTTTCTCGAGCACTCAAAAGATCAGGATTTCCATTCTAATGTCACAGTTACTTACAGCTCTTGGAGCTTTCAGAAATATATATCCAGATGGCTCTTAAATATTTTTATTTTTTTTTTATACCACCACATTTCCCTTTTATTTTTACTGCCTTTGAAAATCTCCAAACTGTTCGAGGAAGGCTTTGGTCACAAGCTGCAGATTCTGACATTTCAGGACACAGAATTCTTTGCAGTGTCCGAGAACAAGGATTTCTTTTCAAATTAGGACCCAGCCAGTGCTGTTGGCTTTTCCCTGATCTCATGGGGTTTGCCTTTATGAAAAGTATTAAAGCTGTGCCCTGGATGCAGCCTGTGTGAGTGATGCTGTGAGTGGGATGAAACCCACCCAGGGCAGAGAAAGAGGTCAGTGGGCAGCTCATCCCTCTTGCCTCAGAGGGGATGAATCATTCTCCAGGGGTGTTATTTCTCTGTGTGGATGTGACAGAGTGCCTGGACACCCAGCTGAGACTCAGACTCCCACTTTGGGATGTCTGTGGTGAGATCAGATGAATCCCCTGGTAAAACTCTGGAGGATTAATCAAGGATGAGCCCTATCCACCAGGTTTTATAATCTGTTCAAGGACACTTGACAGACATCATTATTTCTTGAATTTGACAGGATAGGTGCAGTGTAGAAGCAAAAGAATATTTGCTCCATGGTTCCAGGAATCTCCAGGAAACTCCACCCACTTTTGTCCATGGCCCACAGAGCTTGGTTTGGGCACATCTTTTAATATGATTCAAGTAAAAAAAAAAAAAAAAGTTTCTAAACCACCGTTGCAGCACAATCTACATTTTAAAATAGTTACAATAATTTTTAAAAAAATCCTTTAAAACCCAACTAATATAAACCTTGCTCAGATTATTTTTACAAGTGGCCAAGCAGGGTCAGCCACCACCTTTGTCACAGAGAAGGGACATCATTATCCATCCAGGGACCCAGAAAATGAGACACACATCTCTCACTGCATTCACTGCTCATAAATATTGGTGTTGGGCCCTTCAGTGGGCTGGCACTTATTCCACTGCTTTCTGCTGGTGGCTCATGCTGTATTTTCCCAGAGTTTGGTATTTTTAGTGGCAGGTAACTTGAGTCATGCCCACACCCAGCCACAGCTGCTGCATTGCAGATGCATCTTCCAGGGGCTGTGGATGTGAGGGCCCCCAGAGTTAACGCCACCGTTTGTTGTGCCTTTCGCTCAGCCAAATTATTCTGCGTTTGCCAGATTGCCTGTGTGTGTTGTTCAGATCACAGGCCTGCAGAGCAGGAGGAAATATTTTAGGAAATGATTTGCATTTGAATACCTGTGTCTCCTTTCTCGCCGAAGATATTAATGAAGACATCCGCATCTGTTCCGCTGCCGCTGACTTCGCCAGTAAAAACCCGGACCACGTATTTGTTGACTGCAAGGAGGGAGGCAGAAATCCCAGTGCATTAATAACTCAATGGTTTGATGCAAAACATAACATTACAGACCAATTCAGGCTGTGCTGGTGCTGTCTGGAGAGCATGGTCTGAGCCATGGCTCTTGGTACAATGACCTCCTTTTGCCACAAGAGGAATAAAATCCATAGAAAGGACTCTGACACTGAGTATTCACTGTCCAGGGCAAGAAGACAGATCACTCAGTTCCTGGCCCTGACACTGCAGAGCAAAAGAGAAGAGAAAGTGAAAATTTTGATGTGGATACAGAGGCGTTAAATGAACTCAGACACATGGACCAGCTTTGTTTTTTCCAAACCTTGATGCGTTACAGAGTCTGCCCAAGCTCAGGCCTTACCCTTCGGATCCCAGTTCTGTCCCGGAGATATTTTGGTGGTTTAGTTTATACTAGGCAAGTATTTTGAGGAAATAATTTCATACTGGTAGAACAAGGAGTAATGGATTCAAACTGCGAAAAGAGAAATTTAGATTATATATACAGAAGAAATTCTTTATTGGGAAAGTGATAAAGGCCTGGCACAGGTTGCTCAGAATTTTCCATGCCCCTCCCCTGGGCGTGTCCAAGGCCAGGCTGGATGGAGCTTCGAGCGACCAAAGGGAGCGGAACTGGATGAACCCAAAACAGTCTCTGATTCTCTGAAATGTCAGTCACACTGCATGAAATAAAAAGTGAAGGTAGCCACCCTTTTAAATAAATAAATAAATAAATAAATAAATAAATACGGACTTTCTCATTTAATGAGGAAACAGGAGTAAAGCCCAGAAAAGTGTGACACTGTGAAGATACAATCATCTATGGCACCAAAACCCGACGAGTGAGGCGCACCACAGACATTTCACACGTCATGCCAGTCAGTGAGTTTGGGAAGCAAGTTCTTCCCATGGATCAGGGTGAGATTCACTTGGTTCCCAAGGACAGCAAAAGTGAGCTCAGTTTCTTCTGAAACCAATGAGAAAAGTCCCATGACCTTCAGTATGACTTCATTTGGGCCAAATATGAGCAGCTTTCAAAATCTACCACTGGAGTCACCAGGCTACCTTGTTCCTCCAAGCAAACAGCCGTGAGAGACACCTCGTGCTGCATCTCCTGCGAAAAACGAGTGGTGGAGGCAGGCAGCAAAATACAAAACAGAGGAAAATGAATGCAAAATGTGCTAATGAACAGTACATGATGTCATACAAGCCCTCAACAGAGTTCCTGTTACTGAGCCTTGGGTGGCTGATACTGAAAGTTCTGTGCTGTGCCACTTCTGTATTTCTGAGTCCTGGGCACGCTGCGTCTGTGAAAGGGACAAATGCACAGGTCTCCTCACACACAGATCCTTGGCAAAAATAAAACTTCTTGCACCAGAGAATCACAGAATCATTAAGGCTGAGAAAGGTCATCAAGTCCAACCATTAACCACGATCCCTGGTTTGCAGCTTTTTTCCCCTTTGACACGTGCGATGTTAGGGGATAATCTTTCCTGGGCTTCCCAGCCATCCACAGGAATGGATTCCCTCAGGAGCCATGGAACATCACCAGCACTGGGTTACCACAGAACAGATCTCCCACCTCCTCCACCACAATCAGTGCATATTAAAAGTTATTCTGAAAGGCAGAATACGCTTTGGTGCACATGCTCCCGCTGCGGCAGAGGACGTGAGAGCAAACGTACGAGGAGCGGCTGTTGGACCATCTCCTGAATTACAACGATGCTCTCAGCTCCCAGGGTGAGGCGTGCAAGGGCAGAGCCCAAACAGAAGGGAAAATCACCTGTCACAGTTTAATGAATGTGCTGGGAAAAGGCTAAAAATCGAGCTGACATCCCTGGCGCCCCATCGCAAAACATGCCATGGCAAATAAAATAATAATGATAAGACTGCAATAAATACTAAATAACAAGAAAGAGGAGAACAGGGCTGGGCTCAGATGAGGGAGCAAATGCTTTAATGATTCTCTTTAACTCTTTTGTTTCAGTTCATGGAGCTCTAACAACCTGCTAGAACTATACCAACACCAAAAGTGTTCATTTGCATTAGCCAAGGATGGGGATGGTGCAATTTACAGCTCTCACTTGGGCACTAAGCTGCTCTTACTAAAATTGACCCATCGTACCTTGTGATCTTTAATTACAGACCACATTTTTCAGGAAGCTTTGCTCCTTGCACCTCCTTTAGAATATTTAATCTGGTGTCAGTGATGAATTTTCCATTCCACTTTTCAGGAGCCAGAAGAATCTGACAGGATCCTCAAAAGGACAAGCTACAGGGGCTGAGCATAGATTCTCCTTGCAGGATAAGGCCTTATGCCTCTGAAATATAGACCAGAAGGATGTCTCCAAGCATGCAGAGCATCAAGGAAGACACACAGAGAACAAGTCCATGAAGAGCAATGAGGAGCAGTGAACAAACACAGGGCAGGGAGGGCACCTTCTGCAGAAACACATCTGGCCAGCAAGGAGAGCACTGGTGAAATTATTTGCCAGGTCAAACACCTTTACAGATTTCTTCTCAACATGGCTGTATATCAAATCTGAGGTTCAGAATGACATCCTTTGACCTCCTGCTCAGAAAACTCAGGTCCCAAGGGCTCTGTAGGCACACAGCTCTGCTCTCAGGGTCAGCACGAGGAGCCCTGGGACAGAGCTGACTCCTGAGCCCAGGGATGGGTCATCACTTTGGGCTGGTGGCAGTCACAGGGCACTGTGCTGTGAGGGTTTTATGTTGTCCCCTAAAACACAGGCAAGGCTGTGGTGCATGGCACGTCCTGCCATGGCTCTTGTCCCTGCTAAAGTGTTTCTGTAGGCACAGCTACTGCAAGAGCGTTGGAGGTCCTTGGCTTAGGTCAGAGCACATTCCTGCTTCAAAAACTATGCCTAGCCTGTGCTCATCAGATCTTTTCTTTAATGCCTTCCACCCTGATAGTTCTGAAAGTGGGCACTCAAACCTGTCCCCATACCTGACCCTCAGGTCTGCATTCAGAAAAATTTCAGCTCCTCCATCTTTGGGAAGCAAACCCTGAGCCACATTGAATTTTTGCCAGCACTTTCTCCCTCTCTAAGCAATTTGACATTCAGCTGCAGCAAAGAGAGGAGCTCTTCATGCTGCTCAGGGGTCCTTCTGTGCTTCGTACATCAGCACATCTTACAGAGTGACATGGTGGATGAGCAATTTAAATAGAAAGGGATGCTGCCTCTTAAAAAGACAGTGAGGATTCAGCTGCTAAAAGCATGCAAGAAAAAAGCTCTCATTGCAGCCAGGAAGAGATCTGCCATAAGTCAAGCACTCTTCATTTTGATCATGGGTGGATGTTGTTCTCTATTCTTTAAGCCTGTGGCAGAGGCATCTTTTAAAAAATACCCACTTGGCTTTTTTTTTTTTTTAAATCTGAATACATGGCTCTGACTTCATCTGTAAAACACAGATCAAGATGTTGCCTGGATATTTTTTTTTCCCCTAAATGCTTCTCCTAGCACTGAGAACATGCAAAATGCTAATGTAAAAGCTGTGCCTCCATCGAGCAATGCACAGGCTCGCTGCAGCACAGGCACAGGGAGGGGAGCTTTCCTAGGAGCAAAATTAGCAGCTTCAGAGGCACGTACTGCAAGATGCCAAGAGCAGAGCAGCTAACAAAAAAACAGTAGGAAGAGCAGTAGCTATTTTCTCCTGTCTTTCCACTTTCACATTGCAACGCACAAGTGTAAATGCCCTGTGTGGTTACAGCACCTTCCTCTCTCTTACAGTTGTGTGTCTGCATTTGAAGACATTGCCAGGATGCCATCTCCGGGAAACAGTGGGGTGGCACTGATGTGACCCTGCTGCATTAATTTAGCAGAGGAGTGACAGTCAATCAGCTTGTCTGCTACTGATTAACTCAGCCTCGGCTTTCAACAGCCGAGAGGAAAGGTTAATTTTGCACTGTGGGCTGGAGTCAGGTTCTCTCCGCTGAGAGCCAAGAGGTTTATGTCTGTGAACGTGATGCACTCCCGACACTGCTCCTGGGGATGAAGGGCATGGGGCTACCTACCCCACAGTGCTCCCTATCCAGGCTGTTCCCACTGCCATCTCCATCCCAGGTGCAGCATTAGCCCCACACAGTGCCCAGAATATTTCCATCCACACCCAGCACCCCTGGGTGCTCTTGTGCAGCCTCTGTCCTGCCTCAGCCACAGAAAATGCACAGACATATCTCAGCCAAATCCTGCCACCTGCGAGCTGCAGCTGACTGTCCAGCCGTGTGATATTCATCTGTTAATGTCATTTATTTAGCAATACGATATCATGGTCGCTTGGAGCACCATGGGATGGAACTGCCTAAAGAAATCTTGTAGCGACTGTTATTTGGGGCATTAGATAGTGTGTTTACGCACAATCTGCTGAATTTCAGCAGCAGGAGTGTGAGATTTGGGCAGGAAAACAGAGTTGACTGAGCTTCATTACCTGGGGTTATCACCTCCTGCGGGGCACAGTGAATTCCCAGCCGTGCCTGCTTCCCGTGTGCCTGACCTACCGCGGAGCAGGGCAGCAGCATCCAATATCTGAGAAATGTCACAGCCCTCACAGGCAAAGCACGTGGGGTTAAAAGCAAGGAACTGAGCCGCAGGCAGCAATGGATTCTTCTCATAAGGCAACTCTTAGCAATTATCCTTCTGTTTTCACAGTGCTCCCGAGAGTGGCAGTGTTTGAGATCCATCCTGGGCTGCTCAGCACTGAGCGGGCAGATTTGGGAAGGGGCTGCTAGGGGTGGATAAGAGAGAGGCACTTCTACTGCCTCTGAATTGCTGCTGGAAAATAAATACTTCTGTGGTTAGTGTGAAAATAATTGTTGCTAGAGGGAGAGGCAGGGGCGGGACCTGCAGACAAGGTGCAATTTCCACCTGAGTCTGCTACAGCCTTGCACGAGCTCAGGACAGTGGTTTAATATCCATATGCCTTGTTTCCTGCCTGTCAGATCGAGTCAGTCACTCCAGCCCACCAGGAACTGTCTGACAAAACCTCTTCTTGATGGAAAGGACTGACTTGTCAAAGTGGAAGCTCCTTTATACCACTGCTGACAGCATGCTCCTCAGTGACAGAGTTCTTGGTCAGAGCATCCTTAAAATGTCAGACAGCCTATGGCTAGGGCACAGAGCTGGGACCTGATACTTGATTCACAGCAAACATTTGAATTTACTTCTTGTTTGCCCTGGTAGAGAGCTCATCCCACCAGGGCAAAACCACCTCTTCCTGGATTAGCTTCTGGTGAGCTTCTGGTTGGTGGTGTCCTGCTGCTCTGGGGAATCCAGCACCTGAATCTCTGCAGATGCTGCTGAGAGGAAAACCCACCCAGCCCAACCATGACATCTCTCTGTGATGCAGTGGCAGGGACCCTAGAGACAGCCTCGCAGAGCAAAACATGGTTAGAGCTTAAAGCAACCCCTGTAAAAGCAGAGGGGCTCTGCTGAGCCCACCAGCAGACAGTTCTGTCTCAAAATTCTGTCCTGCTCTTGCACAAAGCAATGGCATGCAGATAAAGAAGACTTCCCCCCTCCCCTCCATTCAGAAAAGCATTGGATTCAAAAGGTTGGTTTAGAGCTCAAAAATAATTAATCTCTTTCAAGGGTAATTGACAGCTACCTTTATTAATGAGCTGTGCCTTCAGAGGTGGGGAACAGCTCCTTCAGCCAAGGGTTCAAACTGCAAATGCAGATTACAAGCACACCTGGAGAATGGGGGTGCTGGAGAAGAAGGAGTTTTGCTTTGGACAGAGCACTGAGCGACTTGACCTGGTTGAAAATGTCCCTGCTCATTGCAGGGGCTTGGACTAGCTGACCTTCAAAAGTCCTTCCCACCCAAAGCATTCTGTGATCCCTTAACAGGGTTTTTGGCTGTGAGCACCTCTGCCAAACCATGGTGCTAGCAGGGGAGAAATGCTGAAGAGCCTCTGCATGGCTTTGGGGCTCCTGTCACTGGAGGCAACACTAAAGATGTGAGGCTGGCCTGACCCTGCTCCAGCATTTCTTTAATCTCGCAGGAACTCTCTAAAAGTGTGTTCTTAAGAGATATTGCTGCTGTCACTCAGGGAGGCCCAACAGAGGGGAAAGGAAAGGATTCAGGGAGCCTCTGGACAGCGCTCTCAGGCATGGGGTGGGATTCTTGGGGCTGTCCTGTGCAGGGACAGGGTTTGGGCTCGATGTGCCTTGGGGATCCATTTGTACTCGGGATATTCTGTGACTCCGTGAGCTCTGTTGGATATTGCATCACCCTGTGATGAATATGGCATCACAGCCACTGTCCTGTGCCCCTCCCGTAATGAACTCAGCCCCTTGGCCTCTCCACCAGGCCAGAAACCACGAGATTCCCCTCCCTTTTCTGTGGCTCCTACGTGAAACCAAAGCATGCAGCAAAACAGTTAATATATTAGGATTCAGGCTGGATCATCCCTCTGCAGGGCCTGTGAGAGGCAATCTACCACATGCAGGAGGCTTTGCTTGTAGGATATGCTAAACTGATGTTCCTACTGTGACTTCAAAGTGATGATGACTTTTTGAAGTGAGCTTTAAACGACCTTGCTCAGGAGACAATAGTGGTTTAGTTGCAGGAGCGTGGAGCTTAGCACAGGGCAGCGCACCTTGCGACAGCAGCGCAGGAATCCTTGCTCATCTAATTCTCCAGGATTTATCATTATTTTTCATTAGTTCGGCACCAGGGTGGGAGCCCATTTAAAAAAAAAAAAAAAGGAAAAAAAAGGAAAAAAAAAGAGGCAGATATTTCACAAAAGAAATAGCCATTTTCTGCTTTCCCCAGATCTGCTATTATCAAAATTGAAGAAATAGTTGAAAATATCCTCTTGTGTTAAACACTTTTGCTCAGAAATAAGAGTGAAATAATTTTTACATTATTGCCAAAAGTCATATTGTTAGTTCTGTACTTCAGTCTTGCTTTGAATAAATCTGTTTTTTAAAGAAAGTTACTTTATTTCAAAACTGATCTCTGAATTAATTCCAAATATAGACATAATTAGTCAAAATTATCACACATCTTCAAAAAAATGCTGTACTATCTGTTTTGTATTGGGTACACAGAGATCTATACATCAGCCACACACTCTTGCCTCTCTAAAATTTTTTGTCCCTATGTGAAATACAATTCTCTATTTCTATCCCATTTCAGAGCTCTGTGCATTCCTTGTGGTTTGTAAGTGACCAGTGTTTCTTTTTCTTTCTGCATTTCCATTTCTTGTTCCTTTTACCCATCTTTAGATACAAAACAGTGGAGAAAAAAAATACCTGACAAGTAAAATGTCCATAGCTGCTTCATTTAGGGCACAGTGACATAAGCTGGGCAAAGTTTGCAGGGAAGGTAAAGTCCTCATTGGACCAAAGGAAGTATTTTTGACCAAAAAGAAAAGACATTTCTGGGTACTCAAAATGGCAGATAGCATGACAATTTTTCCTCAGCATTATAAATGGGGTGGTAAAAGATATTATTCCTTCTACAAACCCTGTTTATCGAAAGCTTCAGCATGCAGCAAGGCCTCATCCTGAACACAGAGGGTACCCACGATTACTCAGAAGTAAACAACTCGTATGTATTTCATAAATATATTTATCTGCATTTTCCTGTGCTGATTATACACTTCCAGCTTTCAGAGTAAATAAATATGAATTTTGATGAGAAGGTAACATGTATTAATATTTCATTCCCTCTTCCTCAACTTCTGTGTCCTTAGAAATAATTTTTTTTTTTTGTTTTTCCAATCATGAAAGTTTCCAAAACAGTGAAATTGTATGACCTCATTCTGAAACACAACCCAAGGGAATCCAAGGGTCATTTAAGTTTGAAAAGCTCTCCAAGACCATTGAGTTCAACCGTTCTCCCAGCACTGCCAAGGCCACCAAGCCATGTCCCCAAGTGCCACATCCACACAGCTTTTAAATCCCTCCAGGGATGGGGACTCATCAATGAGGGACCAGTGCGGCTCCTCAAGCCCAATCTTTCATAAAATAATGTCTCAAAGCCAACAGGACATCATGAACTGGCACCTCACATCACAAATTCTGCTCCTTACCTGAGCTTCTAACCTCAGGAGGTTATTGAGAAATATTGACCTAAGCTTCAGGTCCGACCCAGCCCAGCCCCTGAGGACATCCATGTCCCGCGATGGAAGGAAGGATTTAATTTCTGACTCAAAGTGGATCATGTGCATCAGTATCTGCTGCTCCAGATGTTTCCTCAAGCCACAGCCAGGTCGATGCTCATAAGTGTCCAAGTCAGCCAAGAGCCAAAAATGAAACTCTGGAGAATGAACTGTGAAGTCTTAACACAAGCCTTCTTCAAAGAGGAAAGTAACAAGCTCACACTCACAGCTCAAATACATGAGTTTTGGGTCGTGGTGGATCTAAAACCCTCAGAGAATACCTGGAGTATGTTAATGCTTTGATAATAAATATTTTTCTAATGTTTTTGACGGCAAGGCCTCCCTCTGTCTGCACAAGCACAGAGGGGCATTTCACCACTCATCTGGCTTTACTGGGATCTGGTTCCCAGCTGCTCATTGTGACTTCACACCCTTAGGATTTATCCATATAAACTCTCACATGCTCCATGCATCAGCCCCAATTCAGGCCAGAATTGGCACAACCAACAACCTTCCCATTCAAAACTGTCCCATTCTTGTCTTAGCAAAGCAGAAATTTCATGTCTGACTGCAAAAGACTCACCCCTAGATAAAGAACAGCTACATCTGATCTTATCTTGTGATCCTTTTTTTAAATAATAGCAATAATAATAAAGAAAAACAATAGGTGACCGATTTCCAACACATTTAAGCATGGAAAAATTAAACACAATGCAACTATGTTGGACTCTGTCATCCTCAAGGTCAAGCCGTGCCACACCAATGTGCTCCTTGCATTCCTTATTAATAGACCAAACACTAAACTTTACCCAGAAAAAGTAGAGATTGAACAAGTTCTGCTGTTTGATGTCACACATGCAGTTCTGTCCTACTGGGAATACGCAGCCTTGAAAGAGTTTGACATGAGTTGCTGTCCCATGCACATTTACAACCCATCATGTCCAGCCCTGAATAATTTCAGGATGCTGATGGCCAGCAGATGGAAGGCAGCCCTTGGCTCTCAACCTCATTTGCAACAGGCAGGTTGCAAAGACTTGACCAAAATTTGACAGGTTATCGCAAGACAAAATTGCACAGGAGCCTGAATTAGTTTTCAGCTCTCTCTGCTCTTGAACATGATTTTAAGGACCAAGCGAGTGAACATCTCGTTTGCAAACGAATGATTCTGCTTTCTCAGAGTAAAGCATGTACAGGGAATTGTTTGATTAGGGGGAGGTTTCAGGGGAAATCAAAAGCAGCCAATATGTGTTCCACTTGCTCTGAACATAACGGGAGGTTACACTGCACAGAGCCCAGACTAACCTGAGCCACCTGAATAGCCTTACCTGCCTGTGGTCACCCCCAGGGAAAAGATGTTTATTGTTGGATAAACAACATATCGTGTCACCCGACCAAACTGCAGCTTCTTTTGTGAACCTGGACAAAACTTAGACTTGTAAATGTATTTTGGTATTATATCCTGAGAAATTCTGCAAGCCGGCTGGAGACCAGCCCTGATTTCCAGCCGGGGGATAAAAAGCTGTACCCATCACATGCGGGGATGGAGAAAGACACAGCCTTGGTGTGCCACCTGCAGGGATGCAAACCACCAGGGAAAGGCAAGAGAGAGTCACCCTGGGGTGGGGGACATGAGGGTCTGTCCAGTGAGTGGCACAAATGATTCATGACTGCCCTGCAAGGATCAGACAATGGGCTGGGAGCTTCAGTTTCTGGAACAAGCTGTGAAGGGCAGTGGTGGAGTCCCCATCCCAGGATGGGTTTAAAAGCCGTGTGGATGTGGCACTTGGGGACATGGATTAGTGTGGGCTGAGCTGTGCTGGGGGAATGGTTGGACTCGGTGATCTTGGAGGGCTTTTCCAACCTGAATGATTCTGTGATTCCACAAACTGACTCCTGGATTTCATGTCCTTTTACACCTCCATTTGGTCAGTGGATCTCCCGGTGCAGCTGCAAGCTGTTGTGAACGTTCTCCTCCCCCACCATTTTGGCAGGACACCAGACACCCTCAGAGTGATCCAAAACCAGCAACACTCAAAGGAAAATGGCACCTGGCCTCGGTTCTGAGCCGGTCCCTTGCAGAAAGGCTCGGCCACAGTTATACAATCCTAAGTCTTCATAAACTCAAGTGAAGCAGCATAAAGCTCTACAATAGCCCTCCCTTGTAATTAATACCTGTAGTGTAAATTAATCCCGGCTGCCAATAGAAGCTGCTGGGTAAATAAGAATCTGTGACACTATCCCTGTCAAAGGCCCGTGGGCATATGATGCCATGGATGTGAATACAGGGAATAGAGGATTATTCAAGCGGGAACACTTAAAATGTAACCTGCTCTCCTTGAGAAACGCGTGGCATTCTACAGGGAACCTGACAGGAGGCATTTTATTCCGATAAGTAATGCAATCACTCAGGTGTCTGCAATTGCTAAGTGCTGCTGCTATCCTTGGTAGTTCTAGTTCCATTTGGATCCTGAAAGCTACTTTACTTCTGTTTTTTGAGTGTGTGTCCATTTTTTCCGCTGTATGTCGACTGGTTTTTGCCACACAAACTCTTTCCGGCATTTTTAATAATTCCTTTTTTTCTCCCTTTTAAATTAACCTCCTCAAAACTCACAGTCTATAGGAATTCTCTTGCTGGCCTGTGCTCCTCACCAAGAAAGAGGCTGAGTCTGCCCATGGCTTAGTCAGTTTTGGTATAAGCACCAGCAGCCCCCTTCAAACAGGCTTCAGGTGCCTCTTCAATTGAGCAGAAATATGACAAAGAAAAAGGCTTCATTTTTTTCAAGTCCTCATCCATCCCACACAAAGCACAGAGAAGGTCCCGGCGGTGACCTCCAGTTCAAAAGAGGAAGGTAAATCCTCATAACAAAGATGGGAAAGCTCTCCGGGAGAAGATCAAAAGCTGAAGGTGCTGCAGGAGAGGGAACATGGAGGAAACTTGTTTGATTACCTCCAAAAGCACTCCTGACTGTGACAGCAAATGGAGCATGAAAGCAAAGCACGAAGATAGGTTTGGCAACAACAGTGTCTGAGTGGTTTATAAAGAAAAACTAAAGAAATAAATGGATTGAAGATGTGATTGAAGAGACATAACCAGAAAGGAGAAGAATACGGCACTGAACACTACTAATGGGAACACAGACTTAGGAGGGAATTACTAATCTCTCCTTTCATAAACTTACATAATTTTTCATTATCTAGGGGCCTAGAAAATATTAATACTCAAAGAGTAAACACTGCTATTTAATCCATTGGAAAGAAAAAACAAAATACCCTAAAACCCAATCAAATTCAGGGCAAATGACCTGTATGTACCAAAAAAATCACATCACAATCTCATTTCAGACCTTTACATATCCGGAGGGAGGCAAATTAATTCAGATACATTTACATTTGCAGCTGACAGTTCACCACAGCAGTCTGGGGATGTTTATCTTTCATTAATTATGGTTCAAGGGGAACTGCAACCTGAGATAGCTGAGCTAACCCTCTCCTGTTACAGATTCAGACCTGCCACCTGGACGGCGTCCAAGCCTTCACCCATGGCTCTGGCCCCAGCCCAGCTCCCTCCTCCGTGCGGGCGCTGCGGAGCCCAGCCCGTGCCGCTGGGAGCGGGGGTTTATCATCGATAAACCTGGCGAGAGCTGATGCATTTCTGACAAACACCTGACTAAATCTCTGCTTTCACACTCGGGAGACGATTCACTCATATTTACTCTGGGCCAAGCACGTGGAGAGCAGTTCATCCATAACCCAGAGCCACTTCTCCAGGAGGGCGAGCGCTCGGGATGGCTGTTCTGCTTGTGAAATGCAAAGCAGCTCCAGCAATTACATTGGAGCTGCGCTCTCCTGTGCCAGACGAGGGTTTAGCCCACGAGTCGTTCCCTGCTGTGAGACAGGTGTTGAACAGGATGGAGGAAATCACACACGTTCCCTTGAATCATCTCTCCCAGGCAGGGGCAGTAATAAATTCAGATAAGGTGTTGTGTCATTTAAAGATCTATTAAGATTGAATGGTTGACTTCCTCCTCAAGGGAACCTCTCCTTAATTGCACATTGCTTTGACTCATGCACCACCTTCTCCAGAGCCCTCCTGCCCCTCGAGGGTCCTTAGATTCTCCATTTCACAAATCAATTTGGATTAAAAAAGCAGCAAGATGCTTCAGCACACACAGCCCCAGTAGTAACTGGGTGGGTTTTTGGCAGATAACGTCTCCAGACGTTATCTCATTCCCTTGTGGCAGCCACCCTGGGGATGTCTGCATTTTTTAAATACTCCAATATACATTTCTCGTCAATGGATATTATTTGTGCACGCTAGCTCACATGCAGCATCCTTTAATCCTTGTATCTTCAACGTACCAACAGTCTTTTAGAAGGTTGTATCTCAATAGTGCAAAATTTTTCAACAGTTCTGGGTCACTTTAGTGTATTTTTTCACTGTTAACATGACCTCAATAAAAATAACAATACTTTGCCCTCCTAGAGCGTCTGCCAATGCTCACAGCGCTGCTTAAGGCTGGCAACAAATTGGTTTCACCAAAAAATTGCTCCTAAGTGGTAACATCAGCAACATTATTGCAAGACATCAACTAATTATTCTCAATAAGATTCAACACTAGCAAAAGCACACGTTTCCTCCTTTTGGCACCAAACTATACAGCTCCCTTTTCCGGCAGACCTGTGGCACTTCAGTGCCCAAAATTCAGCTCCCAGAAAGGAGCAGTGCCCTGGTGAGCCTGTCAGGGAAACACAACTCTGTTTCCTCGTTAGCACTTGCAGATGGAGTGCTGACATCCCACCTGAGGCTGGTTTTGCTGGCTCCTCTCTCCCGTCTCCAGCGCCTTCCCACTCACGTTACACGAGCCACACATCGCCGCGTGGCCAGCACGCTGGTACCAATTTGAGAGTACAAGTCTGCTGTGCAAGCTGTGCTGGCTTCCTTTCAACTTCATTAGCTTAAAACCACGCTGAAAAAACAGGCACCAGCTCAATGTGGCTGCCATACACACACACAGAGCAAAACCAGCGTGGAGTTACGGCAAGAGGGTTGGACTCTTCACGGAAATTTCCTGCAGGATGTAACCAGAGCCTGGAAACACTTGACTTTTTGCACAGGACTACAACCATGCTGCCTCTTTGGGTAGCATGCAGGGATATCAGCTACATCTTCCAGGGTAGGAGTCCTCTCATCTACGTGGAGACATTCAATCTAATTTAATGTTGTCATCACGGGTCCCTCAGTACTCGATGGGCAAGTGGAGCTTCTCCAAACAGTGATTTATCCCACCCTAAGATGTCAGATCTACCACTGGAAGCAGAAATTACCCTCTGGAGACATCTTGCCTCTTCCTCTATCTCTCTCCACTGACTATAAAGAAAACTTAAATTAGCTTAGACTACACAACTACTTTTTATGTGATGAGATCATCTCAAAGCAACCCTGTCCTTTCTTACACAGCACCAGAAATCTGAGATTTTTTTTCCAAAACCCTTACTTTTGGGCACGTCCATGGGGTTCAGGCTGCCAATGAGGTCTCTGACGTACAGTCCATCCCCATCCTCCTTGCTCAGCCAGTTGTTGCAGGGGAAGTAAAAGCGGAGGTGAGGTCTGTTCATGTCGGTCACGATCACACGGTCCAGGAACCATCCCGCGTTCAGTCCGGTGTTATCGTGCTCAATCCTAGGGGAAGAGCAGCCCTGTTTTGGTGTTCTGGTTAAGACTGGCCACTGGCATCATAATTTTGTGGAATACTATATGCTAGGCAAGTCTAGAGCAGCTATACACAAAAAGCCTGCTGTCTATCCAAAGAATTTTAAAGAACTTACAGTCTTTTACGGGGTGTGTTAAAAATAACAGCCTTCCATATGGGCAGAGATCACAGGTGAATCTGTGAACCTTTTATCTGCGAGGTGATGCACACAAACACACACACACCTCCACGTTCATTCAACGTATGCATTCATTCACCTTGCACTGCATACCCAAAACATAAGGGACTCTCTTCCCTCCTTCTCCATTCTCCTCTTACATTGTTTTAACCACCTCTTCCCAGCTTTCTTTGTACTACTTGCTAATTTTAAATTTTATATCAGTCAGTCAGACGGTGGTTAAACATAATAATTATCATTTACATTACACTAAGTTAGCAAAAGTGGATAGCAAACCCCATTTACCTCCATTGGGACATAAAAACAGCCCTAAACATCTTTCCCCATGATTGCATATGACAGAAATACAATTCTTGGTGGGGAGCACAGATACTTATAAGCAATACCGTAGGTGATTTCACACTTCAGTTCAAATCTTCGGTAGTAAACAAGCTTTTACCACCCCTTAACTTCACCTTGATGGGAGCACGTTAAGAAATAATGAATAAAACATGGCAATGCTTAAACCTCTGCAGCCTGTCATCCGATTAGCACCTCACGGAGCAGGTGCTGTGTAGCAGCGTTGCACAGGTACCTTATTTTCTTTATTTGTCCGACGTTATTGGTTTTCACTCGGAACACATCTGTTTTGCTCCTCTCAAAGGCTGTGCTGCTCCTGCAATGCACATGCATCAAAAAGTAGGGTGAGAAAACAGCAGCCCTGACGGCAAGCACGCAAGTGCTAGAGTTTAAGATAAAGAGCTGTCATTCCTAATGCTGGAGAGACCTAGTTTTCAATGCCCTCTCCCCCTGACAAGTTTTGGATGCCTTAAGTACTGACATTTAGCAGACTTTTCCCCTTCTCAGACTCTAAGAGTTCTTCCAGAAGCGGAGGTGGAAGCTTTGGGGGAAATGCAATATGCTTTTTGTCTCAGAGTGCCACTCCCGGACTTGTCCTCTCCTGCCATCCCAGCCTCCAGGCATCAAGCAGCACTGGTCTTGGAGGATGGAGCAAAGGGGATCCACAGCCCAGCAAGATCCCTGTGTGGCCACAGATCTGCCCAGAGCTCAGCCAGAGAAAAAAGCATCCAGCCACATCCAACTTTCCAGGCCCATCTTCCACCACCTTTTTTTAAACAACTACTGGAACTTGCTTTGGTGCTTTCTCCTGCACTTTATATCTCATTCCAAGTAAAACAGTTGTAGGAAGGAAGTAATTTGACTTTTTTGGTGAAGTGTTAAGTGCGCAGTTTGTATTTCACAGGTGCAAGTGCAAAAGCAATATAAAGTCTATTGGCCCAGGTCAGGGGATGTAGAATTTAATTCCCAGTTCTGCCTCTAGCCTGCGGTGCGATCCTTGGCAAGCACCTCCGTCCTTTTCCAGCTCGTATTTTCCACGAAAACACTATGAATAACATCAAGGCAAAGCTCTGAAGACGCAGCCTCTCCCACCTGCCCTCCCCGATGGGCCCCCATTTCCCCTGGCCGCTAAGCACGGCTACGGATGATTAAACACACCAAAAATCCAGAAGTCATATTAAAATGAACGAGAAACCACAGCACTCGAGCGGCGTAAAGCCACAGCGACAAGCGGCTTGTGCACAGGAAGTTAATGAGTATTAATAATCCCAGCGAGGGGGTTCGGCTTTGCTCGCCGCTCTTCTTCACGCCAATGAAGGACCTGCACGTGCCTTGCTTACAGGTCATTTTGTGTTCTGATAAACCCATGCCCAGCCTTCCTCCCCCTCCTCCTCCTCCTCCTCGTCCATTCTGCTGTTTCACAGCCCGCGCCGGGAGCAACACCAGCGCACGGAAAGGCTAAAATGGTTAACCTCGCCGTGAAGACAGGAGACAATTAAAGCCAGCTGAGCCTCCCCCAACCTGGCTGCCGGAGAGAAAGCAGCCAGCCAGTGCAAGGCAATTAGTCTGTCAGGCTTGAATGAGCATCGTAATGACAGCAGCTTCTCCCCGCATTGGCTCGCGGATCGATGCAGTGCTGCAGACTGCTACGGAGATGGCATGAAAGTATTAAGTGAGAATAATCAGCCCAAAGCTCTCGGCGCACCAGTCCCGCTGGCTGCTGGTTTGTGGCAGTGCCACCGCCGTGCTGGGCTCTCTGGGCTGCTGGGATGGATGCTGGGGAGCAAACATCCTTCTGTAGGGCGTCTGGAGGTGCCCACTGAGCAGATGCTTAGTGCATCCTGAAATAGTTTGGGGAAGCGTTGGGAAACGTGACACAGTCCAGGAGTCAAACTCCCGGGAACTCCTGCTGTCAAAAGGTAGGAAGAGTTTTGACAAGTGTCTTCCCTTGAGATGGATCTGCAGCATCAACAGAAGGGGGAAAGGAAAACCCAGTCCTTCCTTCTAGCACTGCCAATTGCGTGGGGACAGAGTGAGAGAGGGAATATCCCACAGCGAATGGCTACACTGAAATTTAGCCCGAAAAAAAGAGAGAGGGAAAGAGAAAGAGAAATTACAGCTGGGTCGTGTCAGAGCCTGGTTCAGGCTAGGACTAGGATAAGGCATTCACAGCCAGGTTACCATAAGGAACTTGTTACACCAAACAATGAAGCACACTGGCTTGCACAGCCCTGGTGACAAATAAAGCAGGAAAAATATGACTTGGAAATTGCAGCACTAAATTTCCAATGTTCAGGCTTGATTGGGTTCAAACCCAGGGACCTTAGACCATAAGCATAGTCTAAGGATCTGCTGAATTTCACTAGAGCCCTGTCATTAATCTGAAATAACAGGCCAGGGCAACTCCAGAGCTATGTTTCAGTTGGATTTATTATTTGACATATTTAATTGGCTTTAGCAGCACTGTTTTTTCTATTACAGCATTTTCCCCCATTGCTTTGTAAGAAACATCCAAGGAGCTTCATCAAAGACTAGTATATGAAATTCTTACTTTTTTTTTTTGTATCTGAAGCTGTTTTCAGATTCTTTCAGTTGAGTAATTGCCTGCAGGCTGCACTGCTTGCGGTGCTGCAAATGTACAATCATTCAGAACACTTTGTCTCCTGGTTGGGTAAGTGGTGCTGCTAAAAGTCACGGCAAGAACTGGTACATATTCGAGTGTAGTATTTATAAATCCCTGCATTCATCTCCTCTGCAGGCCACGGGCACAGACAGCAGAGCCAGCGCCGTGAGTGTTTTGCTCCTTCTTGGTGTGTTGACAACAAGAAAGCCTCAGTGATGCAGGTTTATATGCAAAAGTACATAAAATTAATATCTGTACTAGTAAATATATATTTTTTAAATGAATGTGAATTAAAAACGGTTGATCCCACCACCTAAATAAAAGTCACGTTTGAAATGGAAATTTTGAGTGTTTGTAGATAATAGTCTTCACTTTTGATCAGCTAACAGCACCCTTGTAACAGCTGAGCTCTTATGAACAGACAGAAAACCTGGGTACAGATCACAGCAGAGGCATAAAAACAATGACCTTCAGCAGTGATGGAGTAACCTAAACCAATTTAGCTTTGAATCCTTGCTTAAAAATAATTTAAATTGCCTTTCCATTAGGTGTTTTACCTGAAAAAGCCTTGTACACAGCAAAAGCGCCGCAGATTAAGGGCTGCACAGAAGCACAAAGTGTTATTCTGGATGTCAGTTCAAACAAAATTTTAAATATGCTCCATTAAACCATTAGAAAGAGTCAGTTCTTGGTTGCATCTCCCTGAAACACTGCCCACAGGTCTGCCTGCTCCTGCCACTGATGTTTAGCAGCATTTGGAGGAGCTGGGTGTCAGGGATGGTTTTGGAAGGTCGTACAGCACAAACCATCCTAAAGCCTGCCACTCTCTAGGAAAAAACAAATCCTACTTGGTTCACCTGCTAGGTGAACATGCACTACAGGTGGGCAGTGTAGAATATCACACAATCATTTGGGTTGGAAAAGCCTTCCAAGGACATCGAGTCCAACCATTCCACCAGCACTGCCAAGGCCACCACTGACCCATGTCCCCAAGTGCCACATCCACATCCACTCAGTTTTTAAACCCTTCCAGGGATGGGGACACCACCACTGCCCTGGGTAGCTGTGCCAGGGCTGGCAGCCCTTTTGGTGAAGAAAATTTCCCCAAAATAAGATCTAAACCTCCCCTGGCCCAGCCTGAGGCCGTTCCCTCTCTTCCTGTCCCTGTTCCCTGGGAGCACAGCCCGACCCCCCGGCTGTCCCCTCCTGTCAGGAGCTGTGCAGAGCCACAAGGTCCCCCTGAGCCTCCTTTTCTCCAGCCTGAGCCCTTTCCCAGCTCCCTCAGCCTCTCCTGGGGCTCAGCCCTTCCCAGCTCCGTTCCCTTCCCTGGACACTCTCCAGCCCCTCAGTGTCTCTCTTGTCCTGAGGGGCCCAGAGCTGTCCCCTGAATTCAAGGTGTGTCAGAGCTGAATTGAGAGGGATGGGGAGAAAAAGAAATTTCTTCCCTAAAACACACAACAAATCTTGCTCTCTCCCCATATATTTGCAATTGCTATAATGTGCTTTCTCCACATCCTGTTTTCATGCAGGATTTCCATTTCCACCCCTCAGCCAGCATCACCTGCAAGGGGCAGGGATGAGCACTGCTCAGTTGTTTTCCTGGCTTGATAGCTCAGACAGCTTTCCTCATCCTCACGTTGTCCAATACATTTTAGGCTGTGTGAATCTGTATTATCAGGCCTCTGGCTAAGATGGCATTTTGCCAGAAGATGCAAAAAGCATTGGAAAAATGCTGACAATGTGTTGGCCTCATCCCTCTGTCCCTCCCTACACATCCACCATCGATCCCTCCTGGAGAGAGGACACTGTCCTGCACAAACTAACAAACAGCCTAACTACAAAAAAAAACCCCAAAAACACCAACCCATATGTTCAAACCGTCTTTACTCTGAGCACAGAGCTCCAATAGCAGCATCATTAACCTCCTCCTTGGAGCAACAAATACTCCAGGGAGTTTGGTCTGCAAATATTTAGCCAAGACTGCTGTCATGAAGCTGACAGCATCAGTCAGCAGGCGGCTGGGAGTACCACGTGAGGCAGCATCCGTCCAAAACCACTCCAGATGGAAAAGAAACCGGCAGAAAAGCACAGCCACTGTCACTGTTTCCCTACCAAGGACATTATTGACCAGCAGAATGAATCCTGCTTAAACAGGCACAGACAAATCGGTGAAGAAACAGTCCCCCTTGAAAGGGTTTAATTGGATGAGATTAATTGCTCAGGGCTGTAGCAGCGTGATGACACCAGGGAGCCAAACACCAGCCCAAAACTGCAGGAGCCTGAATTTACCCCAAAACTTTACAAAGTGCCATAGGACACACTGGAACAGACTCTGCCTTACCCATAAGCATTCCAGGTACAGATTCAGACAGCCTTAATTACAGACATTGAGTAAGTGCTCCTTCACTTTGTGCTGCATGGAGCAGCAGCATCTTGATATCAGTTTTTCATCTTTGGTGGTGTGATTTGCATAAACAAAATAGTGGTGTTTAATTTAGAAAATCCTAGCTATGCTTTATCATAAAATCATTGAATCATAGAATGTCCTGGTTTGGAAAGGACTTTAAAGATAATTTCTTTCCAGCCCTACTGCCGTGGGTGAGGATGTCTTTGTTATCTGCAGTTTGGCTGTTATTTTTTGGAGAAGCTGTATACAAAGCAAACAGTGCCACCAATAGCAGTGCAAAGGTTTCTCAGTATTTCCCAGTATTAAATTGCATTTTTAATTACCTTCACTTTGCCAGATTTGGAAGTAAATTTTATTCTGTTGGAAATTTTCATCCCCTTCCCATGGAGAAATATTTTTAAATTTTTGATGAGAATGAGCTCGGACATTTTCAAGACTGACGTTAATGAGCTGGGATAGGGGCAGGATTTTGAGCAAGACAGAATGGCTGAGTTTGTTCCAGGAAGACACCTTACTCTCATCCCAAGGGAGGCAGAAAACTGGCCAGGTTTTACAGTCTGAAAAATGCAGCTGACGCTTGATCAGCAGGGACCTGGGTCTAGCAGCTGAATTCCCGTAAAAGTCTGGCTATTTTAAGCAAAATCTTGTTTTTCTCTCTAAGGCTTGACCTTCCTTGTAGTTGTGCCACCAGCTGCTATGTTCGTAGATGCCAGTGGATTATAATTTATACATACACCAATTCTACCCACTCTTATATTTAGGTTGTTCAACAGCTTTGTCTAAGCACCCCTTCAGGTATTTTGCTCCTGAAATACTAGACATAGGCTGGCTAATAAGGCTGAGCAAGAGAGAGGAGAAAAAATTCCCACTTAGTTTCTTTTTCGGAAGCGAATATGGACTCCAAAATGTGCTGTTGCTTAACGCTGTCCCAGACCATTAAGCCTTCAGAGCGCACTGAATGTACTGCAGATTTGTACAGACATAAATCAGAGCACATTTAGATACATAAACAGCTGTAAAATGGGAAATATCCCGTGGCATTAAAGGAAAAGGATCACAAGCCATGTCTGAAGCAGCACCTCAGCAGCAATGGGAGAATCCTTCCCCCTCTGCACCTCAGGTTCATTTGCTTCCCAACCTGAGCAGCCCTTGCTGCACCAACTGTAAAACCCTTCCTAAATTATTATATTAGCTGCTCAGAGTAAATATGCTCTCTTTCCCCTACTTACCTATTTATTCCAGAGAGGTTAAACAACAAAATCAGATCTTCTGCCACTGGGCTTGGCTAAACTCTAGTAGAGCTACAACATTACCATCCTCTAAACAGTATTCTGTACATACCTCTGCAATTCATATGTATTTGCTCGCATAAGGAAGAGGAAAAACTGTATAGTCACCAAAGAGCAGGTAGAAGTGACTGCCAACTAATTGTCCTCAGCCTCAGAAATTTTTTTTAAAAAAGGTCCTCTCTATTGTCCTCAAATTCAGTAAGAGGCTTGCTGTTAGCAATTATTTTATCTTTCTTCCAAACTACCATAGTTGCTAAATCTTCTCTTAACTGTTTCTTCTTTAATTTTCTCAAAGGAAAAGTCTCTCCATGAATACTATTCACAGTTTTCCCCACCTGGACCAAATAAGCCTGACATGGAAAGGTTACATTATTAAGAAACACATAGATTTGGACTAAGCACTGTGAACAAGCTGGCACTCCCAGCTGAGTGTTGTATTTTTTCCCCAGCCTCAGCCTAGTGGAAAGCACATGAACATGGAGAAATAAAATACTGTGGTGGATCAGCACTCTTTGGTCAGTGTTGGACCACAGAGGATCGATTCCTATCTGTGGGAAAGGCCTTGACAGCTGTCAAAATGCCACCAGGCAAAGCCTTGGTGCTCACCCACGTGTCTGTGATGGAGCCAGTGGAAAGAAACTCAGTTGTGGCAGTGCTTTTAGCTTCTGGCTGAGCTCTGTCTGGTGCGGGGTGGCAGATGGGGAACTGAAGAGTTGTGTGAGCTGGGTTTTGAAGAGGGATTCTGCCAAGAGCTGCTGGGCCCAAGCAGCAATTTGCCAACACCCACCCACCACACCCAGCGCCAGCAATGCTGTCCCCCCAAAGTGACACACAGGGACTGCAAAGGAGGAGTCATTCCAGTCCCTCCCAGGCCCTCAACACTGCTTGGCTAAAGCTCCTTTCCTAAATAAATTACAGAATGATTTGTGTTGGAGGGGACCTTAAAGTCCGTCTCATTCCAACCCCTGCCATGGGCAGGAACACCTTCCACTATCCCAGGCTGCCCCAAGCCCTGTCCAACCTGGTCTTGGACCCTGACAGGGATCCAGGGGCAGCCACAGCTGCTCTAGGCAGCCTGTGCCAGGGCCTCACCACCCTCACAGCCAAGATTTTCTTTCTAATACCCCATCTAACCCTGCCCTCTGACCATTTTAAGCAGTTCCCCCTTGTCCTGTCACTCCCTGCCCTTTCTTGTAGCCTCGCTTTTGGAACTCTTCTCTTGGCTCAGATTTTGAGTGCTGCTGCTTCCAGAGCTGATGCTCCTCCTAACCAGTCATGACAAAGACTTTGGGTCTTTCAGAGTTACCTTATTGTTGGCCAAAGTTAAAAACACACAATATTCAGATATTTCATCAGCTCGCCATGTCTTCCCCTTACCGCGCACGACAAAAAGACCTGAAATGTCACTTCTTTCACTACCAGCACACAGTCAGGAAAGAAACAGGAAAAACCCATTCTAACTCAGAAGCTGAAATGGTTGTACCATCTTTAGGCAATGCATGATATTTTAGCTGTCTGTCCTACATGGGGAGATGTAAACACCTATAAAATGTCATGCATTTGCAGTCATAAGTGAACTCGTGTAAACATTTAGTTGAAAGATGCATGAGATTCCATCCTTTTGCCATATTCACGAAGCTGCATAACAAATTTGGGAGGTGTGCAAACTGACTGTTTCATGGTTTGCTTCATCTTTAGGAGACAAAACTATCCACTAAGCAGGTCTGCAGGCACTCCTACATCTGGACTTGATTTTTTCTCGCCATTCCTCGATGGAGAGCTGTAACGTGCCAGACTTTGCTTAGAGACACAGAAATTTTGCTGATGTTTGGGAAACCCCCAGTGGAAAGCTGTAGTTGCAGTTCTAGCGGTCACCTCCTACGGGACCAGTTTCAAGAGCCCTGAACTGCAGAAGGTTGGCTTCCTGAGCCTTTCATCCTTGCTTACCACACCTCAGCCATCTGCTCTCCGCAGCAACAGGGACCAACCCCAAAATGATAACTCAGGTCTCAGCAAGCTCAGAGTGCTGCTGCTGCAACCCAAAATAATCTCTGTGTGTCCTTTCTTTTTTCCTTTCATGAAATAGAAGTGGGAAGAGCAGGAGGGAAGAGCAGGCATTAACCAAAGTGCCAGCAAAGCCCACCTGCACAACCAGTAGCTTGTTTAATGCCACAGCTGACGGAGAAATCTGTTATGGAGAGCTCTTGACTTCTTCTCTAAAGGGCACAAAGTATATTTATTAATTTTTTGGGGTAATATTTGGATTCTTTCCATAGCCACGAGCAGACGACTGCTTTCCCAATGAAATGGCTATTTATGTAAATGCTGACCACAAGACAACTCCCTGGAAAGCAGATGTTGCTTTGATGGCTTTGCCAAATAGTACAGGGCAGGTTTGGAGGCCAGAAACTCTTTCCCCGGCAGAGCTGCTGCTGTTGCTCCCAGCTCTGTCACTGACCTGCAATGGAACCATGTCCTCTTTTACCTCCTTGCCTCGGTTTCCTTCTCTGTTAAATCAAGGAAAATGGCATTCCACTTTGCCGGTTTGTTGGGACGTCTGGATGAAAATCACACAACAGAAACAAAGCATTTCACATGGTTGTATAACAGACAATCAGGAAGCTCTTCCTGGTGTTTCTAGGGATGCTTGGATAATACAACTCCTTTGCCTAGCTCTGGTTCCTGAATTTCAAATATGGCAAACAGGGCTGAAATTTCATGTATTTTCTTTACCATTCCCATATCATTTTCTTTACAGACTCTCATGTTTGAGTTGTTTCACTGGGAAGAGAAGCTCTTTTGAGGGTAAAATTTAAAATAGCTGCAGGTACCTCTTGTCAGTGCTGTAGAAATGGAGAAAATGTGAAGTTACCGTGTGACATTAGCACAGGATAAATAATTCTGAAACACATTTTCAAGAAAACCAAAACAACAAGAACACCAAAAAAACAGAGACACACAGCCTCTCCTAGACTCTCTGGAGAAGGGAATTCTGCTTTAGATGATTGCAATTGCCTGGCTAAAGGGAAATTAGTACATGCAGAGCTTGTCCTTTGCTAAAAGTCATCCTGCTTTCATGGGAAATGAAGACCTGTTGGCCCTTATGCTCACTTTTTAAATTAAAAAAAAAAAAAAAGACAGAAAAAAGAAAAAAAAAGCAAGCTATTTAGAGAGTCAATAGCCTCTTAATAGATTCTTAAATTATAAAATATGTCTTCCACTAAGCTCAACATTCTGATAAGGAATGAGAAGTTGCATCCATAGGATGGCGTTGGCACCAGCTGGAGGAAAACAGAACAGGGCCACCAGAGTGATGTGCAACTACAGTGGTGTGCAGC
This sequence comes from Acanthiza pusilla, assembly GCA_036630365.1. NCBI lineage: Eukaryota > Metazoa > Chordata > Aves > Passeriformes > Acanthizidae > Acanthiza > Acanthiza pusilla. Next base: position 1,767,705 of record JAXCHO010000032.1, on the reverse strand, counting down.
AAGGCACTCAGCAGATAGGCTGGAAGCAGTCTAAATTGGGAATCATCTTAAATCCTTCCATTTCTGCTTGCCTCAGATTTCCCATGGCTGGTTGTAGGTGGTTATCTATCAACATTGCTTCAAACCCACTGAGTTACTCCTCAGAATCATTCAAGGACACTTCTGTCTGTACCTGACTAGCATGGAGACCTCCGTGGGATCTAGGCATGGGAATGGAGCCCATCTTGCCCACTCCAACAGGCAATGAATATTCTCAGCTCCTAAATCGGGAGCTCCTAAATTAAGCTTTAAGAAAAGCAAATATCCCCACACCTTGCAAGTATGAGCCTTATATAACATGGATTTCCACCTACAGAAGGGAATGCAGGTTTGCAATGGATTGGGTAAGAAATATGCAATGGCAAAAATTCAGATTTCCCTGGCAATCTTAAAATACCTTATAGATTTATTCCCTCTGCATCCATCAGCACGATATTAAGTTTCATCAAAATGCTTTAACAGTCCCTGAAGGACAGGCCTCAAAGATACAGATTTCCCTCCAGACACTTACTTGCTGGTGAGATGAGTCTTGGGAGTGATCCCATGCTCTCCAAAGAGAGTGACAAAGACGTTGGCATCGGTTCCTGCTCCCCGGACATCTCCTGTCACTGTCACCACCTCGTAAACTGTGGAAGGAGGAAAAAAACATCAGGATAACAAGAGAAAACCCTCATCCTATGCTTCATAGATCCAAGTCATCACCAAACCTGAGCTGATAGACAGACCCCAGAGATGGATCTGTGCAGCCACCGCCCAAACAAATCCATCTCTTGGACAGGGCCCAGTCAACCCTGCTGTCAAAAATCATCACATCAAACTAAAACTGCTGGAGACACTTCACATGGGCAGGGAGGGACTGAGTTAGGATGGATTTTGCTGCAAATAAAACACTTCTCTGTGAACACGCTGCCTCCCCTACCGTAATGCATGTGCATGTGTTACATACAGCAGATGAATTTACATGAAGTGTTAAAGCTGTTGAGCCACTTTTCATTTATGCACGTGTCAACACAATGCACGCTTTCCTGTTTGCTCTGATAAGATATTTGTATGGAAGCTGAGACATCACTAGAGCCAGGAATTTTGCATTTAGGTTGTTCTGGAGATTTTACCAGAAATAAAATGATAAATCATGAGGAGAATCACAGAATGCCCAGAATTGGAAGGGACCTGGAAGGCCTCAAAAAAATTTTGCTCAACAAGACATCAATCTTTCCAGTCTCTCACAGGACCACAAGGATCATCTAGTTCAACTCCTGGCCTTGCACAGACACCCCAACAATCCCACCCTCTGCATCCCTGGGAGCGTTGTCCAAACTCTCCTGGCAACCTCGGGGCTGTGCCCATTCCCTGGGGAGTCAGTTCTGTGCCCCACCACGCTCTGGGAGAAGAACCTTTTCCTTATATCCAACCTAAACCCCCCAACAGTAGGTAGGAAAATGCTTAAATTAGAGTCTCAAAGCTCTATCTATTTATCTTTCCAAGTAGTGTACTGAGTGACAACTTTATTTACGCACATATGTATCTTCTTGGTAGACGCACAAGTTAAAAAGTGCCTTTTACTCAAGTGTCATGACAAGATCCAATGGCCAAAAGGCAGATTTAGACAGATTCAAATAACAGTTAGACACATTTCTTAGGATGATGAGTGATGCTAGAAGAAGACTCGAGGCTTGAAAACAGGTTACTTTACTGAAGGACATGACTTGGTTGGCTCAATACAGAAGGAACTGGAAGAAATTACAAAACTTTGCCTGTGGCCAAACCAAGCACCCTGATGGCCATTTTTGGCTTCAGACAACATGATGTTCATTATATAATGATGGCATTTCAACCTCAGACTTACAAGCTGGAGGAAAGACTAAACTTTCATCACTTCATCCTGCACAGACTGACTATTCAGCATGGGATTTCTCACAGTTAATGCTGTAAAAATATCCCTCTTCATGGGTGCATCAGAATTGTTATATATTTTGTTAGTGTCCATCTTTCCCTCACTACATCACAAATCCATTCTATTCACATATCTATTCTATTCTATATATATTCAAAAGATACAAAAAATGTATTGTAACTCTGCTCTGGGCATCAGATGTTTTTTCCACAATAGTACACTTTCCTCAAAACATCACCAAAAAGAAATTTAATCACCATTTCAACCAAAAGAGAAAAATGAAGGGCACTCATGTAAAACTGATTAAAAAGTATTCTTTATTTCCATCAGCTCTATTGCACTGAGACAAAAAAAAAAAGTAGTGCAATATTTTACTAATCTCACCTTCCCATGAATGTAAATAGGACAGAAAGGGGACATTATTGTAATAAGTATAGTAAGTTGTGATCTGTACTTGGCAACATTTTAAGAACCCTTTGGCTCGGTGTATTTCATTTATGGGCTCAAAGGAAGAGGAGATTTGTTTGCAAAAAAAAAAAGAATATGGAATCCACAGCTTGCACATGAGTAATATGTATGAGCAGTGTTTTCATTTCACCTTCCTCCCGTTAGCATTCCCACATGCCGACGGGAGATGTTTGGCATAGCAGGGAGAGACAGACGCCGTGTTTGCATTAGCCATTAGCAGGAGGGAGATTTGTAATCCACCCTGGCCCGGTGAGTCACCGCCGCTCGCTCGCTCCAGGGTTTTCGGCTGCATCGGCTCCGCTTCGCAGGCTTACGCTGCGATATTGCCGCGCTCATTCACAGCAGCCTTTCATGCCTGATCATCTCAGAGAGCATTATGACTTATCTGTGCCGGGGAAGTATTTGTCACTGTCAGAGCTTCCTGCAGGCACTGCCAAGGTGGCAGCTACAGCTCAGCATCCCTCCGCGAGCTTCGACCGCTGGACGTGGCCTGGTCTAGTTGAGAACGTCTGGTCAAAGGTTGGACTCGATGATCTTGGAGATCTTCGCCAACCTTGATGATTCCATGATTCTAAGCTTCTCTAGGGAAAAGGACCTTTAGGCATTGTCTCCTCTTTCCCCACAGAGGATCAGCAAAATTTGACCCTGCTACAGTTTCCAGGGGTGAGGTCAAGTTGTGCTCAGCTTTGTGCTGGCCTGCAGGCGTTTTTCATGTGAAAAGAGAATGAAAACAGCCATCATACAATCTGCCATTTCCCAGAGACCATTCAATAGCTCAGGCAGGTTTTCTATGGGTTTTTTTAGCACTAGAGAAGTGTTAGGATTATTTATAGGTTGTATGTGGCAGAGTCTGCTGTGTTAAACCTCCCATCAAGTGAAACCCATTCTTGAGCTGGTCTGCTGCACCTGTGCAGGTACTGACATCACCTCATCTATACATTTAATCTTAATTTCTTTACAGTTTTGGTAAACTGGACTGATCTACTCCCACTTTTCAATCCCTAGCAAGTGAGGTGATGGGATACAAGGGCATTGTCTAAGAAAAAAACACCACCAAGCCACAACTTTCCCCCAGTAAAAATCAAACCCCTCATCTGGTTTCTGCAAGGGGAGTCTCACAGTTGCAAAAAATGATAACCCTTGAGTAGATTCAAAGAGGCGCTTCAGGTTCACAACCCCAAATTCAGCCTCCATGCACAGCAGTGGGCAGGCAGCACACAGATGTGTAGTTTTCACCAGGACAGATGTGCTGAGCCCTGCTTGATCAGCACATGTCATCGCAGGATGAGCACATCGTCACTGGGGGTATGCTGCAGTTAGCACCATTTTAATTTACTTTACACTGGGGGACAAAAGGAGGGTCTGGGTTGGTGTCATTGGCACATCACGGCATTTGTCACATGTCACAGAGCAGTGCTGGAAGGGAGAAGGAGCCCTGCCAGCCCTTCTCCAGCACTGCAGCTGGATATCCAGCTGTGCAAATAAATGATGTCGCAGCTTTCCAGTGATGTCATGGATGCAGGACCGATAATTTCCTTTGCAGGAAGAAAATTAAAGTTTAATACTAATATTGATGCTAGCTCTTTCTGGAAAAGGCAGGAGACAAACGGAGATTATTTAGCCACTTCCTTCAAAGGCGTGAAAGTTCAGCAGAATAGATTCAGGATTGTTTCCTTTCTTTGCATTTTTTTTCTCTAATTTTTTATTATCCCCTGACAGCTAATGGGCCTCGTATTTGCTGTGCAGCTTGAGGGCCCAGCAGGCAGAAAAGGCTGCTGAGCTGGGCTGGGGATCAGCATTTTGTACCCCAGCCCCTTTGCTGGGAGCAGCATCCATGAAATAGGTCAAAAAGAGCTGTAAGTTAGTGACATTTCACAACCGCCCCCGAGTTTGTTCCTGAATAATTGGATATTCTGGCTTTGAGAAAACATGTCCGGTGTTAGCAAATCCCAAGCATAAATATCTTGTACTTTGCGATTTAGGATGAGAAAGTGAATTAACTAAAAAGCTTGAAACTGGATATCTGTGGAAGTTATCTAACCAAGGCTGGCATCTGGGCTAGAGGGGTCAAATTTACTATTCCAATGCCTCAATTTTAAAAGGGAATATTAAGAAAATACAGAATCTAAACATCTCGAGTATCATATAAATTTCGTACATCTTTCCTTCTTGCCAAGTTCGTTACTTCCTTTTTGGATGACTTCATTGTATTTCTACTCTTCCCATTTTGAGTCCCTGTTTTTCACACTCTTCATCACTCAAAAGATCTGAGCTCCAATGGAGAGTCCACCCTCATGATTATTCTCTGGATCATGGGCATTAATGTTCCCCAAAGATTTTCCTCCATGGGGTACAGAGGCCAGCCCTCAAAATGCCTCCACTGATGGAAAATATCCACCCAAATTCTCAAGACTATCCCAATTAATTTCTAACAAGAGCACTGTGTAAATAAGTTTGACCACGTGTTTATTCACTTTTCTTCCACCTGCAACAGTTTCACATAAAACGTGCTTACTACCAGGCAAAGTTAAAAAGAAATAATTTATCCAGTTTATATTGTCAAATGGAAGGCTAAAAAAAAAAGCAAGCCAACAACCAATCCACAGCAAAACTGCAATATTTCTTCACAAATTTAAAAAATACAAAGGTTTCTATTTTTCCACCCTCTGACACTGATGTAGATAGCCAGTTTAATTCCATTGAATTAATTCCACATTCCATAGAACCACAGAATAGTATGGGTTGGAAGAGACCTTACAGACCATCTATTTCCAGCCCCTTCCACTAGACCAGAGTGTTAAGTTCAACAACTAAAGAAAAATTACAGCAAAGTTTTCAGGATAGAAAAAGGTTTTGGTTTAATTCTCTACATTTGGCCATGTCCTACTCTTCAGACTCCTCCTCAATGGAAGCAACCACTGAGTGCAAATAAAGAGAGCACCCACAGGAATTTTATGGTGATCCTTGAAGTTTCCAAATGGATCCACAACGCCCCTTACTGATTGGTGAAACATCAGTATGTAGTGGCTTTGCTCTCAGTTGTCTGACATCATTGAGTGCTATAGCAGGGAAAATTTTGGCTCCTCAAAAAAATCTGCACTCAAAGTGGAGTTTGGGAGGGCTGGTTCAATCCCTTTGCCATCTCCACGGAGTCACCTGAGACGCCAGTGCTACGCAGACAACGCATCTTTTACCAGCTGCATACCTCAAGAGTTTATGGTTTTCCCATCCTAGACCACCAGACTTGAAACATTCTTCAGAGCTTTGCAATAACTTTTGGCTCCTGTGATGTAAAAACCAGCTCCTTGTACACGTTCCTGCTGTTCTCACAAACTGAGATGTACTTTGGCAGAGCCCTCTGAGCCTCTCCGTGGACAGATGGCTTTGTGCCCACAATGCCCCTATTTCTTTCTTGGTCAAACATAAAGTGTAAATCATGACATTCCCATGTCTCCAGATATTTTCACTGGTCATTCACCTCCCTTCAGACATGGACAGGATGCCCAAAGGTCTTCACCCAAGCTCTGTGTGGTCAGGTCAGGAAGACAGCACTCAGGTGCTCTTGCCTGGTCTAGTGGAGGATTTCCCTGCCCATGATAGAGGCTTGGAATTAAAAAAGTCCCTTCCAACCCAAATCACTCTGATCTGTGGTGCTCCTTAATGCTTTTCCTAGCAGTGTTGGCTGAGTTTATCCCATCCCCTGGGTAGAGGAGCCCCAGAGAGAGACCACCAAAACAAAAGGGACAGTACAGCAGCCCAGCTATTGTTCTGCCTGGAACTCTGCTCACAGGAAGGCACCTAAATCAAGGTGCTTTTAGATCACAAACAACCCTGTCCCAAGGTCAAGGCAAGTCTGTTCTGAGTGCTCAGATCATGGCCAAGTTACAGAAACCCAAAATGTTAGTGCGGGAATACTTGACTTTCAGCCCAGCCTCCAAATCTCGCTTTTCTCCCAGTGGGCCGGGCACAGTCAATGCAAAGCTTTAATACACTTACTGATACAGGCTCTTTTGTTCCAAATATTATCTCAATCAAGTGGAATTTAGTTCACTTATCTCCTCTGGTAGATATTGAATCCCCAGCTGACTCCAGTGCTCAGCTATCCAGCACGAAGGCTTCTGAAGCCAGCGAAAGTTCCAGCAAGCTAAACAGGGCTGATTTGCTATGAGCTGCAAATCCATTACTGCTTTTCTCAGGCATACACAAGCTCAGTAAAGCAAATTACAGACAGTACTTTCTTCGTTGAAAATAAGCATTCAGAAATGGTCATTCCTAGTGCGGGATATAGAGAGCATAAAATCAGTATCAAGTTACATTGCATTGCTGCTGGATGCACTCACATCCCTCTCCCTGCCTTGCAGAAGGAGATGATAAATGTAATGTGGGCTAATATAAATCCCTCCATTCAATGATGAGAGGATCACTTGCTTCAAAATTACCCCTAAAATTATTGTAAAACTGTAAACACGGACAAGTGCAGACTTGGACCCTTAACCAAGAGCATGGAAACTTCCCTTAGCTGCCCAAGAAAGGAATATTTCCAGGACAGAAGAGTGCTTTGGCTGATAAATTCAGGTTTTTCTGACTCCACCAGCATGGGACTGCTCAGCATCAGTTAAAGCAGTGACTGCAGGTCCTGTCAGGTCACGTTCTCCTGCGGTGAATATGGAGATCTGAGCTGGTGCCTGATTTCTGTCTAGCAGGACTGGCCCTTGATAGAAAAAAAAATTAAGGTTGTGCCACAAGAATGATTAAGCAGGTGAAATAAGACAGAAAGGATAGTGAGTAGTTAGAGGAAGGAAGAGGGAAAGCAGAAACCACAGGTTTCTGAAGGGATGTGTCAGAGGATGGACCAGGCTCTTCTCAGTGATGAAGAGCAATTGAATAAGAGGAAGAAACTGGTGCTCGGGAAGTTCCATCTGAACATGAAGAAGAACTTCTTCCCTGTGCAGTGACCAAGGACTGAAAACGAGACCAGAGAGGGTGTGGAGTCTCCTCCGTGGGGATATTCCAGAACCATCTGGACACAGTCCTGTGCCCTGTGCTCTGGGATGGCCCTGCTGGAGCAGGGAGGTGGCACCAGAGCACCAGCTGTGGTCCCTGCCAGTCTGAGCCATTCTGGGATTTTGTGATTCATCTTGAATACGAACCCAAATCAACACCAACTGCTTGGAAGCTGTGGCTCTCAGGGCTACCTTCAGATGCATCTGTTCAGCAGGATGCATTTACCTCAGCAGCACTAATGGCTGTTTGCACTTCACTGCACTTCCAGCTGGGAATTCACTGATTATTCTCAATATTCACTTCATGTTGATTCAAGCAAAGCACCAATCACTCTGGCTTCTGCTGAAGCACTTCGGAGTGTGTTTGTCTTGGAGCACCTGAAGAGTACCTTGACATTTATGCAAAATACTTGGAAGTTTTTAAGGGTCTGTGCTGACTGTTACAGCTTATGTTTGACAAAATGACTCTCCGTGCATGTGAACACATCAGTTAAATACTTATTATGGTTACAGTTTAATCAGGACCATCCTTTACCCACCACAAAGACAGGCCTTTTAAATCGGAGCCTGTTTGTTTTTAGCGAGCCACAATTGGTGCAATAATCTCTTGTCATACAAAAACTGAGTCAAATTCTCCTCTCATTCACTCTGAAGCAAATCCTGACTAACTCCATTGACTTCAGCACAATGGCTTTGGATTCGTACCTCAAAACTGTGAGCAGATTTGGGCCTCACACTATGGGAGTTTGCCTGCTTTTTATATGCTTCGTGGAAAGTAGCTTTTGAGTCTGGCATGGATGCCAAATTAATTATTCAAAGCAAACGAGAGGGATTTTTTTTTCACAAATATTTGGACTGGTTGCACACTGTTACACATTTTGCTATTCATAGTTTATACAAGGAATTGCAGAATTAATAGCATCTTGCATTTTGAGACTTGTCACGGACATGAATTAGGGAGGTTTTCTTCTAAGCAAGCTTAGTGCACACAAGCATCATTATCTTGAGCTCTGAAATATCATTTATCTCTTAAAATATAAATCCAAAGCTGAACACTGTCCTGCCTGTTCCCACAGGCAGAGTAGTCATGGTTTGGAGTGTGCTTTACTTCATCAGCTATTGCAAAAATCAACATTTCATTCTCGTGCACTGTAGGAAGCCAAACTTGATTCGTCTTGGTGCTCCAGCTATCACTTATAGAGTATTTTCGCCTGAGCACTACCAGGAAAAACCACCTCAGTTCTTTGCTGGAACAGTAAAGCAGAATTAGCTTAGCAATCAACATCTTTGTTATTCAAGTTTAAATTGTGTTGGAGGAAAACACTGTGCCTCAGGGGAGAGACACAGTCGCAACAGAAACCTGTTCCATTTCTTTCACCATCTCTTGGAGGCAAGAAGGACCTGCCAGGACATGGGGTGTCTCTGAGTCACCACTATTGACAGGAACATAAGAAATTTCTGTCCAATGGGAAGTGTATAACACAGCCTGGGTAAATTATGAAATCGATTTTATCTGCAGCACTGAGCAAAGTCTGTGGTAGAGCGATGTGTCTGCAGAATGCAGCTGGAAGCAATTCCCTGCTGTCTGTCGTGTCTGTGGTTGGAGTGACGGAGCACCGCTCCTACGAGGAAAAGGTGAAGGAAGTGGGGAAGAGAAGGCTCTGGGGTGACCTTCTAGTGGCCTTCCAGCACCTGAAGGGAGCCTTTAAAAGAGCTGGTGAGAGATGTTGGATGAGGGACTGGATTGACAGGACACAGGGAATGGCTTCCCACTGCCAGAGGGCAGGGATAGATGGGATCTTGGGAAGAAATTCATTCCTGTGAGGGTGGGGAGGCCCTGGCACAATTTGTCCAGAGAATCCATGGCCACCCCTGGATCCCTGGAAGTGTCCCAGGCCACGTTGGACAGGGCTTGGAGCAGCCTGGGACAGTAGAAGGTGTCCCTGCCCATGGCAGGGGTGGCACTGGATGAGCCTTAGGTCCCTTCCAACCCAAACCATTCTACGACTTTATGATTCTATGTCAACAGACTCCAACAAGATTCCCACTTTCTCCTGGTCATCCAGGCAGCAGAATAACCAAGATCCAGGAAAGATGCTCTCCTTGCTGCCAGCCCCGACCCCAATACCCAGGTATTAGGAAGAGCAATTTGACCAAACATTCTTTTTTTGCCCACTCCTGCCCAGCCTGGAGGCATTGCAGGTGTTGGATGCTGGATGTTCCCTGACATAAGCAAAGCAAGGCATTTTTCACAGCTTTTTTTCCAGGGAACGGCTGAGCTGTTTTCACAGAGAAAAACACACTCACAATAACATGTTTCAAAACTGCTTGGCCTGAGGCACTCAATCCAACAGGAATGTGCTCAGGAGGGAACAGCTGGCAAAGCCACTGAGCCAACAGCTGGGAAAGCCACAGAGTCAACAGCTGGCAAAGCCACCAGCAGGTGAGGCTGGGGTGACACTGAGCAGGGACAGCAGCCCCACAGCAGGGACACTGGCTGCCAGCCCGAGCAGACACTGCAGCCCTGGCAGCTCTTGGGTGAAAAAACAGCACATTTTGCCCCTGGGAGCTGATTTCTATTTGTGTTTCAGGTTGCTGCTGGGCCTAAGCAGAGAATGATACCTGACAGAAGGTTGTTATAAAGACGAGGTTTTTGTGTTACCGATATTTACATTGTTAGACATTGTTATTAATTAGGTTGGGTGGGCTTAGGACCAAACTGGTCTAGAGGAAGGTGTCCCTGCCCATGGCAGGACATTGGAATTATGTAATCTCTAAAGTCCCTTCCAACCTAAACCATTCCAGGATTCTGTGTTTCTAGGAATAAAGCATAACTCCCCAGTTTAAGTATTCATGACATAGAGTTACTGCTATGCAAATAGGACCTCAAAAAGAATTTTTTTTAAAAAATTGATATAACCTTCCCACCTCTTCCTTCTTTACAAATACGTCCTAATTAACACAATTCACAGAGAAAGATTGAGATACTACTACAATGAAAATGTCTATAAAATGGAAGACTCCAAAGCAATGCTGAAAATCACAAGAGATCTGAACATCAGAGGATAAAGTGCCAAAAAGACCTAATTTCCAAGAACCACATTCAATTACAGCAACAATGTACAACTACTCAGTGATATGTGTCCAGCCTGTCTTGTACTACACGTAAATCCATCAACAAAAGTCATAATTATTATTTTCAGTCTTTCTTTAACTGTTGCCACTCAGGTGTTTGTGTCATTGTGTTACAAGGAAGAAAAACCCTTCTGGCAATGCCTGGAGAGGTAGCTGCACCCACAAGGCACTGAAAATTAGTAAATATTTCTTGGAGCAGCAATAGTCAGCCAAGACAAGACCTCAACCAGAAAAAACCATGTTGTGAATCTGGAAGTTACATTCTGGTTGGAACTTTGCTGAAACAGAAACCATCAGTAAATTACCACATCCCAGCAGTGATCAGAGGCTCTTGACCCCAAATCCACCACGAGTCTCTGCTCTCCTGGGGCTCAGGTGGATGAACCTCCTCACCTGAGGCTGTAGGACTGACCTGTGCTGGAATAAAACATTGTTTTGCCCTGGCCCCCTCTCTGTGCTTAGCCACTTGTAGCTCAGCTTTATTTTTTTCCCAGACTTTCCTTCCAGATAGAGTCAGTTCTGCTGTTCTAATGGAACAGCATTCAGATATTGGTCCAAATTCCCAGGGACAGGATGATAAACAGCTTCACAGAGGGCCTAGAAGATGTATATTTAACAAAGTATAAATGGGAACAAAACTAATGACCCTTAAAATATCGATGCAGTCCTGAAACTGGGAATTTGATGTACCAGTGGAGGAACTGCTGTACCTGTGAGCAAAAGCATCTCCCCTGTTCTCTTTCTGGAACCAGAGGATGAAAAACTACCCAGGCAGTGCTCGGATGTTTTAAAGACACGGGAATTTTGGTTAGTCTCTTATGGGAGGAAAGAGGAAAGGGAAGAGGGATACAAGGAAAAAGAGAAAGGGGGAAAAAAGCCCTTAAATAGTCTTGAATTATTCCAGTGTGATTGAGTTCTGTTCCTGTGTCCTCTAAAGGTCACCTTCCTCAGAGAGGGCTCCTTGGATGCCACAGATAATTGAATCCAGACTGAGGGGGTACACGGGTTGGGGGGAGCACACCCAGGACTGAACAAACTGATCTGCATTTAACATCTATTTCTCAGTGTAAACTCGTTCAGCTCCTCTCCAGGAGCTCCCAGGTACTTTCTATTCCAGTCCAAACCCAAACACTCAATTTAAAAGGTACCCACAGGCAATTAAGGATATAAAAGAGCTCTATAAAACCGAGCTCGCCACTCCATTCAGATCTGATTGTTTTGGGTGTGAGGAGAGCAGCAGCGCTGGGAAGCTGCAGCTCCTGCTCGCGGGTGTGGGTTTCACATCAGCTGTGCCGTGCCTTTGGCAGCCTGGCACCCACAGCTGTTCCTCGATGCTGTTTTTGGGGCTGCCAGCTGGACTGAGCCATCCCAAACGGATCATGTGTGCCTAACAAGAATGAATTCTGCATATGTTTGGGGTCCTGCCCTGGCAGAGGGAGCGGTGGGGGTGCACAAATGCTCACTCCCCCCAGCTCTGTGCCTGCACTTGGCCAAACACACACCTGCAGAGGAAAGGTGACATCTGCAAACCTCCGGATTCCAGCAAGAGCTCGCTCCAAAAGGTTTATTTGCATTCATCTGCTTTATGACACTGATTTCCATACCAGTGACTAGTGACATCCCTGCTCCAAGTCGATGGCTCATCATGGGCTACGAAGAGCTGCTGTGACTCCTTGCAAAGCCCTGTCCCAGCATTTTAATCACTCATTTCCAAGCTGTAAGGCCCTCTTTCAGTGAGACACCTCCAGCCAACTTCAATTCTCCACTGGGACTACGCAGGTGAGTAGCAGGGGTGTCTAACAGAGAGGCACAAAGATTTTTTAGTGCCTACACAAAAATTATTGTCAAGTGCTCCTGAAACTAATCAACACTCCAGTATCACAACTAATTTGGTATTGGCTTGTTCTGTGTCACAGTGTGATAGTTCAGAGAATCGTAGAACGGCCTGGGTTGGAAAGGACATTAAAGACAACGTAGTCCCAAACCCCCTGCCATGGGCAGGGACACCTTCCACCGTCACAGGTTGCTCCAAGCCCTGTCCAACCTGGCCTGGGGCACTGCCAGGGATGGGAGAACCTGCGTTTCAACACCTTCATGGAGAAGAATTTCTTCCTAACATCTTCTCTGAGTCCACCCTCTCTCAGGATGAAGTCATTCCCCATTGTCCTGCCACTCCAGGCCCTTGCAAGCAGTCCCTCTCCACCTTCCTTGTGAGCTCCCTTCAGGTTCTGGAAGACTCAAGTCATCCCAAAACCTTCTCCATCCCGCACACATCTAATAAACCTTTAAAATCATATAAATTTTTCAAAATTCATATTTCCCATGGTCATTTACACCTATGGAAAATGCTGGGAGGCAAGAAGCTGAGATCCGCAACTCCAAGGAGGGTTCAGCACCACCTTCTCTTGGTGGCACAGTTTGCATCTCCCACCGGATAACGAGACATTGCCACCGGCACGAAGCTCTGCTCTGAATGTTTTATGCCTAAAACCCAAGCTCATTTCAGTGGAGAAAAAAATAGTAACTGTCTTCCAAAGAGGAGTCCTTGCTCATCCTGACTCAGAATATTAATCAAAGCCTCAGCTGGGGAAGATCAGTGGGCGCAGGGTGCACATGAGGTGATTTTGCAACTGATGATTGTCTATCATAAAAGCACGAGAGACCTCACTGCAGCTCCGTGGGACAGAGCTGGCCGCTACAGCACTTGCTCTCCTCCTCCACTCCACTGCTAAATTAAACACAATTAGCAGTAAACAGAATTTAGCAGTGAACTCAGCTTGTCCTGAATGCTTTTCCTTTGCTGCAGTCGCTGAAGGAACACGATCATGACCATGGTGTGATAAATACAGCAGAATAAATCCAACAGCACACATCAAAGGAAGTGATGAACAGCTTGTTTATCTATTTATTAATCAACAGTAGCTGTTCCCCCTTTCACCACCATTTAAGGAAACATATTAAGAAAAACGTGCATTTCTTGAGTAGCTTTCTTCATGTTATGATTATTTTACTGCTAAGATCACTGAAGTCCATCTCGACCCATTGTGCAGGAGGGACAAACCAGCAGAAAATCACAGAACCCTTGAGGTTAGGAAAGCCCTCTAAGATCATCAACTCCAACCACTCCCTGACACTGCCAAGACCACCAGGAACCTGTGTCCCCAACCGCCACATCTACACCTTTTTTTGAACATTTCAAGGGATGATGATTCCGCCACTTACAGACAATATGCATAATGATATCCATAATATCCATACCTGAAACCTGGCCGGGAAAAATGAAAAAGAGGGGTGAAAAGAAAAAAAAAAGAGAATTTTACCATCAATAGGACCTCCAAAAAATTGATTATTTTCCTCTGAAGTGAGTTATGCCTTGTGGTGAGGCATATCAACGAGAGAAGCTTGAAGGTCTCCTGAGTCATCAGCATTTTGCTGTGACATGGGACAGGAAGGAGCTTCCTACCATCTGCCACAGCCTGTGTGTGTCTGGGCCTGGACTCACCAAGGTGGCAGCTACCATTTCAGCCAGAGGGAAGGCAGATTTAATGGCATGAAAAAAGGTTTGGAAAGGGAAACATTTTCTTTCTTCCTACCAACATAGTTATCCATGGCTCTGGAAGGAGTCGTGCAGAGAACAGTGACATTTGGTCCCGTCCTTCACGATTCTGTGACCACAGACTTGAGTGGGAGGATCAATAATCACACCAGTCTCACCCTTCCCTATCACAGAGGAGACCTGAGGTGTCAAGAGAAAGGTATGGGAAAAGAAAGAGGTAAATTCTGTTAAAGAGTTCGTCTCTGAAAGGGACCTGAACCTCAGGCATCTGTCACCTGCAGAAGCTTTAGTGGTGGTTTGGGCAGCCAGGCTGCTGTGTGAACCCTCTCTGGATGCCTACTGCACTTCAAACCATTGATTCTACTGATTAAATGTTTGTTACGCAATGTGCCACTTGCGCTGTTATTGGCAGCTCAAGACTGTAGAACTGTTTGAGTTGGAAGGGATCTTAAAGATCATCAGTTCCACCATGGGCAGGGACACCTTCCACTACCCCAGATTGCTCCGAGCCCTGCCCAGCCTGGCCTTGGACATTCCCAGCGATCCAGGGGCAGCCACAGCTTCTCTGGGCACCTGTGCCAGGGCCTCACACCCTCACAAGGAAGAATTTCTCCTTTATGTTCAAACAAACCTACCCTGTGAGTTTAAAGCTATTCCCCTTCGTCATATCACTACACAGTAAAAGCCTCTCTGCATCTTTCTTTTAAGTCCCCTGTAAACACTGAAATGTCACAATAAAGTCTCCCTGTAGCTTTCCTTACTCTACTGTAGAAGAACCTTTGCAAACACTTATTAATAAATAACTAATCTAATTAACACCACGATCACAGGAATGGACAACAGCTGCAATTTAGTTAAAAATGCCTGCTATCTCTGCTTTAATTTTCTCAGACACACTATCACCCAGTCACTTGATATCTTTTGTTTTCCTGTCCCCAGGAGCTGGATTTGCCTTGTTCTTCAGTCATCGATTGAACGTGATGGGGGGATCCCTTCTCCTGTTTGCTAATACAATAAGATAAAGAGGACATCAGATGACACAGGCACCATTGACTCCCTGCTTATAAAACATTTATAACATCTCTCTTTTCTTTTTTACAGCGAGAGGAATCACAGCTTGTGGACTGAAATATATCTCCACTGAATATTCACCAGCACCAAAGCCAGCTGACATCCCCAAAGCTTCTGGGAGGCTTCTGCAGGGATCACACAATTCTCCAAAGCCTGACCAACAACACTTATTTCACTCAATGGTCCTTTAGGAGAAAAGCAGCAGCAGCCTCCAAATAAGTCACATACACAAAAAAAAAAATCTGCTTTTTGGCTCAAAATAGTAAGAGCAGCATGATGCATGGTAAAGGGAAAAGCTGAAACCCTCTACAACCTGGCCCTGGGCACTGCCAGGGATGCCACAGCTACACTGGGAAACCTGTGCCAGGGCCTCACCTCCCTCACAGACAGGAATTCCTTCCCAATATCTAATTTCAGAAGACCACATAGAGATTATTACAAACATTTTCTGTAGCCTCTCTCTGAAAAGTGCAAATTATTATTCCTCAACAATATTAAAAAACGTAGTATGAGGCAGGAGAACCTCCCTCCCCATCAAGGGCCATGTAGGTTCTTATGCATGACCTAAAGACAGCCCCGTGTGTGTGTGACGGACTCACTTCTCCTCTGCACCAGAGGAACTGAACCTTTTTTCTTTTCCCAGCCATTTGTCACCTCTGCATAAACCATCAGGTGTAGTTTACCTAGAACCACACCACCAGAGTGCAGTGCTTCACACCATTCCTTAGGCATGCTCGGCTCCCCACATATGACTCTCATTAACTGATGGGGAAACCACGGGGATGAGAGGTTGAGTGTCTTGTCCCAGCCATGCCCAGATCCAGCTCCTGGTACCACCCCTCAGCATCCATCCCCTCTTTTCTGCCCACCCTCCTGACAAGGAAATAACCTCGCTGGGCTTGGGAGAATCCTCCCACCTACCAAGGTTTTCCTTTTAATTATGGAGCTGCACTGCATTCTTCTAACGAAACCGAGTGGATCATCTGAAACCTTAAGTCACAGAATCACAGAATTTTTAGGTTGGAAAAGCCCTCCAAGGCCATTGAGTCCAACCGTACCTCAGCACTGCCCAGGCCACCACTGGCCCGTGTCCCCAAGTGCCACTTCCACATGGCTTTTAAACCCCTCCAGGGATGGGGACACAACCACTGCCCTTCACAGCTTGTGCCAGGGCTTCAAAAGCCTTTCTGTGAAGAAATTTTTCCTGATATCCAATCCAAACCTCCTCTGGAGCAACCTGAGGCACAGCTCACCAAGTACGGTCTGCGTGTGAAATGAGTGGACTATTTATTGTAGCAACGCAGAACTAAGGTTTAGAGGCTATTACTAACATTTCCCCAGCTTTTTTGGTTGCTTTAAAGCAGCCTGAGGTTCGGTGCGCTGGACCTCCTTCTTCTACATCGATCCTAAATGTTCCATTTGCCAAAATCCCCAGCACATTCCTGCTGCTTCTGCCTGAGCAGGGCTGTGCACCTCTGCCACGGATCCTGCTCACACAGGGGGAGCCTGCTGATTTCAGCTTCTGCACAGCCCCACAATGCAAATATTAATTAGGAGAATGTAATTGCAGCAGTACCGCACACACGGCAAAGCGGCTCCGTAAACAGAGCAGCTCGTACAGACACAAACCGTCAGTGACACCGCAAACAGTTAAAATACTTATTTAACTAAAAATATCCCCCACGTAGGAATAACCAGTGCCTGCACCCCAGGAAGGATCCCAGCAAGGGCATTTGCAGTGCCTGCTCAAGAGGGGAATGGGGAAAGATGGAGCTGACCTTTTTTTTTGTTGTATTCATCTTCTGTGGCATTGGAGGCATCCGAATGGTAGTCCCGAAGCTCCTGTTCATACATCTCCAAAAAATTATCATCTATCTTTCCTTTCTTGGACTTGTCACCTTTCTTCTTCTTCTTGTCTTTGCTTTTTTTGCCTTTTTTCTTCTTTTTCTTTCTGTGTTCATAGTCATCTTCTTCCTCACTGCTATAGTCTCTTCGCTTGCTTTTCTTCTTTTTCTTTTTCTTCACTTCCCCATCAATCTCTGAGTCCTCAGGCTTTGATTTCTTTTTGCTTTTTTTCTCCTGGCCTTCGTCTTCCCCATCAACCTCTGAGTCCTCGGGCTTTGATTTCTTTTTGCTTTTTTTCTCCTGGCCTTCACCTTCCCCATCTTCCTCAGCTACATCTTCCACTACCTCCTCTTCCTCTTCCTCCTCCGCTTCCTCCTCTTCTGTTTTGTTCTTTTCAGTCTTTTCTTTCATGTCATTGTTTTGCACCCCTGCCCTTTTAACAGCACTCTGGGATAGCCTTAATCTTCTGCCACCTTTCCAGTGGCCAAAATCCTTTAGTCCACAGTGTCCTTCCTCCCCACTGGCTCGGCGTAGATGTGTCCTGGAATTCCCTGTCCTTCCCAGCCCCACTCTCCTTCTGCCTCTTCCCGCCTTCCTTCACCTCCTGGACTGAGCCACCTTCCTCTCTCTTCTGCCTCTTCTTGTCTTTGGGGTTTCTCTCCTTTTCCTTATTATTATTTATTCATCGGCGTGTGCTGAGAACTTTCTCCTCTTTTTTCAGAGCTGCCTCAGCCTCCACTCAGGGTCAGTTGACAATCTGGCTCTAGGGTATCAGGACGTGCCAATCAAGGCTGCAGCTCCCCGGAAAATCGGTCAGATGGGGGCACGTGGTCAGGCTGCTCCTTGTCCTTCACACGCCAGCCCAGGGCAGGGGGAAACAAACACATTTCTCCTCCTCATGGCATGTAGCAGCTTCAGAAACCTCATGAAAAATTACTCAGCGCTGCCCAGTCATGTGGTTACAAGACAGATGGGCAGGTGAAAAAGGAGACCCACCAAGCAACCATATCTCGCTGGTCTGCATTTCCTCTCCATTATTCATGGTGTCAGGATCACCTTACTGATAACAGTGGTCTCAGCTTTACATCGATTTTTTTTTTCTTTTTCCTTTTGACCAGCCAGGCCAATGGCCGGAGAAGACAAACTCCCCCAGGACCTCTGCCTGGAGATGTCATGGCATTAGCCATCACTCCTGCACACAGTTCCTCCAGCCCATTGCTGTGTTTTACCTACCACCAAAACCTCCAAATATTGGTAATAAATTAATACAGCACTCAGAAGAAGCCACTGAGTGGGCTGGACACAAGGTACCCTAAAAACAACCTGCGTTGGCCAACCAAATAGAAACAAAACTTAGATTAATAACGGAGCACAAGCACAACTATGCCCATCTGACTGCTTCCAGGGGTAAATATTGAGGAGAGATAGCAGGGAGATGGGAAAAATAAATGATGTAACAGCAGAGCTGGAAGGACACTGCAGCATAAACTGCGCCCATCATCCCACTTGTGCCCTGGGTTCCAGCAGGCTCTCATGGCAGATAAGGGAAGGACAAACACCACGAGACTGGATCAATCTCAGCTGCAGTCAGGAGCTGATGATTCTGACAGAATGAGAACAGAAAAGAAGAAAAATAATAACTTTTTTTTTTTTTTCCTTCAGAGGTGCTGTTATGGGCTTTATAAGAGAAAATTAAGTTTAATAAAAAACTATGGTATAGAAAACCATACTGAATTTCTCCAGTGGAGATTGAGTGTACGTGAAGCAAGCAGGGCAGTCAGCCTGGCATTAAATCCCAGTAATGGAAGGGCTGAATTTACGGCAGGGCTGTAAGACGATGATGCAGAACCTCCTGCCACCACCCACTCTGTCTGTGGGATAACTCAGCCCACAGCTTCCTCAAGTGATAAATTAAATGCGATTTGCTTGATGGTGTGCTGCCCAGGTTAATGATACACTACCAGTAAGCCAGAGGTCTCATCCCTGATGGTTCTTTCATGCACATGATTTAAAACCCTCCGTGGATAAAACTGGGGGCTTCCAGGACCCAGCCTGAAGGAGGGGATGCTGCAGGAGTGTTGGGCTATCAGGAACACGAGAACAGAGGTTCTGAGGGCAGGATGAGCAGCCCACACAGGATGGCAGAAGAAGTGGGTGGAGAGCACCAGGACCAGAGGCTGCAGGGGAGATGTGGGTCTGTCCCCCACTCCTGAGCAGTTTTTTGGCACAGTCTCTGACGGTTTAATGTGGATAATATTTTAGAAAGCGCTGTATTTTTAATGGTCTCTGTTTGCTGAATGAAATTCTTTCTGTTAAGAATCGTAAAGTGGATTATTCAGGGAGAGCTTCCAAGTAGGTTAAAGCACAGGTTTGGGATTAAGCACGAGAATGGCTTTTCCAGGCTCTTAAAATCATAAAGAAAATAAAATAATCACTGCTCTCTCCCTTATGATACACTCCCACTTGCCAAACTCCCAGGATGTCAGCAGCACAGGACCTGCATCGTGCCTGAAATACCCTGATTATTTCCAGGTCCTTATTTTTCTGGAAAGCAGCAGAAAGGCAGATAGACAGTGCATCTCTGCATGTCACTTCTGAGAGCAGGCATGGAAGGATTGTCTCAGCAGGCACCAAGGGCACACTGCTCCAAAGGCACCGTCCAGGCACGTGGATGCTGCCAGTCCCAAGGATCCCAGGGATCCTGCAGGGATATTTGATGATGCAGCACATTTCCCCAGACAGATGCTTTGCAGCTCGGTGTATTCCTGACTGTTACCTTTCCCCTCTCTGGGACACCCATCAGCACACAGCAGAAATTGCAGGCGTAAATATTTCAGCTTAAATTCGGGAGATGGATTTAGGTTCTGGCTGCGGAAAAGCCAGCGAGAAAAAAAATAATAAATAAATTCCACAGCACGGAATAACAACGTGCCTCCAGAAAAATAAAAACCATTGAATCCCTGAGAAAAGCAAAGCTCATATCTTTGCTACACTTTCACAAGGTAAACGCTTCACCACATCGAGTCCCTGAGAGCTGCTGCTCCGAAGAGCTCCAGCTCTGCAGCAAAATGCTGAGAGCAGAGTGTCACACAATGGTTTGGGTTGGAAGGGACCTTAAAACTCATCCTGTTCCTCCCCCTGCCATGGGCAGGGACACCTTCCACTGTCCCAGGGTGCCCCAAGCCCTGTCCAACCTGGCCTTGGACACTGCCAGGGATCCAGGGGCAGCCACAGCTGCTCTGGGCACCTGTGCCAGTGTTAAACCAACCTGACTGAGAAAAAAAAATCTGCTTTTGGCAGCAGAGCTGTTGTAGTAGGAGAAACGTCTTTTTCTCCTGCACTGGGACATTCAGGATGCTCGTGGCACCTCTGGGAGCAGCCTCAGGCTGATGCAGCCCCAGCGAGGGCCAAGACCAAGCTGCTTTGCAGAAATATTGCAATTAATGCCTCATGTGTCATGAGAAATGATCTGAGGCACTGAAAGCACCCTGGAACACCTGGACAGTTGTCCCAGGGAGGACCATCCCTCTGAGATAACCCCAGCCTTGCACCTCATTTTCTGCTGGTGCAGTAGAGCAGGACTTAGGTAAAAGCCAGAAATCAATCCCCTCTATCAAACAGGCTGAAGTGATGGGGGAGAAGAGACATTTACCATGTCTTGCTCAAACTTTGCTCCACACGCTTCCTTCGTCTGTCATTTTATTTTAATTTAAAAGAAATGTGCCGAGAACGCTCCATCTTGCTTTTGTTCTTTTGGTGAATAACAGCTGGGGAAAGAACAATAGGATTTATTGGTGCATAAAGAACTACCAGGAAAGCAACCAGGCTATCGGTGAGAACCATTAGTTACAACTGTCAGCAGTATTTTTATGGGTTTATACTCTAACCCTGCATTCAGAAAGAGATTCCCCAAAATCCTCCCTCCCAAAAAGGCTCAGGCCAGGACCCAGCAGAGCATCATGTTCCAGGGAGACTTCTGAAGTTATAACAGATTTGGTGGAGTACAAGACGTCAAAATTTGGCTTTTTGTGGTCCTGACTCACCTGTAACCTTTTTTTTCCTAAGGTTCTGAAACCTTTACAGTGCATGGCCTGGAATTACGCATTATTAGGTAATGATATGATCGATAACAAAAATTACTACATATATATTAGGCGATTCATGAACACACCTTTTCTTTAATTCATTTCCTCCTCTGTTGTTCCCATTTTGCACTGATTGCCATAAAATCCAGATGTCCATACCCATGTGCCATGCAACACAGCTGACACATCCCAAAGAAACATTAGGAGCATTTGTTCCAGCCTCCTTCCCGAGGCAGATGCAGGGAAGCCTCCTGTTTCAGAAGTTATTTTTCAATACATGCTGCTCTGCACTTACGGCTAGGGAAGATTGGGGTTTTTTTCGTTTTTCTTGCACAGTCTGGGGGCAATTAAAAAAAAAAAAAAAAAGAAGTTGGTGCCTGCGTGCATGGTCTGTGTTTAAGTGCTCTCTTGGTGACCAGCACAGCCCCTGGAGATGAGGGCAAAGAAAGTGGCTGCAAGGGACAGACAGCAAGACATGGGTCAGACAGAGGCAAAACTCATGTTTTATGAATCACTTGTTTTAGTTTGCCTCCCCTGTGGCTTCAGTGGGCGGTTCAGGTTGAGGTATAATGTAAAAAAAAAAAAAAGAAAAGCAGCTTTGACCTGAAGTTACCAGAGTTTGGGTGAAGTCGAAGCACACGAAGCTCTCCCCAGGGCATCTGAAACACCAGGAACACAGCCTCAGATTTCATATTTTTTTCTGTGCGTATTTTTGGCATTAAAGCAGGCTCTACCCCCATCTCTGGCTAGTTTCTTGGAAGTACTCCCTGCCTCCCAGCACATCACATACTTATTATATATATACTCACAGAGCCCATCTCCTTTGGAAAATGAATTTATTTACTGCCACAAAAATAAGTACCAAAGGATTCCTTTAGCTGAGACTTTCCATTTCTCTTCCACACATGTGAGTGACGCGCAGGGTTACCCCAGGCTGGGCAGAGGAGGTGCTGGGGGAGCTGCTGGCTGGTGCTGCAGCACAGTCATGGCAGGTTTAACCAAATGTCACTGTGCCTATCCTCAGCCTGGCTTTTTCTTCTACCCCAGCTGGCTATTCACTACCTTTCCTAATTTTTTAAAATTTTTTTTCTTTTTTCTCCCCCACTTAAATAACAAAATCTGCATGGCAGTCCCGTGAGCCCAGGGAGAGGCAGTTTGGGGATGCTGGGGTCGCAGAGCCCACCTCAGGCAGGATGGAAAAGTTTCAGCGTGTCCATGGTTTTTGGTGCGAGCTCGCTGCCGCCAAGCACATGGGCATATCGGCCTCTGCTGGCAAAACGGGGCTTAGCCGAGAGAAATATTTCCTGGCAAAGCGCAGAGGGATGTTCAGGGTCCCGCAGAGAGGAGCAGCAGTCCCTGGAACCGCAGGCATCCATCAGCAGGGAAATGCTTAAATGCACAGAGTTCCCAAAAGCCTCAAGCCAGCAGCTACCACAGCCACCTCCAGCTCAGGGTTAAGGAAACTGTTTCACTCAAGAGTGGGAGAAAAAGCCTTGAAAACAGGAATAAAGTGTGAAGGCTCTTAGAGATTTTGCATGGGGAAAAAAAAAAAATATATATTTATATATGTGTGTGTGCCATATCTTTCAAGATATACATGTGTGTGCGCCATATCAAAAAATATATATATAGTGTGCACCATATCTTTCAAGAACAGGTGGTTGAAGTTAGGATCTTAAATCCATGTGGCCGTAGGTATTTGGGTGACTTTTCTACAGCACAGCATGAAGTCTCTCCCACGGCCTGAACAACGAGGCATCAGAACACAGACCCCACTGGCACCCCTGGAGCTCACCTGCCCCTCCCAGGACACAACCACACCTGCAGTAAATGTCACCTGTCCGGCTCCAGGTGCCACAGGAGCTGCAGGAGCACAGAGCTCCATGTAGGCTCAACAAACTGAGAAAGGGTGGGTTTAGACTGGGTTTAGATTGGGTTTTGGGAAGAAGTTCCTTCCCATCCCTGGAGGGGTTCCAGACCAGGCTGGGCAGGGCTTGGAGCAACCCGGGACAGTGGAAGGTGTCCCTGCCCATGGCAGGGACAGGGATAGGAATGGGATGGGCTTTAAGGTCCCTCCCAACCAAATCATTCCAGGATTTCCCAGAGGTCTTTTCTCTGGTGAGATTTCCAGCAGAAACAAGGCGTCTGATGCCCTCATCTGCTTTTCCCCGGAGCTGCTGTGTCTCCCTTTTGAAGGCTCCTTCCAGAAATGTGGGATCTACTCCCAATGCCCACCGCTGGCGAGTTAAACTCGCAGTTATCCATTAAGGTTTATTCACAACCATGAGTTATTTTAGAAGCCACAAGTCTGGGAAAAGGCATTTTAATGCTATTGGTATAAAAACAAACCCTTAAAAGAACAAGTGTGTAAGTCTGGTGAGAGAGACGCTTTTTTTTTTTTTTTAAAATCAATTTAATTCACAAGATTTAAACACTGCTAAGAATTAATTAAAAACAATTAAAAACAGATTGAACTGCGATTATGGCTGTGATTATGTGTCCTTAAGAAGTCAAGCTGAGTGTACATGTATTCAGCCAATACAAGCGCAAAAGAAAAAAAAATCTCTATTTGCAGCTTTGTGCTTAAACAGAGAGGTCTTGAAGCTGAGAAGTCAAACTCTGTCACGAAAGGAGTTGTGCAGCAGGGCATTGGGAAGAATGTGATCCAAACCTTCTTCAAGGGAGTTTAGCAACATGAGAAAATGGTAAAGGGACTTTCTACTTTATTTTCAACTGCTTCTCCAGCTGTCTTTTATCAAAGTGATAAGAAAGTGATAAGAAGATCAGGAATTTCAAGTGTACACAGGTATATCTCCAGTGCATGAAGGACTGAACTATCAGCTAAACAGCTTAAAGGACATTATTTCTATTTAAACCAGCTGTGCAGACAGCTCGAGCTAAAGCATTAGCAACAATTACTGGTATTGTACCTGGCTTCTTACTGAAGAGACTTTTTCCTTAAAGACTAACAGTTCAAGTCATGCTGATTCCAAGAGAATAGGAGACTGAGCCCCAAGACTGCAATTCATCTTTTCCTTCTGAACATCATATAGATTGGCCCAGCCACCAAGCATGGGAAGAGACATTCTGAGCACCTCCTGTACGCAGTACTCGAGCACCCCACCCATGAGCCTCCATCATCTTGTGCAGGGTTATTTTGAGTTTCCCCCAGGAGGGATCAACCTACCTCCTCGCCTTCTAGAACTTTCTGATGTGGCTGTTCTGCCAGAAGACTACAAAATCCAATGTTTCCCAAGAAGACCGTGACTTACATCATCTTTACACGTTTCAAAGGACACTGCTCTTTCCCTGCCATGAAGAACACCACAGATCACAGCAAAGGGGCAGGGATGCCAGAAGAGAAGCAGCAATCTCCAGGCACTGCCGCACGGGTAGAGAACCCTAAGAGCTCTGTTTGGCAAGGTACAGAGCACAATGAGATTTAAAGCATGAGTTGAAATGCTGACATCACTGGGATTAATCAATGCTGAAGCACCGCACGGATCAGAGCAGGTTAGGCAATCTCGAGGGCTTTTTCCTGTCCCAGGGCACGCAGATGTCACCACTGCCTGCCCTCATGGGCTGCTCCTCCCTGGCATCACTCTGCACACCTCCCACCCTCACCAGCCCAAGGAACCAGGTGCAGCACCAGGTCCTGCTCGGCTTCTCCCTTGCCAAGGCACGGGGACAGCTCCGAGGGGGAATTTGCACCCATATGGATTAATTCCCTACCACCCTGTCAAACCTGCAGTCAAACCTGCTCTCTGTGGTGGAGGCCAGGCACCATCCCAACCCAACATCCCCCAAATTCCCCCTCCTCACTCCAGTGCCATCTTCAGCAAATCCAGATAGACTCTACAACACCCCCTGCCCCAGTCCTGATCTTCTTCCCCCCTAGTTCAGTGTGTTTTCTCCATCCAAAAGAGCGATCAAAGCCACCCCCGAACCCTAAGATGTGTGCTTTTCACACCTCTGAGCAGCTTGGGCTACCAGCCCCATATCCATCCATGTGCAGGGTTGACACTTCCACAGGGGAGAGGAGATTTAAAGGGGAAAAAAGCGTCAGGAAAAAAAATTAGCAGGAAAGGTCCACACTTTCCTACTAATTCTTACCAACAGAGCAGGCTGCATTTCCATCCATCTTCTCACTGCACCATCAGCAGCACATCTTTGCTACGCTGCTCCACCACCTGCAGAGTTAATCATCCTTTTCATTAACCTGGATGCTCTCGGGACTAGATCTCCCCACGAAAAAAAAGCACTATAAAACAAGTTATGAGCCAAAGGGCGTGTTTAGGGAGGACCCATGTGGGCAACTCTCCTGCAAATTGACCGACCTGCTCCCACATGAGCACTCGGCTCACAGGCAGGCCAGCAGAGAGATTCTCCCTTGGATTAAGAATAAATACACCTCCTCCTTTGAAAAGCATATTAATTAATGGCATTCATTAGGGAGATAGCCAGGAAACCAGGTAATTTGATTTCTCAAGTACACAATGTCGGGAAAGATAATGGGCCCAACGCCAGCGCTGCCAACAAGGTGAAACCTCTTTCATTTATTATCTGAGAGGTGGGGAAGTCAAGCATGAACGTCAGAGTGTCACCAGAGAAACCAGATACACTAAGCAAGTACTAAATTATCCAAATGAGTCCATTATATCTATTGCTGTCATGCACCGCCTGAGGGAGATGGGAAAGCTCTCCCAGCAGAGCAGGGATGCCACGGGCCAGTGCTCTCCTGCACGTGGGAAGCTTTGCTGGGCCGGGGACCACATGGATAGACAAAAATTATAGAAGGAAAAAAGAAAAACCTATCAAGCAGCGATTTGCTAAGGGAAATTTGCTAGGGGAAATGCACTATTCACAGAAATAGTGCATCTAGCTCTGGGGCTCCTTGGCATGGGAAAGACTTGGACCTCTCTGAGCTAATCCAGAGGAAGCCACAAAAATGCCCCAAGGGCTGGAGTGTGGCTGTTCTCGAGATAGAAAGCTGGAGGTGCTCGGAGGAGAAAGCCCCAGAAGAGCTCTGGTTTTCCTCAGACATCTCAGAGAACTTAAAGACAAACCAACCCTTACAGAAAGCAGCCAAGCCCAAAAGCTTCACCACCCTTTGAACAGGCAATTTTGGGGTTGAGGTGGGTGGAGATAATGGATTTATTACGGCAACTTGCCCAAGCCGATTTAGCGAGGCAGGGGTAGGAATGTGGGTGAACGAGCCCCACCTCAGTCTCTTCCTGGGCACGAGTGTTGGCCATTTGCACCTTGGGCTACAGGGTGCAGTTCCCCTTCCTTTTCCATCCCCAATGAAATGTAAATGTATTTTTTCCCTCCTCTGAATGATAAGCTACCTCAGTACATTAATTCCTGTAATTACCATCATTACAGAGCATCGCTAAGTTCTAATTCATAAAAAGGGCTGTACTACAACACTAAATCCAACCTGGGGAATACGTTCTTTCCTTTAGGACAGGTTTGAAATTGCTTTTGGGTATACCTCAACCCTTTAAAATCGGAATTCAAGCAATTTCACTGAAACCATGTTTGACTTCTCTATCCAGAAACAGAAACCCTATCCAGCACATATCTCCAAGAGAAAGTGCTCCTGTTATCCAAAATGGCATTAAGATTTAATACAAACAACACAGTAATTTAGCCTTTTAAAATTCAATAATGGCTTCTCTGATTTGACGCACAGTGAAGCTGATTGCAGAACTACTATTAACTTCAACGATTTGGCTGCGAGCTTCCTGACAAATTCAAAATTACATCCAAATCACACAACATCATTTATTATGATGTAAGCTATTATGCATTAAATTAAAATCAAAGCTAGCAGATGTTTCTACAGCTCTCTTTGCTTAAAAATTACACAACTAAAGAACACAATTTTAATTTTTATTTCTTTTAAACCTATGCACAGTCTACTGAATCCAAGTGAATTTAATATTTAATACAAACACGGAATCACAGAGTCATTAAGTTTGGAAAAGCCTCCAAGATCACTGAGTGCAACCATCATATTGTGTGATCCCGATGAGAATTTATTGAAGCGACTGCTGGCATTGGGAAGCAGGAATAAGTGCTTCCAGAGTTCATAATTGATGTAATGACAGCAAATAAACAGACCCTGATGCATGTCCTCCAACTTCAATGGAGTTAAGCTTCCAAGAGATTTCACAGAATCCTGGAATGGTTTGGGTTGGAATGACCTTCAAGCCCATCCAGTCCCACCCCCCACCACGGGCAGGGGCACCTTCCACTGTCCCAGGCTGCTCCAAGCCCTGTCCAGCCTGGCCTGGGACACTGCCAGGGATCCAGGGGCAGCCACAGCTGCTCTGGACACAACTTTTCCAATTCCTCTATCAGATCCACGTGCTGGAGACCAGAGGGGCAGCAGTGATAAAGGCCTGTGGTCTCCACTGTTTAATCCATGGAAATTTGCAGCAAATGTCCCAATCCTGTAACTTTGCCCTGCTCGCTTAAAGAGAAGGATCTGATTCAATGACCCCAGAAGGGCTCAAACACTCAGCTCTTCAGACGGTGCCAAATTTCCCCTGAAATAGTTATTGATTTCCTCTCCCGTGTGCCCACAGCCTCCTCGAAACCTGCCAAAGCATTGCTGAGCCTCTCTGGGCTGCCCTTGGCGCTCCTCTCCCCAGGGATGGAGCAGCTGCAGGTCCAGCTGCACCCCTGCACATCAGGGGACAGAAATTTCCTGTCTGCAGTGCCCAGACACACCTGTGGTCTACACCTGAAATACTTCCCGTGCTGCAAATGTTGTCTTAGATCTTAGGTTTGTCATTAGCAATGCAGCCCTGACCAGAGAAGCCACTCTTCCCAGATAATAGCGAGGAAATTGTCTTTACTTGTAATTTCATGGTTGCTCTGCAGTGACATTACTGTTCCCAGCTGGGAATGGGTCCCTGCTGTGCTGAACGCTGCAGAAACCACATCAAGAGGGGTAATCCTCACCCCAAAGGATCTCTGCAGGCAGGAGGGACACAGAACTAACAGGAAAAGGGCAGAGCATGGCCACCAGGTCACTACAGACGAGCTGGGGACACCTCCTGACTCCTCATCTGTCCTGCTCCAGTAATCATTGAGGCACAAGCAGCAGCATGCACTAAAACCCCAAAGTTTTGGGTGTTGAGCAAAATGCACCAGCCATTGATGAACCACAGCTGAAAATATTATGTATTAAACATCAGAGGATATGGAGAGCTGAGAACAGATGCAGGGTTTCTGGGGGTTTATTTTCTTTTAAAATAAAATAAAATTTATAAAATAAAAATAAACAACCCGAAAGTCCCCAACAAAAACCACACACACACACACATAGAACACCCAAACAAACAAACAAACAAACAACCCAAAACCCAACAAAGCTTTGTTTTTGCAATCCTGTACAAACATTTTGTTCTCTTATCTTTTCACCTTTTTGAACATTAACCATTCCGAGGACACTTACAACAGGGCAGAATTTCCAGGACCTGATGTCAGGAAGGAGCCAAAAAAACCCCCTTCTGCAGTTCTTTTACAGACTGGAAATGTTATGAATCCTACAAGCCTATCCAACTCCTGAAATGGGATTTTGAGTGGTACCTGTGAGTCTGCTTAAACACACACAGGCTGAATGGGTTTATTTCTCTTTTTATTCACCCCAAATCTCTGGATCACCCTGGCAGCATTGTCTATCTTTCATAATACCATCCTCATCCACCCAATGCTCCTTATCTTGAAGAAGTATTAGGGCTTTGCAGCACAGAAACTACTCTAAATAGGTACTGAAAGGCCTGAACTTCTGGCGAAACTTTCTTCTTTCAGATATTTTTTCACCTCTATTCTTGTATCAGCCATAAAATTATCACCACCATTTTTTTTTCTTTTGGTTTTTTTTCTGAGAGAATTAGTTTAAATGATTTCTGCCAAAGAGGATTAGAGACGTTGTTACAAGCTGCCAAGAAACAAGAGTGCAAGTGCATGTACGTGTGTCTGGGAAAGGATAAAAGTAAAATAATTGCAGCTGAACTTGCTCAGATAACAGCAAATAAATACAAAACTTTCTATTAAGCTGACATAAAAAATAGAAAAGCTGTCAGAGTTACAGGGATCCAGACCTAACCCAAGAAATAGCAATACCCCTTATCTGTCTGTGCCACGGATTTACTCTCAGGCTGTCAGACCTGATCTAGTTATTTCCAGCAGGACTCGCCGCTTCCTGCGCTTTATCTGAATATGCCTGTAAGTAGCTCCACGCATGCAAATAAACCTCCCCAAAATGCACTGCACCAGCTCCCTCCCCAGGTATCCTCAGCTCCTCTCCCAAGCCTCTCTCTGTTCTTTGCCCGTGGGTGACTCCAGCACAGCTGTACAGCTCTCCCTCCTGTGATTGTGGGCAAGAAGCAAACACTCAGGTCATAAAATCCCAGGGTGGTTTGGGTTGGAAAGACCTTAAAGCTCATCCAGTGCCACCCCTGCCATGGGCAGGGACAACTTTCACTGTCCCAGGCTGCTCCAAGCCCTGTCCAGCCTGGCCTGGGACACTGCCAGGGATCCAGGGGCAGCCACAGCTGCTCTGGGCACCTGTGCCAGTGCTCCATCACTTCAGGACAAAACCTGCCTGGCCCCTCCTGCAAAACCACCAATAAATTCCATCACAGCCCAGGTGAAGGGCAAACCAGGTTTAACACCTGCTTGAGCTAACGCTTCCCGTGGTAAACAGCTGGATTTAGGACCTGGTGATTCCAGGTCCTGCTGCTCACCCTGAGAGTGGTGAGACTGGATGGGAACACAGATACCTGCGGGTAAACATTGGGGGTTTTAGAAAGAAAGCTTCCAATATTGGAGAATTCAGCATAGTCACAATAAAATTTCATTGTCTCCCACGTCTGGCTTCAGCTTCCAACAACATCTTTTGTATTGGCATGAGCCAAATTGGAGCAAGGCTGGCTTTGGGTGCCCAGGCACACAGAGACCATGCTGAGGCAATACAAGGTGTTTGTCTTTTCTGTTTTCAGGCACATTTCCAAGCTTTTCACAGCTCTTGTCTGAACTCTGTTTCCACAGGTAAATTTCCCACTGCTGTAGGAGTTCGTGGCTAACTTGCTTTCACACTGATTTATGTCACTGCGTGGACTGACCGATCAGTAGAGGGATATTTTCATTTTGTAAAATATAGACCAAGAGCCAAAAGCACCTAACTCAGACCCCAACACACTCAGAAGGTTTTCACTCCTGAGAAGGATTTTTATTTCTTGGAATACAGGC
Organism: Acanthiza pusilla; assembly: GCA_036630365.1. Classification (NCBI taxonomy): domain Eukaryota; kingdom Metazoa; phylum Chordata; class Aves; order Passeriformes; family Acanthizidae; genus Acanthiza; species Acanthiza pusilla. The sequence continues at coordinate 1,737,342 of JAXCHO010000032.1, read as the reverse complement.
CCTGGAATACTTTGCCCACGGAAGTACAAGTGCAGAAATCACAGAATCACTGAGGCTGGAAAAGCCCTCCAAGGCCATCGAGTCCAACCATTCCCAGCACTGCCAAGGCCACCACTGACCCATGTCCCCAAGGGCCACATCCACACGGCTTCTAAATCCCTCCAGAGCTGGGGATTGTTCCACCGCTGCCCTGGGCAGCTGTGACAGGTCTGGACAATCCTTTCTGTGAAGAAATTTTTTCTAATATCCAATCTAAACCTTCACTGGTGCAATTTGAGGCCATTTCCTCTCACCCTGTCCCTGTTCCCTGGGAGCAGAGCCTGATCCCCCCTGGCTGTCCCCTCCTGTCAGGAGTTGTGCAGAGGGACAAGTGACCCTGAACCTCCTTTCCTCCAGAACAGACACTTCCCCACTGCCCTGTGCTGCAGCTCCAGGCACACAGCCACCAAGAAGCAAACAGGTGAAGATTTTTTCTGTGCTGCTGGTTTTAAAATTAGATTTCTGAAATTACTGCTTTAAGACCAACGCTCAACATCCATCTAAGTGATCGCTGTGACTCTGCACAGCTGAACTCCGAGACAAAGAGGAGAATGAGAGTCGCTTCCATTCGCTAAGGGGAAAGGACAGCACGACAGGAGCAGAGAGAGCTGGTGCAATGTACATATATATACGCACACGCAGAGGGTAAACAAGCGTCTGAAGCACCAGGACAAATAGAAAGGAGAAAAGTAATCCAGCCCAGCTAACACTGTCTTTGCACTGGGCCACAGCACATGAAGGACAGACATGGAATATCAAAGCAGACACACAACATCGAGCAGATGAAATAACCTGCCACAAAAAAAAAAAACCAAACCAAAAAAAAAAACAAAAAACCAAACAAACAAAAGAAAAAAAAAAACCCAACCAAAAAACCCCAAAAAACAAACGAAAACCCCAAACAAAAAAAAAACCCAAAACACCAACAAAAATGATCTAACAAAAAAAAAGCCCAAACAACCCCCCCAAACAAAACAAACAAACCAACCCCCATACATGAAAGGCACCTTTACAAGAGGACATGTAGAGCGAAATGCTATTACTGTGTGTCTACAGTCTGGGAGTACATGTACTTGAGAGCCAAGTCCCACTCAGATCTCTGCAGAGAAAGCATTTGTGAAATTTCCTTTATTCCCTTCACAAAGAAACCGCACAAGGCCAAATTTTACAGCTCTTGTTGTCCTGCACCGAGATATATTTTGTGCAGTTTTCACCAGGATGAAAGTGCACCTAAATAAGTTTTCCAGAAAGCTTCCTCACACATCCCTTGGCTGATGTTTTCCTTGGACAGAGGCCACCAGTGCTGCTAGAAGAGCATCCTGAGGGGCTCTGGGCAGAGATAAGGACAAACCTCCCCCTCACCATCCCTTATCACAGCAGGAAACAGTCTCCAAGATGTTTGAAACCCACCCAAAAAATCCCTGCCTTGGAGATCAGCAATTAGGACCATGCATCGCTGGGCATCCTCCATCCCCTGCTTGGGTTTAGTGCAGCAGCCCACCCAGGAGAGGCTTAAAATTAAGCCTCAGACCCCAGGGTCCAAACCAGGGATTTCCGTGGTGATGTTGGAGCTGCTGGAAGAACAGGGAACTGCTCCAAAATTCAACTGCACAGGGTCTCCAGCTTATAAAGGAGAAACCATGTGTATATTTCAAAGACACTCATTTTTTCATGTGATGCTACAAAACAGAGTAATTAAAATATATCGTTAATAAAGAGCCTGTGAAAATTTAACTACTCTTGGTCTTTTGACAAGATTTACTAGCTCACCACTTCACGTGAAAATAAAGAGAAATAAAGCAGAAAAAGCTCCTCACCATTTACCATTTTGCCATCGAGATTTTCAGCACAGCTCAGCCCTCATTGCCAGGGTCAGAGCATAGAATGGTTTGGGTTGGAAAAGACTTTTTAAGATCATCTGGTTCCAACCCCCCCCAAATCTTCAAGTCTGAATTATTTCATTTAAAATATTAATAAACCTCCTGTCTCATGCTGCAGCAGCCTAACCTATGCTCCCCCCAATCATATGGATTTGGAGAAGCTTATTATAATCATAAGCCACCAAGTCATCATTTAAGTTTTTAGTTCCTGGTTATTAACTTATGTAAATTCGGCTCCTTTGAGAGTGAAGCTGTGGCAGGGAGTGAGCAGGGCACTCCATTGCTCTTAACCCCAATTTATGCGTATTCTTACAGGCGTTTTCCACCTGTGCTAAAGAACAGCAGCACTCATTTTTGATGTCGTCTGTCTTCTCCTGCAGAGGATAATATGGGGAGACTTTGGAGAAGGAAAAAAATTTGTGCCAGTGTAGTTTTTTTACGTGCCTACAAAGTGTCACTATCAGAATCAAGGTAAACAGAAGCTGTTACCAAAGTTTGCTGCATCCCTTCACCCTGAAGGCGTTTACTCTGCATATTTTAACTACTGTCTCCTAACAGAGATAAAAGATTCTGCAGGTAATTTTTTTTTTCTCTCTGATTACAGCAGGGGGAAAAAAAAAATCGCATTATAACTTCTGATTATGACTCAATATTGTTTCAGCTCATTTTCTGGAGGGGAAGGGGGGGTCTGTGTACATATAGACTTTGGGTTAATAAAGACAGAAAAGTGAAAACCACTGTCCTACCAGCAGACCCAGCAGGAGACTGGAGCCTCTTGTCCAACCACATGGTGCCCACTCTTGCTCTGGAAGTGCTGAGCCAGTTCTCTCCTACAGCTCCTGGGCGCAGATTCCTAAATGAAGCCACCTGAGTGAGGAAAGAGCTCTTCCCGAGGTCTCGGGTGCCCTCAGCAGAGGAACTCAGCCAGGAGGGGAGACGGGGTATTTATGTGCCAAAGTCAGTCAGCTGAGAGCCCTGACAGAGTTAATGAGGGCTTTAAAAAAATATGAAGCCAGCAAGGACCTATCAACCTCTGAGAGATGGTGGGGAGATAATAATATTATGATGATTATTATAATTTATTATTATTATTATTATTATTACTATTATTACTATTATTATTATTACCACCATCATCATATTATTATAATCATTTTTATTATCACCACCATTATAAATTATTATTATTAACTGTTATTGTTTATGATTATGATATTAATGATAATAATTATAATAATAATTGTCCACTAATCAGATTTTCAGCCATTGGGAGTTTTCAGCCATTCATTTTCAGCCATTGTGGGTTCACCCACAAATTCCTTTCTCCCATTTAACTCACTTTGACTTTCTCTGTACAATGCAGAGTAGATCCATTTTATCCTTTTGTACAAAGGAGGAAAAAAACCTGCAATTTCTAACTTTCAACATCAAAGAACAGTCAAATCCCCTTCTCAAGGCACAGAGCAGGTTTGTTTGATGGAGTCTATCCTATGCAACTGAGAATATTCAGTGCCGAAGATAAACGAACCTTACAATATTTCTGTGCTGCTCAGCATTCAGACCCCAGCACAGATTCCCTCCTTCTTTCCCAAGCATTTTCTGCTTGGGAAAAGGAACAAAGGACGACTGGGGGGAGCTGTACACGACGGTCAGCTTGGCCTGCACTTGACCAAAGGGCAGGTCATTGCTGCTTTGCACTGGGAAGAAAATCAGGTCAGTGCAGGAATTCTTAGGAAAATGTGATGCAGAAACCCTGCGCCGAGGACACCATCTGCTGTTCTTCCTCAGGTCACAACTCACCAGCTGCACTTCCCATTGTAAAACAAATAGTTTTCGCTGTAATTAAGACACTGCACGATTACAGAGCTGGTTTCGTGAAGATCTGGCCACCAACAGAGGGATATTTCACTAATTCTCTTTGCAAGAGCAACATTTAAGTCCTAGTATTGGATTTTGAAGGCATTAAAAATTGGTCAGCCCTGTCACAGGGGGTGTTAGGGGGGTCTCAAGGTGCTCAAGCCCCAGCTGGGGTGGCACTGCCAGCCCACAGTGCAGCGAGGACCAGCCAGGGATGCTCACCCTGCAGCACAGAGAATTAACTGAATTTAGACCCCATTTCAGTTCACCTGCCCCAGTTCTCTGTGCCTGTGTTCAGGTGAGCACATATTGAAGTAGCCTTTGCTTTATGGGCTTTTGTAAATCCGAAAAGACAAACCTTGAAACTAATAATGGAGCTGGTCAGTGAACTCAGCTGCTTCAAAGAGCAAAAGGAACAAAGTATTGGAGACTTTTTGTGCCAGAAGTGCAAAGCTTATTATTTCCAATATAAATAGTATTTTAAGGGGGTGATGGGAGAGGTACTGAAAGAGTCAGTCTGAGTCAGACTTTGGAGTTAATAAATAAGACACATTGCAACACAGATTTTGTAAACAGAGAGAACCAACATAAATTCTTTCTCTGATTGCTAACTAGTTTTTTTAAGAATTGAAAATGCGCCAGCTCTCATATATTTGCAAGTTAGTCTGCTATGGAATGAGCTGTGAAGTGGAAAGTAACTTAATCAGCTAAAGAAGGTGTGGGCTGATTCATGTGCTGGGCAGGGAAGAGGAGACAAGGGGAAAGACAAATAAATGAGCCAGAGCTTATCAAATGGAAACCCAGCATGTGTCAAAGATGTGGACTTAATTTACAAGAACAAAACACAGGAATAATCAATATGAAGGAAAAGGTCTTTTCATGCCTTTCGATGCAAAAATGGTCCAAGCACAAGAGCTCCAGCTCCCAGTGCCAGCCTGCCCACCTCATCCTTCTCATCCTGGATTTCCTATCTGGCAGCTGACCACTGGGTTGGGTTGTTTTGCATTTTTAAGTGTTTTTCATATCAGTCTCACTGACTGCGATAAAGAGAGGAAAAACTGCTATTCAGGTACTGCATTAATATCCTCATTAAATAATAAAATTTGTGCTTGTGAAAGTTTTATATTTCTTCACGTGGTTCGTTTGGCATCCCTTTGATCTGGCAGCAGTTACATCTCCTGGATATATATTCAACACCAGAGAAAACTCCCCAAAAAGACAGAAAGGTGGAAAAATGCACAGGCTACCCTTGATCAAGACAGGCAGAGGTATTGGTGGGGTGAGGAGGATGTTCCATCACAGGAGTGAGGCCATTGAGCTGCGGAATTCAGCAAAGAGCAGAGCAGTTGTGCCCCATTTACACAGAACCCAGCGAGCTGAGTGGCTCAGGGGGACAATTTCTGAGTTATTTTGCTATTAAAGCCAGACTTTTCTGCATGGTTGTGCGGGAATGAGCAGGGAGAGCCAGGGAGGTGTGCCTGCACCACACCAATGGGCACACAAGTGCTGTGGGGGGGGATCTGGCATCCCAAACTGCCTCATACAGCCAAAATTGGGGAGTTTGAGCGTCTTCCTTCCCACAGGAGCATCAGTGAGGTCAAGCCACCATCAGACACTCGGATGGCAATAGGGGTGACTGTCCCTGGGTGCGTTAGGGGTCTGTGATCAGTACAGGTAGAGATGTGGAACGGTGAAGGATGTGTCCTCGGGAAGAAAAAAGGCAGGGACAACATGCCCAGAGCAAGGAAAGAAAAGTGTAGGTGCTGAGCAGGGACCTCAACTCAAACGTGAGAAGGGAAAATTATAAACAGTGTCTGGGAATGTGTCTGCGTGGCACTTCCCTGGACAGCTCTTTGCACGCCAGAGCTGACTACATTGATATTTTGAGTTAGATTTTAACAAAACCCTCACACTCCCCTTAGCCCATTTTAGCCTGTAACTTCTCTTTGAAGGAAATTAGAGTAATCTGAAATTTCTTCTGCAGGGTCATGTTTATATATATTTTGATTTCTGGACTGTGGTTTGCAAAGGTGTTAACCAACTCTAGCTGGAATTTGAAGACTAATGTCTTACTCATTGTTGATCCAATCATCTTTGATGTGCATGCCTTGATCTGTTTTCCCTTGAAGTCCTTCTCCTGGAAAAAATACCTAGGAAACACTGAAGACATATCTCTGTGTAATAAATAAAGCAGCAACATTAATAGTTAATAGTTAAGCACTTAATAACCATCTATAAAGATATGGCAATAAAGTAAATTAATACTCCAGGGTCCTGATTTGTGTCTCACTTACATTGGTGTTCCAGCACTGAAGCTATTGCTTTCTGCTGGGTCATTTACAGACAAGGAGAGGAGGTTAGCCTGACCTTGCATTGCTCCAATAAATACATTACAGCAACAACAGATCTGGAGTCGGAAGGAGTTTGCAACAGTAGCATGGTGTAAATAATACATGGATATTAGAAAAGCAATTACGTCCCAATATCAGAGCCCATATCACGAGCATGAACCTCTCTGCAACACAAGCTGGCTCTGTGGGGATGGATGCCCTTCCTAAATTACAGCCTCACAGATCAGCTGGATGTTCACTCTTCCTGGAGTTATGCAAATCACCAGGCAACTCCAAGATTAAGGTCAGCCAGATTTTAATTTTTTTTTTTTTTTTTTAAGTAGATCTCTTTAAGGACATGAGTTCATCTTTCATGGAGAACAAAGCCCAACTTTGGCCCTGGGAAGGTGTGGGGTGACATCTCCGTTTAGCTCTGGTGCCTCCAGGCTGGCGCAGAGGAGGGACAGCAAAGACAGGATGGTGATCAGGAAAAATGCAATCAGACTGACGCCTTCTGTGGGGAACAAAACCAACACCTGGCCTAAACTGGTAAATCTGGGGTGTATTCCTAATAAACAGAGCCTTGGCAAGGAGTTCACATTTTGGCTTTACACTAGACATGCCTGAAGTTAGGAGAGGTTCATTTCACACAAAGAATTGTCGCTTTGAATCTGCAGGACTCAGGCAGATTCAACCCCTCCCTGCCTCTGCTTTTCCCTCTGTAAATGGAGAGCATGCAGAACCCTCAGCTGGGCTCATTAGTGCTGCTCAGGCTGTTGGAAATCAATGGCCAAAGGGACAATTCTCACCCCTGTGTCTGTCACCATCTTCCCATGTTGGGGCTGTGCCTCGAATGTTCAACAAGCAGGATCTTGACATCAGCTTTAGAAAAAGCCAGGCTGAGCTCTCTGCTTGGCAGAAAGTTCATTTTTCATTCAAAAATGATGAAATGCAACACTCTGAGATGAGCCACATTTGGTTTTCTTGTGCAAAGAGTATCATTAGGTCTAAAAAGAGACAGTGAAGGCTAACAGCTCAACCAGACCCATCCAAGTCTGTGTGATTTTTGGATGGATTACAAATAGTTGTCCTTCATAGCCAGCTCCTTTAAATAGCCATGATCATGCTATAAAATTATGTAACAGAAAAACAATAGTTTTTAGTAAAAATAATCTTGCTTAGGACAAGGAGGCAGGCCCAAACTATTCTAATGTATTTGATTGCTCAGTGAGTGCATCTTGTTTGCTTTTCCCTGCTGGTTGTGGGTATAGAATTAAAAATCAAAAGCCTAATAGATGAAAAGTTGTTGAGATAAAGGTTAATTAATCCCCAGAAATCAAATCTTTTGCTCTTGCGGTTACAAAGTTTTCTAATCATAAAAATACATTTCTCAAGCAACAGCTTAGCAATACTTAGCGAAAACTTTGCACTAGGGGTGGCCAGAAATACTCAGCACAGGAGATGGAAATGAGCTGTGGCATAAAGACACACAGCTGGGGAGAGCTCAGTGCATTAAGGACCCTGCTGAGGACAGTCAGCATCTGGTGAGCTGGTTGAAAACTCACCCAAAACATTTAATGATAAGAGCTTATAAAGATGCAAATGCATGCCGCTTTTTCAGGAGAATCACGGAGCTGCATTTGTATGTGTCTTATCAGCCTCTTCTCTGTGGCAAAGTGTACCATCAGCCTGGTAAAATGTCTGCAAGTTTTTGGGGTCGGTATTTGGAGTAAATGGTGCCTACTGAGGTGATTTCTTACATAACATGTGTTCTGTGTTCAAGTGCCCTGCCAGGGTCTGTCGGTGCCACCCTTCCACCTGCCAGCTCCTGTGTACATTTCAGCCAAGGCGGAGAGTAAGAATTAAACTGCCAGAGGGAAGGGTTAGGTGGAATATTGGGAAGAAATTCTTCCCTGTGAGGGTGGGCAGGCCCTGGCACAGGTGCCCAGAGCAGCTGTGGCTGCCCCTGGATCCCTGGCAGTGTCCCAGGCCAGGCTGGACAGGGCTTGGAGCAGCGTGGGACAGTGGAAGGTGTCCCTGCCCATGGCAGGAGTGGAACTGGATGAGCTTTAGGCTCCTTCCAACCCAAACCATTCCATGGTTCCATGATATTTACCACCAAATATAGACCTGGCTCAGGTGCTGCTGCCACAGCCCACCCTGAGGCACTGGGAGGGAGTCAGAGCCTCTCTGCTCCCATGAGAAGGGAAAAACCAGGGATATTCCTCTGTTCCCAACACTTGCATTGCTGCACACAACTCATTGTGTAAAGCTGCAAGGTAAGAAAGAGCCACAAAACTGTGAGTGCTAAGGAGAAAGAGAAATAAATGAAAAAATGGACCTTCTGCAGAGAGTCAGATAACTCTGGGTCTGGGGCTGCTCTGAGAGTTGTGCAGAGTGATGTGCAGAGCCTCTGTCCAATCCCCCAGTCCCCTTCTGCTCCTGGGAAGAAAAGCAAGCAGAAGGACTTTCCCAGGCCATAAACAGCAGCCTGGAGATTGCCGTGCACCAAAACATTTCTGGAGTAATGTGCTCTGGCAGAACCACATCCTTACTGCTTTCTAGAGAATGCAAACGAGATTCCCAGAAAACGGCAGGAGGAAGAGTGAGACTCATCCCGCTTGAACAGGGGAAAGGAGCCGGTGAACAAAGCAACCTGCACTCAGATATTCAGATGTTTAGATTAGGTACTATGAAAAAAATTTTCATGGCAAGGGTTGCAAAGCATCAGAACAGAGAATCCAAGGGAGTGGTAGAGGTGTCACACCTGGAACTGTTCAGAAAATGTGTGTGTGTGTGACACTTGAGGACATGGTTAGTGGTGAACATGGTAGTGATGCTGGGTTGATGGCAGGAATTGATGAACTTAAAGGTCTTTCCCAACCTTAATCATTCTGTGATCCTGTATTCCCTTCAAGGGGCTGTGGTTGCACACCCAAATCTCAGCAGGAGAGAGCAGCACGTTCATGTCGAACCACCTGGACTCACTGGTTCTGCACAAGAAGCTGATTCTCCATAAAGGAAAAAGAGAAATATCTGAGGGTGGTTAATTCTCATTCTCACAACCATCCAAAGGGCCTATTCAATCAGTTTCCACATAAGGGGAAACTGAAATTCATCACTATTACAAATCTTTCCCCAATGTCGCCACATGAAGGAAAGTTTGTGAGAGATTTATTAAAGATGTGATTGGGGAGACAGATCTGAAACAAACAAAAAAAACCCCCAAACCCCATTCTGAATACACAGTACTTCATGAAACACCTATATAGGAAGTAAAAAAAACTTTTTTTTTTTTTCCAGGTGGAAGGGACACATGTTCCACATTTATCATCCTGCACCTCATGCCCCTGAAAACCTCCAAAGAGCAGGGCATTAGGGACTCAAGTATTTCATTTAAACGCCTGATATTGTCCGCTTTGAGCAGCAAAGATGGCAAATTATTTGCAAAATTATCAGGCTCCCTCAGTGCCTCAGCACTTCTCAAGGGAAATAACGTGCTTGGAAACACGGATGTAACCAAGATTAACTTCCACTGCCTGAAAGGCACTCACCTGCCTGACCTGAGAGCAGCCCACGGCTTTGCCAAGTGCCACTGAGCAAATAAAATCGTTCCTGTGAAGCTCCAGACGTCAGCTCAGACACCTCAATGGCATTTCACTCACCTCGTCTGGGGGAAGGATGAACTCTCCAAAATCTGTCTCTCCGCCCAGCAAGAAAGGCATAGAGACTGCTAAAACTGACAGTGTGTCAGTCCTGCCTGGTAGTACAGCTGACAAAATCTATTCCTTGCAAAAATAAACAAAAGGTGCTCTGTGAAGGGAAAACAGTGGATATTAGCCCTTCTTATTTATAAAGATGCAATAAATCCCAGGGAGAGCTGATTTTATTGATTAATTTAGTGACGTTCTCTCAGGCGTGGCAGCACACCTTGCATCTGGAAGGCCTTTGATGTATCAGCACATCCTCAAAGGTGGCAAAAGGCAGAACTGAATTCCTGGGAATTCAGTGGAATTCTAAGACCCCTTTGTCCCTTCCCTGCAGGACCAGCTACCCCAACAGTCAGGACCTCCACACAACCCAGAGGTTCTTTTATTGTCCCTGAGGTGCACAGAAGTCCATACCCACCTTCAACAAAGCACTTGTGCTCTCAGCTCTGGGCTAAAACCTGAATTTGCTAAGTTGAAAGTTTTCAGGTTTAGAAAAACGTGAGTGGGATCTGAAATCCTCCCCATAGGCAGCTTTAGCATTGACGTCCTTGTAATCAGCATCTTCTCCACCTAAAAAGGTGCCTGTGGCAGTAGTTATACACACTAAATGTAATATTTTACCTCTCTGTGATGGATAGAAGTTCCTATGGATTTCAATGTTTATTCCTTTGGCCAGGTCCACGGGGAAGACTAAAAGATGACTGAAGATGCAGAGCGAGAAAACAGCTAAGTGATAAAATCACCTGACTGCTAGCACTGCACCACCCAGGAGCAGATTTGGGTTAGCAGTGCTAGGAAGAAAAGAAAAAAAGGAAAGCAGAAGATAGAGATTCATAAAACTTTCATTCCAAGAGGCGCTCCCTGCGATGGCTGTGCTGGGAGAACGGAGGTCAGTACCTGCCCTGGCTCCATCTGGCAGGGCTCACAAACCAGAGACATCTCGCTAGGCATCCTTGGGAGCTCACAAAAGCAGAAGGAACCACTTCATCATGAGCACAGAGCTAAAATCTGACACTCAGTTCCGCACAGCATTGCTGAGGCCAAAAATACAAGCTGTCAATACCAGTCTGAGGGAATACCAGCAGAAGAGCCATTTATTATTTCCCCTGTTTCTTCTGCTCTTTCCCTAAGTGCCCACTTCTGGGCACTGTCAGACTGTGGTGAAACATCTCTGTAATTCGCTATGGCTTTTTATCGAGACTTTCTCGGAGCCAAGGCTGCAAATGCCACTGAGGAAAATGACGGATTCTGCAGGCTTTAGGAAATTAACCATTCTTTGATTGCTTGCTTAGCCGAGCAATTTGCAGTGTGATAGACAGAAATTATATCATCCAGTGTCAATTTGTCTATTCATTTTTCCCTCTCCACATGCTTCCTCTCCTTGATTGAATAATCACTAACAATAATCACAAGCATCTGGGGGAAGGAAGTACATCCATCAGTTTTAATGTCAGCAAGAATGAGGGCTGATTCCTCCAGTATTCACCACAGCTCTGCGTCTTCAAAGTCATTTACATTTTCCTTATACCAGCACTAATATCCAGATTGTATTATTTCTGTTACCTACTGCTATTTCAGTTTATAATCTAGGAACAATAGAATGGCAATTGGGAAAATACCCAGTTTCAAAAAATAGATGGTTGTTTCATCTGCTGTCATGTATCACCACAAGTATTTTTACATCTGCGTTTTAATTATCTGAGAATATTGATGGAAGTGTAAGCTTGTAAGACTGAGACCAGATCCAAATAAGATGATTTTGTGTGAAGGATGAAGACAGCAAAGGACAGAGCTGTGAGGAAGTTGTAAGTTGGCAAATCCCAGGGATAGCAGAGGCTTTTCAAAGGCTGTCTGTGCACAGATTGCTACTTCCAGTAATAAATTATCTTACTGTGCCTTGATATTTTATAGACAACAATCCAGAGTGCACACTGAATATTCTGTGATCAAAATACCAAATTCTCAATTTGTATGCTTGCATAACCCTAAATATACTTTTATATATCTATAAATGATGCTATATCATCATTTAATTCCACAGCAGCATTCTCTAGTTCTGTGAACCAATTTGCACCAGCTGAGCTTCCAACTCCCCCTGTTCAGAGACACAGAACAGCAGAAAATACAAAATCAGTTTGAAGACACAATAAGTGGTCCAAAGATTGCCTTTCCCAGAAAACTGTTAAAGTGGATTGTTTATTCAATAGAATTAAATCATCTTTCAAACACAGAGACACAGACCAAACAAAAATGAAAAAACCAAGAAAAAACAAACCCTGATTACTGTTCTAGTTATGGCTTACAGCAATTGATAGGCTTTCTATCACAACCATAGTACAGCTACAGAAACAATAATAAGCCAAAATTACAGGGTGTAAGGTTGACAAAAGAAAGGTCAGTCAAAGGACACAAGAGATTAACATCATCATAAACCCAACGTGACTCTGCATGGATTTCTCCACCCCCACTGTCACTGCCTTACACAAACAACAAACATAAAACAGCTTTATTTTTGTCATAGCCCAAGCTCTCCTACAATGAAGACACAGAGTTTTACTCCAGTATTCCCAAACTAAGCATTTGTTTCCCACCAGGTGAAAATCAGGGTCTTATTCAACAGGCAGCAGTTGTTCAATACAATTCCCTTGGGCTGAATGCAGAGGTTTCATCAGGAACCTCCTGGCTGACAACAAGGAGAGCCCAGAAATGAAGCAACAATCACCAGATTTTTGTCCTGTCCCAGACAGAGAAGGGACTTTTCCTCTTTTCCTCATCTCTAAGGGGACAGGCTCTAATGCACACAGAAGTGTGTATCACCTGGCCAACGCAAAGTTAGCAAACAGGGATCAATTTTGCCTGTTCCACACTGCTAAAAAGGCAATAACCAGAGTCTTCACAACCTGTGTGGAGCACTGGAGACACTTCAGTGTCTTGGTCCATCAGACAGTTTCAGGTACAACAAACATCTTGAGAACCAGCCAACACAGTATCTGATTTTTCTGGCTTAATTTGTCACTGTTTTACATGCTAACACATTTTACAGTGATTAGTACAGTTACAAATGTACATCAGCTTACCCAAAGATCAAACACTGAGAACATTTATGGCTTCTAAATAGAAAGTCAGACACATTGGTAACATATTTACATCTTTCAATCCTTGAAGCGCTGAGGCAGATTTGTCTTCCTTTAAGCTTCCCACTGTGGCCCAGCCCCTCACTTCTGATGTTTCTGGAATGCTCAGGGCTTTGGGGAGCATTGGAGGTGCTGACAGCCTGGCACCCAGCCTCCCTCAACCTGACACCTCTTGTACATTTGGATTTCCCTTATTTTAAAAAGCACTTAAGTATGATTTTGAATAGAATTTTTTTCAATTTTTAAATTTTTTTTTTTAAACTTTGAATACCATGCAGACAACACAGGGATGGCCCAGCAGCCTCACCACCCACATTAGACAAGATGATAACAAGACACAAAATGATAATATTCTGGGAGGGTTTTTTTGGGAGATGCAGGTTACTGGCTTGACTTACAAGCACTGACATAAGACCTGAATTCTCTTTCTGCTGAACCCAAATGTGAATGTTGTGGTGGATTCAAAGCTGGTGGGCTGCATCCTGCCTTGAACACATTCATATCACTGACAAATTCCATGCTGGTATTTTAAAGCAAGCAGAAAAAACCCTCTTCTCCTGAGGCCTGTGGTTCACATACATACAGTCAGGTACAGAGGGCTTGTGTATGATTTACACTACCACGATGAAATGCTTTGCATAGATGAGTTTGAAAAGATGAATTTATGAAATCTGGAAAGGAGAGTGACAGTCACAACACTTCTGCTTCGAGAGAAGCCTGGTTTTTTTACTCACACCATTAAAATCGTGGTATTGCTACTGTACTATATCTAAAGCATATTAAAAAGTATATCTGAAATCAAGTGAGTGGGAAACAAGAGGCTGCTTTTCCTGCCTGTGATTAGGCCCCATTTCGGGAGCACACCAAAATTTCCACACACCTCAATGGATTTTGGAACGGGGCTAAGCATAAATACTGATTCTTTATTCCTGAAAGCTCAGCTCACTCCAGAATTTCTCAGGAGCTTGGCCCTTTAGCGATTGCTGAATTTTGCTGTTTCCTGCTTGCCATACTTGTAAAAGCTCCAAAGCTCTCTGGGAGTGAGGTCAGGGGAAAAGCCAATTTCAGAGCCCTGCACATCCACTACCCAAGCGGACGTGGCCTCAGAAGATCCAAGAGGACACATTCCCCACCGCTCCACGTCTCGGGGCTTTCCCCATCTCAGTTTCCCTCGCACGCAGAGCAGAGATTGCTCCTGGCTGCCAGGGAAGGCTGAGCACGGGCAGCACACCCACGCCACTGTGTCACCACCAGAGCTTCTGCCTCCCAGGGCCGAGCAACACTTCCCCTGATTCACCCTACACCCACAGAGGGGACTATTCCTGGAGCTGCTTCCCTTCCCTTTACTACCTCTGGCCATCCCAAGTGGGCATCACCTTTAATTCATCGCCAGCCCAGCCTGCACAGGGACAGATTTTCGAGGGCTGGAGGAGCTACCCCTGATTGCTGCAAGCTGTGAGGCTTCATCTGCTGTCTCTGCCACGTTTTCCTGCAGCACTAGAGAGCATTTTTTCCCCTGGACCAGCCTTGTGCCTGCAATCTCCGATATTCCCTTCACATTGTTTTTCCAGGAGGCCACAGACCCGCTCAGCACGATGCCTCTCCTCCCTGAGACAGCAGCAGGAGGAGCTGTCACGGTATGGCTCTGCTTTTTGCAATTCATGAGCTGGCTTTGACAACTCTGGTGCAATCACAGGAAATATGCTAAAATATTATAATGGCCCTATCGCCATTGAAGCCATTCTGTCCAAAAGCAAAGTTGGGTTTCGTAACTCAAAAGCAATCAGCTAAACTATTCCAGTTAAATACTTCCTTCCCTTTGATGAAAGCACTGGCAGATTCATAAGTCTCCTCTGTTGACCTGACAATAAAGTCAAAGCAATCCTAGTTATGTTTTTCCAACTGAACTTGCATTGTCAGTGTATGCAGATCTCAGAAACTTCTTAAAGAATTCTGCTAAATAATACGAGGAGCTGGGGATTAAACCACAGCATTTTCTCTCTCCCTGTCTCAGGCTTCATATCCTCGGCAGCAGAGCTGGGATTACAGCTCGAGCTCAGGATGTGGCACCAGACAGCTGACAGCCTTTCTTCATGGACAGATCAGACTTTTGGGGGGAAGGATTTCTCTAGGGACTGAATCCTTTTTCTCTGGGAAAGCACAGCGTGCTACACACATCCTTTACTTGCAGCAAACACACCTGACAGTCACTTCTTGTCTCTCAAATATCCCACTGTTCAAAGGTTAAGACTGGACATTTGGAGCTTTGACCGCATGGAAGAAGGGAAAACAAAACAGCCCCAACTCAGACAGCTGATTGATGTCAAAAGAGTATTTTCTAATGCTCAGCACACAAAAGAATGACGGCAGAAAACAAGGAGGGTCCTTCTTTCTGCAAAAGCCCTTCTGCATATGGCATTTCTGACAAATGCCATAGTTTTGCAATCATTTTCTGAGCAACACATGAAAAATGAATCCAAAAGTGAACATGTTGCAACATGTGTTTCATCTCAAGGACTATTTTATATATATTTCATTAATTATCTTTCTGGCTTGCAAATCACTCCTTATATCTAACTGTACACCTATGTACACCTTCACAGAAATGTCTGGGCCTGTTTCTGCAGTCCCTGCACAAATAAAATACCCACCCACCTGAAAGGGGGCTCTTTTCAGATAAATGTGGCAAGATTGGGCCTTTGGTGAGTACGTACGAGTATCCTGCACACACTTCTTAAAATCATTAAAAAAATATAGTAGCTATAGATTTATAAGCAATCAAAATCTAGACACAGTAAAACTGCACTTATTACAGTGAATTTACATTGCTCATTTATGTGAAGCAAACAATGGAAAGGAAATGTCTGCGACTCTGTAATTACAGACGAACTGTAAATACAGTTTTGCTTATCCTTTTGTCTGTCCAAAAGGATTCTTGCAACTAAAAAGAGGGGTTTGCACTATTTCTATCAACATATTGATTCTTCTCAAGTGCTTTCCCGTCTTTTTTGAAGTATCTTTTGCAACGTATCAGACTCCTTTCAGCTGATTTTGTTCACTTCGATCACCACAGTAAAGAAAAACCTCTTACTAAAGAAGATAACCTTAGCAGAGCAGCAGCAGCAAAGCAAACCTGAAGCCACTACTAGTCCCAAACTCAGGCAAAATAAGAAGTAAGGGCTCTAAGTACCAGCTTCAGTGTCATTACTGTTATCATAAAGCTAAATGCACAGCGAGACGGCCAACCTGCAGTGTCACATTGCTCTCTAAATAGCACTTTCATCACAGCACTTCATTGTCAAAGCCCTTTGCACACAAATTTACAGAACACAGCACAGACAAAGATCTCTTTTGCATATTGAATCAAGGAAACAATTTCACCTACAGGTTCATGAGTGTGCTGCCTATTTCACAGTAGACGATAGGAGGGGGTGCTCAGGAACACGCAGTGGAACTCTAAGACCTAAAACATGACACCACAAATAATATATTTAGCTTAAGCACTGGTCCTTCACCCGCCCCTGGCTGGTGTTTCGCAGGTGAGTTCTGACGCCTTTATCAAGGACATGGGTTACTTCTAAGGCAGTCGAACCTCAGGAGTCTAGTGTAAAGAAAATACATCCTCACACACAATACAGGTCACTGCTGGCCAGCAGGGACTTTTGAAATGGTGACCATTGTGCTTCACTTCCTTTGTGATAATTTTATCTGTAGTGTGAGCAAGTTGCACAGCTCTCAGCACAGCACAGAGGCTTTTGAAAGAAGCTTTGTGCATTCATGCATTGCAAAATCAAAATCCGAGTCCAGATTTGGATTTAAACACTCTCCCCCCTCTCAAGCAAAAACCCAAAAAACCAACCAAACCAAAAGACCAACCCTCATATAGAACTTAAAACTTCAAATCCCTGATCAAAATCTTGTAATCTACATAACACAAGACAAGGCAACAGCCCAAGTGCTTCAGTCTAAGAACTTAGACTGAGAAACTCTGTTCACTTAACTATGCCAGCACAGCTGAAACAGCAAACCTCACCTCCTGTGTATGCACTCATACCAGAATGAAAGGGCATATACCAGCAGCCTACTACAACAAAATAAACTTCAGCAACTTGTGGAATATTTTCTGTTTCAGGATTTGGCCAACTGTAGCAGAAGAAAAATTAGGCTTGGCATACCTGACAGAGCTACACTTATGACATTTAAAGTATACACCACCAGCCCTTTTGCTATCCTAATAACATTCTCAATATACAAAAATGCCACATTAAGACATTTGACATTTCAAGATGCATAATTTTAAAATAAGCATCATAATCTAAGCCATAAAATATCTTCTCTGTATTTTAACTTCATTTCCTGACATTATCTTATCACAGATACCTGAAAGTGTCAACTCGACCTGCACAACAGTGAATCAACCTTCAGATACCTTTACAAAGTCTTTAATAAAAATCAACAAGGAAATAATTTTTTTCTATCTTATGCTGAACCAAAAAATCAACTTGCAAAATATAACTATGTAATCCCCTGGCTCTTCATCTCAAGAAAACCTTGTGAAGGAACATATTTCTTCAGCAAGGACTCCAAAGTGATGCTGAGATGGTGGCTATAGGAGGAAGGGCCCAAATTGCCCATGTGTTAGCCAGAAGAAAAGCATCACAGACAAGGAGAAAGGAAGAACAATCAGCAGAGGAGAACAGAAATGCAAGACACAAGAAGGGAGAAGAAAGGATCTCTAAAACAATATCACAAGATGATTCACACAGTTACCTGTTGCTGTGAATGGGAGTTCAACATTCTGTTCTATCCTGGCTGAAAAAATTCATAAAGTGATTTTGTTTATTCCTAACACACCTATCTGCTATTTTTGATCAACACTTTGTGACATTACAGAACAAAGATCTTAAGTTATATATCCCCATTAAGCTATAATGCTAAAGAGTATTTTCAAAAATCTAAAGGCCAGAGAACAGAGTGTTCAATAAAATCTGGCAATACCCCAAGGTACTCGATTCAGAAACCTATGTAAAGTCATACAGTCTATGCTAAAATTCTCCACCACTGTTTTTCCTCAAAGATTTGGTGCTTTTCTTCATAGTGAAATGATAAATATATTAATGTGCTCTATTTATCCCTAAATCTATTGTAAATGTGCTTCTTATCTGACTTGCTTTCCAGGACAGTGTGTACCCTGGGGCAAAGGAGTTTTGGTTCTCCTACACTGCAATGGACCCAATTCTGCTATCAGGAAAGATGCTGGTATCCTAGATCTTATGGGATGCAATGCCTTGAGGAAATTTATATCAAACAATTATTGCATAATCTCGGGGTGTAACAAAACCTCCTACACCTTACACAGGCCATCGAGCTCCCACCACACTCTCACAGTGTCCCTGTCAGCTGCAGGTCCCCGTGTGAACCCGCAGGATCCCCTTGCTGTGCATGTGGAGGAAATTGAATATCTCCGAGGGCATCGCGTGGAAACCGGGGCGAGGCTTCACGTTGTCGTAGTAGTGGTGAGTTATAAAAATCCCTGAGGGGTTCATGGGGAAGGCCCAGAAGCCGAAGAGGTGCACCTCCTCGCAGAGCTCCAGGGCTGCAGTCACCAGGATCAGCCCGGTGCTGACCCGCTTGGCCCGCACGCCCTGGCCGAGCCAGTAGCGCGAGACGTTGATGAGATACTGGGGGTGGAAGTAGTAGACAGCCTGCTGCGACTCGAAGTCGTCCAGCACGTACTTGACGCGGATCGACACGTCCGTGTTGCGCGTGTTGTAGAAGGCCGGCAGCAGCACGGACGCGTTCTCGTACACCTGGAGCACGTCGTAGAAGGGCTTCCTCCACTTCTCCAGCTTGTGGAATCTGCAGGGGAGAGGATGCGAGGGATGGTCAGACCGGACCCAGCAAGGAACCACCAAGAAACCCCCAAAAAACCCCCAAGAAACTCCCAAGAAATCCCTAAGAAACCCCAAAAAAACTCCCAAGAGATCCGCAAGAAACCCCTAAGAAACCCCCAAAAAACTCCCAAGAAACTCCCAAGAAACTCCCCAAAAACTCCTAAGAAACCCACAAAAAACTCCCAAGAAACTCCTAAGAAACTCCCAAGAAACTCCCAAGATACTCCCAAGAAACTCCCAAGAAACCCCCAAAAAACTCCCAAGAAACTCCTAAGAAACTCCCAAGAAACTCCCAAGATACTCCCAAGAAACTCCCAAGAAACCCCCAAAAAACTCCCAAGATACTCCCAAGATACTCCCAAGAAACTCCCAAGAAACCCCCAGGAAACTCCCAAGAAACTCCCAAGAAACCCCAAAGAAACTCCCAAGAAACCCCCAAAAAACTCCCAAGAAACCCCCAGGAAAGTCCCAGGAAACTCCCAGGAAACTCCCAGGAAACCCCCAGGAAACCCCCAGGAAACTCACAAGAAATCCCCAAGAAACCCCCAAGAAAGCCCCAAGAAAACCCCAAGAAACCTGCGAGAAACCCCCAAGAAATCCCCAAAAAGCTCCCAAGAAACCCACATGAAACGCCCAAAAACCCCCCAAGAAACCCCAAAAAAACTCCCATGAAACCCCCAAGAAACCCCAAGAAACGTTTCTGACACAGAGGTAATTATAACTGAGGTGACGCTCCAGTTATCAAGGGGAGTGTACTTCAGTTTGTAGCTACAGCATCAGTATGAAATGTAGGTTAAAAATTCAGGGGACGAAAAAATTCATAATAACTTCATTAAACGGTGGACAAATCTTGTAGACATTTCTGATCACGTCTCACTTCTCATGGTATTGTTATAAGTATGTGGTTTTTCCAAGCTATGTAGTGCACTGTGAAGTGCAGAACTGTGTAAGAAAGTGGCAAACACCAAAGCTAGCAAGTATTTAAAACGCCTAACTGTAGCCTTTAAAAGAAATCCAAAAAAATTATTTTATATTGCTTGAGAAAAGAAACACATCCCCCCATCAAGAAACAAAAGCAGCAATGGGCCTCATGGTCCCAAACATGTCACAAGGTGGCATTAGGTCACTAAAAATTTTAAAATTAAAATCACTCAGTCAATCCTGGCTACAGAGTTTAACTGCTATTTTTTTATAACATGTGACAATGTGTGTTGCTTTATTTATTTGATGATCTTAATTTTCCAACCTTAATGACTCCATGACATCAGCAGTTAGGGTGGGATCCAGTTGCTTCCACCCTGAATGTTTCTAAGACATTTGCCTGGGGATTGCAAGCACAACACAAGACTTCCAGGGGAAGGATGATCCTTTTGTTTAAATTTTAGCTCATTGGCTTCCTATTTTCTATCATCAAAGTGCAGGTTTAATTGTTTAACATTAAATTGTTCTGTAAATTGTTACTTATTCCACATACTGAGTAACTTCAATTCAGAATGAAATATATGATTCATAGGGATGGTTTAAAGCAGGATTTGGAAAAAAAATCTGTGTAACAGAATTAAGGGAAAGGTAGATTCGGGAAATCCAGAGAAATGAAAATACAATAAAACCCAGAAATAACCTCTCAGTGATTATACTGGGATTGACAGTCACGACATCTGTCTTCACCCCAACGTCCATGAAGTACTTCTCAGATATAGGAGGCAAATTGCATCTATAAAGGAAAGAAATTAATAAGGAAGTTAAAAAATTCCTTGCACCTTTTCAGGAGTAGAAAATAGAATTATTTATGCATTTCTGCCAAACAACAAATCTATAAATTGACTGAGAATTTGAAATTGTATCAAAACATGTGGATACCCAAACTGTGCAATAATCTAGTAAGTTCTTGAGGGCTGTCTGAAGACCTGTCTCGTTCCCTCACCTGTGAGAGATGACCCCTCTTCGCAGGTGTAGCCAATGCTCATTTTGCTTCCTGAACAGCAATTTACCTATTTACTCTGGCAGTTTAGGATGAGAAATGGGATGAAGACCCAAGGCCAATCAGACTATAAAATCAAAGGCTTGCTCAGCAGCAGCTGAGATGTAGTCAATAATTAATAAACTATATCTATAACATTGCCTTTAAGATGCTTTGATTTCTTCCCAGGAGAATTTAGGGGAAATGTTCCACAAGAGACAAATCAATCCAGACCTAATTAATCCAAAACCATCTGCTTCCCTTCCTTTTCCATTTATATGCATCTCCCAGTGCAATGTAATAGCAGAAATTCTGAGTCTACAGGTTCACCACAGGACACCAAAGTTATTAGGAGCAAACTTGGGAGGTTTGCAAACCTTGACTTTGCCGAGCCTCCATTCACCTTGGCCTTGTTCTAGATACACCATCTCCCAAAATTTAGAGCATCCCTCAAGAGATGCTGAAATTACTGAAACACACACTCACATGCTGCCATGCTGGCTTTGCTTCCAGAGGAAACCCAGCTGAAAAAAACCTTCAGCATGTGTTTTCAGGAGCAACATTTGGGGCCTGGCAACAGGATTGACACCCTGTTTAAACTCGAGTTAGGCACTTAGTGACACTTTCGAAGATTTTTGGAGTGATCTACATTCCTCAATAAAAGCCATTGCTGTTAAGAGCCCCACCTCTCAAAAATACTGCTGTGCCTAATTCCCAAAGTTCCCCATATTTTTGAAGAAAAAGGCTGAGCAAAAACAGGGAGAAAACTGTGATGGTATTTAGGGTAGGAGATGCTTAGTGTTTTCACAATACCACAGTTCAGCTGTCAGGGTAATTTCTCAGGCAAAGAGAGAGGACAATTTGGGGAGCAGCAGAATGCACAAAAATCCTTCAAAGTCCTTCTCAGACTGAAGAGGTTCACATCCACCTTCCAGAGAATCCCTCTTTACCAGGTCAGAGGATTGTTTTTAGCTATGGATCTCAGACACAATGTCATTTCTAGCACTTTCCTCTGCTGGGTCATGCAACTCAAGTCCTTGGGCATTGCCAGTTCCACCTAGCACTGGGCACCGTGCTTCTTAGATTATATTTGAGTAAGGTTTTCAAATAATCAGTTTCAATATTTCTGTACAGGAAATTCCCACCAGGATTAAGAGTGACTGATTTTGCTGAACATGCTAATGCCTTATAAAAATGATCCAATCTGCACAAACTGTACTTTTGTGTTAAGGCTCCAAAAACTAATTTCTGCTAAGAGAGCAGTCCCATCTCTAAATTCACCCAGTGTTTCATCACAGAGCTCTGCTCTGGCCAGTAGATGGAGACAGACAATAACTACTAGTAAATGCAATTCTTGTGTGCATTTTATATATTCCATTGTACTATAATTAATTGCTTTCAGAATTTACTTCACAGAATGATCTTGATTGCATCCTGCTGGCCACAAAAGATTTCCCCAAGTGTCCTGAAGGTATCGCTGAATGTAATCAGGGCTCCATAGGCAGCTTGTGAAATAGTTTTAAATTATTTCACTGGTGATGAAGATTATGATGCCTGATAGTTTGGTGCAGTAGTGACTGGAAAGCAGATGTGTTCAGACATTAAACACAAGCTTCACTTTAAAAGTGATGTCAGAAGACCTTGAGTTTTAAAACACTGGCACATCTTTGTGCATAATCCACATTTTGGAGATGGTGAACCAGGGGTCTCCTTGGCACAAGGAAATATATACTGGCATATTTATTTATATTCTGGTTCTGCCTAAACCTCTATTTAATTGTTACTGGTATCAAACACAACCCAATTTCTAAGTTCTGTAACAATCTGGGTGGGTTTTTTATCAGTTTTGGTACAGTCCAAGGAAGAGCAACAGTGGTAAAATGGGACCTCGACTAAAAGTCCTTAAATATAAATGGGATTTGCCAGACATATTTAATCTTCTGCTTAAAAACTTTCCATCTCCATGTGTCACATGGACTGCTTTTTCATCCATACTGATAGTTGTGATCCAGCACAACAGCAGGGAACCTACAGTAATTCTTTAATGTACGTGGAGTACACTAAGCTTTTAAAGTGCAAATTATGTCAAGTCTGGACTCTTTCACACACTCCTTTTTTTTCACTGAAAACTAAGCCAATAGCTTTCTATCAGGTTGGAATAAGAGGCAGACACAAGGGTCTGAAAACAATGAATACTGAAGGTAGGACCCGTAAAATTTTCTCATAAGATGTCAAATTAAAATGAAGACTGCAGCAAACAAAAATCTGATCTAATTTTTGCTGGTATGAAGTCAGAGAGATTAATTGTTTTATGCTCAGTTATTCTAAATTGACAACAACCCAAGATCAGAATATAGGCCAACTGAAATAAAGAGATTTTTCTTTTCTAGAGAAGAGGTCATGAATCTGTGAGCTAGCGGTCATATGCCATGACCCAGGCAAAGAGCTTAACAGGATTTAGAGAGGGATTAGTCATGCATATGAATAATAAAAAAAATCTTTCTCATATATATTAAGGATTATAAAACTGCTTCTAGACTCTGTTATCCAGCAGCACTCGTTGTGGGACATCCCAGTTTATGCAAAATCTGGATAATTCCACATATAGGGAGGAGCAATGAACACACCTCACCTTCAGAGTTATTCTGGTGACTCTGGAGGCCCTGGATTGGTTACTTATTACTGTAAATCCTGTTATTGAGCACCTGGGTTCTGCACCAGTCCAGAAACACAGCTCTGAGGCACATGAGCTGTGAGCTCTTAACATCTGACCAAGCTGCTTGTCACTCAACAGAGGGTGCACCTCTGGCTCAGATCTGCCCCAGAAAACCATGGCCAGGTTCATAGGACACGTCTCATAGGCTAATGTCCACAGAAGGACAAATCCACAACCTGAGTGGCAGGGGATGTCCTGAAAGAGAGCGTCAGACCTTGCCAATAAGTCAGTGATTAACCCCATGGAGTTAGGAAGAAATAATCCTTCAAAGCATAATTTTAAAATAAATATTATAACGTAAGATGTTTTGGATTTTTTTTAACACATTTTTTTATGCAGGAGCAGGCTTGGCACAGCCAATTTAGCAAATCCCATGTTCCCATGTGAGAGAGAATAGTTTTGCAATACCCTATTTGTCATATGAAAAGCCAAAAAGAGAAAAATGGAGCTGTGGTGGTTACCGAAACACGAAGTCTGCACTGTCAATCTCCCGGCCACATCTGCTGTTCTTCAGAATTCCTCCATTCCCAACCACTGCACATCTCTTAAACTGGGAGCGGTGGTACGGCATATCCTGCAACAGCACGGCAAGGAAACAGTTACAGATCCCAAAATATGGAGCCAGCAAGTCTCTTTTTTTACTTTTTCCCTTTTTTTCTCTGCAGCTGTATTTCTTCTCTGCAGCTGTATCTTGATGCATTAATCAAAGGATGCTGACACTGGTTCTGGGGTGCAATATTCCCTGTATATGAAGTGATGGGATATTCTGCCATGGAGTTAGAGATGGCACAGAAAACAAACCCACACAGAAAAAAGAAAAAAAGCAATAACCTGTTTTTTCCCCTAGGTTCAATAAGGTAAGGAGCAATTTCAGACACTTGCTTTCCCCTTTGATTTCCACATGAGGGCACAAATCATAAATTAGTGTAGCCCAGGCACTGTTTCCTGAGCTGCCTGCAAACTGCTCTCTCCTCAGGCTCTGGTGTCCTGCTTTTGAGAAGTCTGCACACAGAGCTCCAGAGCTGCCAGTAAAGCCCAAGAAGTCTGTGAGACAGAAAAAGCCCGAATTTTAGTGCTTATCACACTAATTGTAGGAAGAGAAGTAACGATTATTAATTAACACTCGTACTGCCAGCACTCCCTTTGGTCAGGCACTTTTTTAGACTTGTGGAGGACGCATCTTTCTGCAATCTTTGGGCAGAATCCTGCCTTCGTACACAGTCATGCAGCTGCTGCCGGAGTCAGAGAAAGTGAAAATCACATCTTGAGAGCAAACTGGGCTGTTAGGGTGAGAGGGCTGTGACGCAGAACTGAGCCACGCTACACCTTATGAATATGGAGGGATGTGCTTATATAAGCATGAGAGTGCTCGTTTTGGTACATACATATTTTATCAATAATCTCATGCTGCAAACTACAGAGGGATGCAGTAGTGGCTGCTTGACATTTCTGGGTGATTATTCCCAGGATCTTTCCACAGCATCCATAAGCCATGAGGCAAAAAGGGCATGCAATTACACCTGTCTGAGAAAAGCAGCAGCTGTCTGACAGAGAGGAAGTATGGAGCTGTCTGCGCTTTATGCAGTGATTTCTTAACACAAAGTGCCTCAGCAGCCCTGGAAGGGAAATCAGAAGCCAGGTGGCCGTGCTTAGCACAAAGCTCTTGTCCTTACAGTGTTGCTGCTGTGCTTTCTGCCCTTTATTTTCCTGCATGTTCCAGGCTGCAGCCCTGCTCCTATGCTGAGGGAGGCTTTGGCCACTGCCCAGTGACTCCCAAAGGCATTTTGGCATGTGATAAACACCTTCACAGCATCCTGATCATACCTGGAGAAGCAGCACAGCAGCTCTAGCACACTCCTAGCAGAGCTCAAGCATTCAGTCTTTCGGGCACTCATCTGCCTAATCAGGCAGGGTTTTGAGGATAATACTCCTGGCCTCAGATGTGCCCATTCTTTGCACGTCTCCAGATGCCAAAGTGCTTTCCTGGATCCCAGCCTTTCCCCTGCTTCTGCCCCAGCTCCCCATGTGCACATTTAGATAACAGCACTTCCCTGCCTCTTGGCAGTGCTCGGAAAGCCAAGGGATTAGAAGTGGCTGGACCCTGAAGGACAGGTTCAATGGCACAGATCTAAGTACTTAACCTGAATATATGTCTGGCTTTTCAAAAGGGACAAATTTCAGCTACCCCCTCAAGTGTGCTGCTGTAAATTGATGTGGACTGTGCTGCGTGATAAATCAGCAGCCACATCAGCCCATTTCTGTGCATCAGTTACCATGTGCAGAGGGAATTTCCCACTGATTATAACCTTGGATGGCCCTGGAGGTCAAGCATTATTTGCTGGAAAGGTTTTGAATAATCATTATGATGAATATATTTAAAAATTGTGAAGCCTGTTCACAGATAATCTGCATACAGAAACAAGCATAAAAATAGTCATTGTGAATATGAATTACAAAATAATCATGCCAAAAAGAAAAGCAGACCTACCCCTGAATGTTGGATTGATTCTATGTGAATACTATACTTTAAAAGAGTTCTGATCAGTAAGTTATTTTATTTAGCTTTCTTAAATTATTTCATAAGCCACTGTGCTCCTAAGACAGCAATATTCTGCAGGAAATCACATATATATATGTGTGTGTAGATATATATGTATATAAACAAATTTCATATATATTTTTTAACTTATTTATTTATTTGTTTTTATATATATATATATATATAGTGGATGACCACTAGAAAACAGGATAATCATCTAAAATATTGTATCAAAAGGCACCTTTGGAAACATTTTGAAGATTTCTTGGTTGATATGGAAGATTCCACTAGTGTCCACTTCATATTTCAGTTTAGTTCCCAAGGGAGTATTTTTCTGGGTGGTGAACAGAAAGGACGGGGCATTGCAACACCTCGACAGAGTAGACCTGTGGAAGGAAAAAGAGAGAAATAAGGTCAAGCAGCTGATGGCATGATACAGGATTTGCAATTGCTGTTACTCCTAACAAGGGATTTTTCACCAGAAACAAACTTTTGGTAAAATGGTAGGATTTTCCTTCAGAGAATTTCAGATTCAGTGAAATTTTCCTAGATTGAGAAAACTGTGGTATAGCAAAGAGAATAAATGAGACTCTTGTGCTTATTTCTTCTAGGCTATGGGAATTCCATGTGCAAATTCTGCCCTGCCCTGATGCCCAAAGATGAGCTTCTGCCTCCAACATCTTGGCAAAACCACCTTAATGAATTTGTCTCTCTCTACCTTAGAGGTTTTTCAGATCTTTTAAATTATATAGTTGTCACTGGTCAGGAAATGTAGGGGTTAAAGAGTTCGTCTGGGGATGTGGAAATTTGCAGGGCAGTATTTAAACACAGCAATACCCAAAGACACTGCCCCACTTTCCAGACTGCTCTGGAGCACAGCACACTTGGATTACAAAAAACAAACAAACAAACAAACAAACTTTCAAAGATCTTGGTTTTGCCTTTGGCCTTACACATGTGTGCATCAGGAAGATGACGTGGCCCTGACAGATGGGTGCCAGGCAAACTGGTCTTGCCCACAACTCCAAAATCTCAGACAAATGACCAAAATTTCCTTTGTCCCTGGGACAAAATGGAAGATATTCCAGTGCAAACAAGAACCATCTAAAATCCCAAACTTGGGAGTTACAGTATGAGAGAAAAACCATTCAGCTCTGATCCCTTCACCGTGTTTCATAGGAAAAGTAAATGGGAAAAGCATCTTTGCAAGTAAAGCTCCCTTTCCTAGCTCCCATCTTTCCCTGAATGCTTTTCTTCTTTTACTAGGGGCACTGAAAGACCCAACTTCAGCTCACTCCTATTCCAGAGATGATTTGTTCCTCAGTCAATGCATTTGATACCTTTAATGAAAAATATGTGTCATGGCAAATGCACAAACATGAATTCAAAGTCGAATGGCTCTCAAATAGCCTAGATTAAATGCCTTGCCTCTGGGGTGTGTGGCCTCATATTCTAAATTGGAAGAACAAACCAGTCTTCTTTATGGGCTTTATTACAAGCACCAGAAAGCAAATACAGAATTATGCAAACATTTCAGTGATGTCCAATTACTCTCATATACTTGACTCATGCAGGATGGCACAAAATGATCATCAGATCAAGGCAGCAAATGAGACTGAAAAAGTCAATGAATAATGTCTAACTGCAAAATGACTAAATAATTACAAGCAGGAAGTGGAATTGAATTGTTATAGTTGGGATATGAGAAAAACCTCTTCATTGGTTGTGCCTCAAGGAACTGAAAGAGATTTTTTCCTCAATGTCCAGCTTGTTTTCCAGAGGCACAGTCCTTTA
Source organism: Acanthiza pusilla (assembly GCA_036630365.1). Taxonomy (NCBI): domain Eukaryota; kingdom Metazoa; phylum Chordata; class Aves; order Passeriformes; family Acanthizidae; genus Acanthiza; species Acanthiza pusilla. The sequence continues at coordinate 1,709,489 of JAXCHO010000032.1, read as the reverse complement.
CGTGAATTCCTGATATCCGATGGAAGAAGACTCTCAAGGAAAATGCTTTCCTTAGTCTCCCAAGTACAAACTCTAGTGTAGTTTTTGCCCTTCTTCTCTCCCTGCTGCTTAAGTAGCTGCCATTTAAATTCTGTCAGATTCTCCCCATCTCACCTGATGGTCCAGGACTGGCAAAGTTCAAAATCCCAAAGCTCAGAAGGTTACACCTTTCAGCTTCCTACTAAACAACCTCCAAACTCAGACACTTGGTCTGCTTTTAAGGGACAGCAACTTCCCCACACATCCACACACTGAAGTCTCTGTCCCATCCGACACAAATGAAACCGATTTTAGACTTTTTTTTCATGACAAGCATGGGTATTGTTCCAGCTAACAAAGTTATGTTACATCTGGGTGCCAGGGAGAGTTCCTGAAGCAGCGACACATCAGTCAGGCAGGTACAGACAGTGACAGGAGTCTTTCATCTCTTTTTTCTCTCAGTGAAATGGATGGAGAGTGGTTCTTTGTTCAATGTGCTGGTGTTGGTGGCCTGAGGTAGAATGATAGTGCTCCTGGTGGTCTTTGGATAGTCCTTTTTCATTGCTCCCACCTCTGCTCTGGCCTCCAAACCTCAAAGTGTTCCTTTCCATACCTCAAAGTGCTACCTGCTCTCTGGGCACAGTCATTACTCCTCTCACTCCAGCTGTTTTTAAAATAATGAACTGAATTACTCCTCTCTTCAAAACGGGCTCTGATAATTGCCTATCAAGTAATTTCTAGGAAAAATACAGCAAAAAAAAGCCACCTAAAAAAACTTAGGTGTGGAGATCACATTGGAGAAACTGTTATGAGCCTGAGACTAACAATGTTATTTTTAAAGATGTCAATGACTAACTCAGCACATGCATTCTCACATTCTCTCATTAACTCCTGACAGCTATTTCCTGGAATCATGCAAGAGAATTTGGGATAAAGCTGGGGGCCTTATTCTGAACAACAGCTCTGAATTGTATCAGTGACTTTCAGAATTCAGTCTACTGCACTTACTCTGAAACAGTGTTTTCTCAAAACGTACCCATGCCAATATGCCCCTTGAATATATCAATATATAACATTCAAATATTGTTTTGGCTTCAGTCTACTGTTGCCTTCACAAGACAAGTTTCAAAAGCTGTGTCATGAGAGGATCATGGAGGACCTTCAGCAGAGAAGTTACTTAAAGAAAGACAGAACATCATAGAAAAAAACTGAGATGTCTATGAAGGAATATGTAGACAGTCTGTGAGTAAGAGCTGACAAGCCATTAAAAAAAAAAAAAAAAAACAAAGAAAATCATAAACAAGTACCTAAAACACCCAGAAAAAAAATCCAGTTTGGGTATTTGGTAGGCCAAATTTGCAGTATCACCAGTGACATTACCATTCCAGGCCACCACAGAGTTAGGTTGATGTATTAGGTGCAGCCATTAAACCTCATCTCCATCCTCACTTTTGCCCAAATGATACCTGGAAGTCTTCCCCACACCAAATTCCTTGCCTTTCCTGGAAGACTGTTCCACATGCCAGAAAAACATTCTTTCACTCTTGCTTTTGAGGTTTTTTTTTAAAGTAGGGGGAAAAGTCTGTATTCATTCAAAAGGATGGTACTCCAAATATATAGGTTTACTCTTGCTATCCATACGAAATTTTGATCTCTCAGCAGGAAGCTAAACTCAAACTAAAGTAAATTTTACTCAGTCTCATTAATGTGAGCTATTCTTACTTGAATAAATTGGCTTCTGTGACATTCATCTCCCATTTGCACATCTGTAGGCTCTTCCATCTGTCAAACAATTCAGTTTGTTTTACCCTAAAAGATAAAAAAGAAAGAAAAAAATCCATTTATTACAAGGGCTTCATTTCCTAAAACAGCTGCAGAGAGAGGATCATGCAAATTGATGGGGCAAATCACTCAGTCTAGACAGTACAAAATGTATCATTTTTATTCCTTTTTCTGCTCAGACATAGCCACTCTAAGCCCTACGTACACAAGAATTGATGTTTGGGACTGATTTCTTCTCCCTGATAGGCTTTTCCTGTTTTTTCAGGATAAAAAATGAAATATTCAGAAGGAAACATCTATTCTACCAAAATCTGCTGGGAAGCAAATGGGTCTCTGTCAGCTGGGCTTGGGGGAAAAGGTGCACCCAGCAGAAGGGCCCAGGAGAAGAGTATTGGAAAAGGGGACACATTTGGACAAATACGGTTGTATTTTGGTGAGGTTAACTTAATCTGTGAAATCCTACAGCACAGCACTGTAGGTAAATTTATTTTATGAACAGTTTATAAGATCACGTGTAGGGATGAGACTCTGCGATGGTAAGAGGAAATGAAAAGCTCTTTACATAAGGATCTCTCCCTCCTCCTCTGCTAAGCAATATACCTGTAGCTACATTAAAAAAAATTTTTTTAAAAGTGACACTCCTGTTTCCACTAGGCTGATACAGGGTGACTCATTTTTTTATGATATCTCCAATTCCAAGAACTTCCACACTGAAGTTCACACATATTCTTGTGCATTTGGACAACAGAGATAATGAAGACTTTGCAAATATCTAGAGGTAGGAAGCAACTGCATAATCTGGCTAGGAAATTTGGAAGTCTGTGATTTCTGCTAGATTGATAGGTCTTAATGAGTTCTCTTCAGGCTTGAGGGCTTTTAATGTTTGAATAAAGCTAAGACTTTTAAGATAATTATATCTTTAAAGTGAGTAGAACTTAGCATTTCCCAGGCTGAGGAAGTTACAGGAAGGAATTAGGTCATATTGTACTTTCTGTAGCCCACCAGAGCACATTAACTTGGAAATCTTCCACTACCATAAGGGCTGACTTTGGAAACAGCACATTTGAATCACGAACATCAGAAGAGACCAGCAGAGTAGAAGAGCTTAATGTTAAATGACATCTATTGTAGAATTAAGGGTAACTTGTATCTAGCTGAGCAGGAGTCCACTACCTTCCTTGGGCCACTGGATAAGATGAAGAAAAACGAGAAATTCTCTGTGTCCTCTGATAAGTATTTTAAAAAAAAAAAAAAAAAAAAAAAAAAGCCAATTCAAAACTCCCCATCTTCAGCAGAACATTGGCAGAAGTGTGACATTCTCACCCCTCCTATTTATTTTTAAGCACTGCAAGTCAGCAAGCAGCATGAAGTGTGTTACTCGTGTATCCTTCATCCAGTACAGAAGGCAAGGACATAACCTACATTTTTCCTGTGCACAGTCAGTGAGGGAGGAATGCTCACATTCATGCAGACCTGGAGCAACAAATTATATTTTCTGTAGCCCTGGCTGCATAATGTCATGCACCTGTAGAGCTGCACTTTGGACTGACATTCCCAGGGCGCTTTGTGCATTGCCTGAAACATTACTAAACCACTGGCTTTAGATGTGGTGAGGGATTAGGCATAATCTAAGCACCTAAACACAGTGAAATGCTGAAAATATAAAAGGCAACACTAAAAATACAGGGTTGTGCTCTGTCCCATTGGCAATCTCAATTTCTCTACCCCATTTCTTTGCTGTGGCTTCATATATACATATGAATATACACTCATGAAATGCATATTCATTCATTTCCCGACACAGGACCACAAAACGCAATTTAGAGACTTTTATTGTTTCCCAGAATCACATTTTCTAACCATTTTACAGAGGGGTTTTGAGCTGTGAAACTCTTCTGTTTGAGGAGGTCAAAAATACAAATGGGCTCAGGAAATATCAAAGCAAATTTATAGAGAGGTTTACTGTCCACTCTGATTACTCCATCTGGACTCCTTCTACCACTCCACAAGTCCCCATGCCAGCACTCATGGCATTATCAGGAAGGGCTGAGCTTTTTGCTTCCTTCTTAGCCTTCATTGGTGGCCACTGTCAGTGAAAGAGCCTTAAGCTAGATGGACACTTGCATGAGTCAGTCTGGCTGTCCTTACCCTTCAATTACTGAAATATGATATTGCGAACACTGTATTTCATTCCCAACAATAATACTGGGCCTGACCAAAATGCCTCAATGCATGGGAAAAGCTTCCATGTTTTTTAAATGGACCTCAAGTCAAATTCAAACACTGCTTGAGAAGCTCAGGGATCCCTTCTGAAGTCCCTGTTGATGTGATCTCTTGAGCCTTGCACCTTTTGACAACACCATTGGAAGTTACCATTCCATGATGCCTCAAAAGTAACATTTTTAGCAATACTTTTATTGCTAAATACTTTTACTTTTTACATTTAGTTCATACTTACATGGACAAGACCTTCACCTCAATGATGTCCTGCCGTAATTCCAGGCATTTGGTAGAATTGTATTCCAAAGGCCCTTCATAAAACTCGAAATACCTGAGAAAGGACAAGAAAATATATCATAAATAAGGTTTAGACTAGAATAATTGTCTTGCACATCAACAGAATTTTGCTGAAATTTGTCATTTATCACTTTTGCCTAACTTGAGGCTGCACTGCTTGGCCTGTGGGCAGCTTATTCCTTCACAGGAAAGCACAGATGTCCCTGCTGATCCTAGAACAATGACCCATGCCCAGTTTCTGTCCATTCCTACAGGAGTTCATCTATCTGGAAGCAGCAACAACGACCAGCTGCCTTTTCCAGCAGTCAGCACTTGGCAGCTGGAACTGAAAGTCAGGGCAAAAGCACTGATCATTTAAGGAACGCTTCCCATCTTTTGGGTGCCTGACTGTGCTGATTTGGAAAAAACAGTACCATAAAAGTGCTAGAGGTTGTATTCTGTCTGTGGAGGCTATTCCACAGTTCCTGAGCAACTGAGCTTTCCATTGGGATTTACTGTTTTGGTGTATTTGGAAGGGAAGGGGAACAGGGATTATTTTCTGGAAAAGAAATTGACGACAAAAGGATTTGGATGCTCAGACACAGCACAAATAACAGTGCTATTCCTGATTAAAATATAGACATAAATATTTACCTTTTTGGTCAGTTTTTTCACTTTAGTCACTGGACTGAAGGGGAAATAAAACACAGTGGTAGCTACTCATGCTTAGGGAAAAGAGAAGGCCTAGGCTGTCAAGTGAACTCAATGAGTCCGTTTTGAAATGGCAAACAAGGTTTAGGGTTAAAACAAGCTCTGTATCAGTTTCACTCCTAATCATTAAAAGTCTGTATTAAAACCTAATTCCTAAGACCTGCACATGCCCATAAAGCACTTGAGAGGACAATGAAGAGAAAAGAGAAGATGACCTGGAGGAACAGATGTTACGAACAAAGCTAGAGCAAGTTCTTTTGATGGATCCTTCAAAATCCTGGAATTCATGAGGCTGTAACTCCAAACTGTCTTTTGAATTCTCAGTGGGAAATACAAAGATAAGATTTGTGGAAAAGCTTCATTTAAGCCATCACTGGAAATGTAATATTTTCATTTTGTGTCATTGTAAAATATCAAAACTCATGTTTGACCCGTGTGTGACTGGAAAAAGGCCAAGAGCCTCCCAAAGCAATCTATTTTCAACTGGAATTGTTTCTAGCCTGTCAAATGCTGCTTTAGAAAGAGTCTCCTTCACCTCTCCCTGAGGTTTTCACCACCTCAGCTTTGTCAAATCCCAAACCAACCATTTCTGTGATCCAGTGAGAGGCACAAACCTTGAGACTGGAAGAAGGAAGCCCATGCCTAAAAGGTGGCAGGAGAACAAAAAAAATCGTAATAATGAAGTCAGAAAAACCCAATAGTTCATCTTTTTAAAATGTGGCTATTTGGAAATGTGTTTGTATAGCCTTCAAGGCAAAAAAAAAAAAAAAAAAAAAAAAAAAAAAAAAAAAAAAAAAAAAAGAGTTTTGTAGAGGAAATTATGTATTTAAAGGATTCTGTAATCAATGAGAACTCTGGGGAAAGACTTCCTCAGCCTCCTGAAGGGAGATCCAACATGAATCTTCATCTAGGCTCTCACCAAAATGCGTGGACTCTCTTTCCAATTGAACTGCTCACCCGGACATTCAGCATTTATTAAGGAAAAGCTGAAATCCACTGCCCCAGCACATGTCCCATGTGCTTGTCTTGCTGTCTTGTGGAGCTGAGAAACTTGTGAAAAAGGCTTCAAATGGATTTGGATTAAAAGCCCACTTGCTTGCTCCAGGCCAAAGCCCTGAGTGGATGTACTCCAGGTAACTTCCCCAGACTAAACAAAAATCTCTCTTTAGACCAAACCATACAATTTCATACTGATCACAGAATTTTCCAGGGCTGAAAGAGTCCCCTCTGGCTGCCAGTACAAACAATGTTTTCATCCTCCTGAAATAATCTTTTTTCTGACTGTCTTTTGTGGTATCAATCGTTTTCTTTGGTTCTTTGAGTCAGGCAATGCTGGTACCCTGGATCTGGGGGCAGGTATGCACCCCCACACAACACTCAGCACATTACACACCACTCCTGCTCCTTAGGGTGTGCAGGAGATAGCAATGCTGATCTGCCTCATCCTCACCTGTCACCTAACACTCGACTTCAGTACCTCGAATGCGCCTCAGGACAGATAAGCAGAGCAAAAATCTAGATTAACATTTATTTTTATCTTTCCTGTGTACTTCTGGCTGTGCTGCTAAGTTAGAGAGCAGCAGCTCAGATGTCAAACAGCACATGCTGTCACGTGGGAGCACCACAGCAGGGGAAAGCTGGCTTCAGCCTGTGGCACTGGAGTCAAAGATGTCATTTTATGAAATGGAGATGAAATTTCCTGTGTCCCAGCCATTCACTTTGATCACTGCCTGTTTACTCCAACCACAAAGCAAAAATAGAAATGAAAGAGGATGTGTTACCAAAGCAGCAGAAGGTTAAGGAGGAAAGGACTGGGTCAAAAATAAAGCACTTCTGGATCTGAGGAAATCATGAGGCAATAATGTGTTTCTAGGAGAGGTATTCCATGAGCCTAAAGCTTGGGAAAGCACAGGGCTGTCCTGCAAGTCTCCCAACTCTGACAACAGCTTCAGCTTTTCCACTGGGAGCATTGAATTCACCAATTATCACCCGGTGGAAGGGCAGAGGGAGGGTGCACAGGACAGGCTGGATGACACATCGCCGATGGGACATGTGTGGTGGTGGGGGACACCGACGGCGGTGTCGTTCCACACGGAGAGGGGAAGAGATGCTGCTGGCCATGGGGTCCTTTTGATTGAAACTAGTTTCATGATCCCAAGCCCAAACATCATTTGGGGTGTCCTTCATTAGCCCTGAACCTCTCTGGAGCAGACAGACAGCCACTAAAGCCTCCTTAGCTGTAATGCTAAGGATGCTGCCGCACGTAGGTTGCAAACAATAACGGTGCTGCAACAGCATTAAGGATTTTTCAAGACAGTGTCTGGTCAACAGACACAGGAAAAAAAGGGTTCCCCTCTTTCTCCCAGGAGTGTTCATGCTATTTATTTGCTTCACAGTGATTCCTCCTGCCGTAGACACCACGGGAAATTAGCCGAGGCAGTTCCCTGGAGCACCGGACAACCTCTTCCCACGGAAGTGCTTCACGTTCTGCTTTCCTGGAACGCACCTTTGTAAAACACCAGACTCTAGCACGAGGAGCATGGGTTCCCTCAGCCTCCAGAGATGTCCTTTAAACCCACCTCCTCCACTCGCAAGGGTCTGGTCCTGCAGGGAGTGTTTGGAGATCAGGCCCCCGCACTTTCCCAGAGGAAGCATCAGTCTCACCCACTCCCTGGTCTCTGAGATCTCCTTCTGCCTATTAACTCCCACTCTAAAACATGTAGTTCCCTCTGAACAAAGATACATTTGCCTGTCAGAAAGCTTAATTAGCACAAATGGAAACTGTCCTCCCCATCATCCTCCTCAGTCTGATCTCCAGCGAAGAAACAAGGGTGTAGTTCAGTTTATTTTGATTTGTGCTCTTGATTACTGACAAGTGACAAACCTGACTGTACTACTTACTCCTTTTGCTACGGAAAAGGTCTGTGTTTTGGCTTTACAAGAATGACAGTCAAGTTTTATTATCCATAAAACAGAGTTGATCTGTCACCACCGTAATGTCCTCTCCCTGCATTTTTCCACTTCTCCTGATGAAACATAAATAACTTTAACCCCTCAAAGGTCACAAGTCTATAGGAAAACCAATACAAGAATTCATGATTCTTTACCTTAGAGAACATAACTGAGAATGAATCACAACAAACAGCTCAGTTGCACATAGGATTGTGCTTTCCGAGGGCTCTGGGCACTACACACCACTCACTGCTCTGTGTCTGTTCACGTCAATCGTAGCTTTCAAACTTACAACACTTTTCCAGGATCAAGTCCTGTACCTGAACACCACACAAGCTGCAAGTGCTCAGGGGATACTGGTTTTTTACGGCTCACTGCACTTAGTGCCCAGAAATTAGATGCTATCCACTCTGTAATTTTCCATTTTTGACTGACTGAAACTTTCTCCTTTTCTAACCTTCACTTCCCCAGTTGCAACCTCACCTCCAGCTGAGCTGCCTACTGAGCTCGCTAGTGAGAGACACATTTGGTTTCTCAGTACATCAGCTAACACTCAGGTCTTTGATCATCTGCAGTTGGGCTGCTCCTGCTTTGATCAGAAGTAAGCTTTTCTTGATCACACTACATGAATTAAAAAGCCCGAGACTTCAAAACTGCCTTCAAGTGACGCTTGGGTAGAGACACTGATTTGTCTGATATACTGAACAAAGGTTTTAAAGTATAATTTAGTGCAATGGTCAGGCATCTTTTAAACAGGACATTTTCTCAAGCTGCCTTCCCATTCATTCTGCTCGTTCCTGCAGTGCCAGCTCTCGACACTGTTTGCAGCGAGGCTGCAGCACTCGCGCGTCGAGACCGCAGAGCATTGCAGGAAGGATTCCACCTACCCTGCAGGAAAAACAAAGATCTTTCCAAAAATATACATTATCCACTGACTAAGAAATGAGAATAAATGAACCAAGCCCCGCAGGCTTCTACTAAATACTTATTAAGAGTGCTGTCCAATTAGCAGTGCTTGCACTCATCAGTGTGGGCAGATCCATGGCCAGCCTTGGGTCGAGATTCACCTTCCTTACTCAGGAACGTTCCAAGTGTGCCAGAGCACATTCCCCAAAAGCACAGGGGACTCACATCATCTCGCAAGGCCAGCATGGATCTTCAGGCCCCCGTAACAAAAATACTGCTGAGGTAGACCTATCATGGCTATAGAGGCCTAGAAAACTCATCCAGACTAGAACACAGTAGGTGTTGACTTCATCAGAGCCCACTGTGAGAGACCAAATCCATCTGGCCTTCGCTTCTGTTCACACTTCTATGTGGCAACATCAAAAACGACAAGATTTGGTCAAAGGGTTTAAGGCTTGACATCAATACAGGGATTTTTCTCCCTCAAAGAGAGTGTCCTACCGCTTCACATGGCCTGTTCTCCTAAGATTACTTTGTCCCATTGGGAAGGGATGATCCCTATTTGGCAGGTAAAGAAGCTGATGTAGATGTGGCAAGGGAAGCAGGAATATTTGATGTCCTTAGACTAATTAAAGCTTCACTAGGACTATGGCACAAAAAAAATCACATTGCTGCTTGGGCTGTTTCTGCTATTTGAGAGCTTGAGTTGCCTTGTCCACAATGGGATGATGCTTGAAAGGCTGAGCTGAGAGATGAGGAGCTGTGAGCTCAACAGAGGAGACTGGAGAAGAAGCAGTCTTCTTTTACACACCTTGATGAAACTATATGGTTGTCTCATCCTTGGGGACAATAAATATTAAAAAAGGTGGTTCACATTCCTCCTGTCTACCACATGCTGATGACAATGTCACTGGCAATAATTGGTTTAAATCCTGTACCATCTTCATCTCTAGTGCTGGTATCTGCATTAGATGTCTCACTGATCATGAACTTTTAGTATGTGTCTGTAGGTGGGAGCAAAATATGCCACCATAAGTTGTGTCATGTGAAAAATATTAAAATATAAGCAAGAGAAAATAAACATACATATCCATTTATATTGTGGGGTAATATTTTTTTTTAATTACTGTATCTAGCTCTGACATTTCATCTTTGGGGGTTTGAGACACTGGGGAGAGTTACAAAAGGACCTGTAGAAATTATTTGGATTCTAAAAAATTATGAGAGGCGTGTGAAGTTTAATCTAAACATATGGTGACTGAGTAAGGAGATACTGCACCAGGAAGCAATTACTAGTGGCAGGAAGGTTTTCGATACAGTATAGCATGGAAAATTAGTATTCAATGCCTGGAAGCTAAAGATAGAAATGGCATCTTTAGTTCAAGACTGGCTTTCTTTCTTAAAGAACCAGAGTAACTAAAATTCAGGAGCTGGAATTATTGTACAGGGATGCAAGTTTTCCAGGAGATTCCTGGAGCTGAGGGTAAAAGCTATTGATTCATGAACTCACTGATCATTCACTTAGGATATTTTGATATGTTTGGTCTTACAGAGTCCTGAGTTCTTCTGGGATTTGATAATAGATATGATTAGAAAAGTCCATCCATCAAGACAAGGACAGTTTACCAAGATACTCTGCCTGTCTCTCAAGTTAAAATTTTTGCTTTAAAAAACCAAAAGTGCTTCCATGAACCAGCCCTAAATTCCTAAGTTTGATCTTCTGCAGAGGAGGAGTGGCATTATATTTCTGTCCTTTAAAGGCTGTTCACGGATTGCTCGATGGGCCTCCCAAGATGTGTGGAAAGTGCACACATCTGTTGAACCTCAGAGGTGCTCCTTTTCTGGATTCCTTCTTTGACCTCGTCTCGTGACTCCACAAACATCTTACAGATCTGGGCAGTCAAGATGATAGCTGTGATACCCTGAGGATATACTTCTCATCACAAATATATGGCAGCTCCTGGCAAACTGGCACCGGCTGCTCACTGCCATTCTGATTATGATCTCCCATCTCCCTGTCTCCACACACAGATCATTTGGAATTGCTTGGCTCTGCTGCTTTATTACCTCATTAGCAATGGGAATGGACGAAACATCCACTCCTGCCAACGGCACGTTGTTCCCTTCCCATCTGTCCAGTGATTTGGGACACAAGCTTCCCCACGATTCCAGCCTAACGCTGCAGCAGTCGTGGGTGTAGCAGCAGGAGCTCCAGCAGAAACAGCCCTAAATGGCACAGCAAAGTCCAGGCTGCCTCCTGCTTCTCCCTGGAGATAAGCCCACCTTGCAGTCCATCAGCACCACTACCCCTGTGCTTCCTGGCTCCTCTCTCACACAGACTGACATCCATCTCCATCCACCTTCATCTTTTCCCACTCTGCAGTGTGGGGATGATTTATTGGAGACAACACTGAATTCTGGTTTCAGAGACACTTTGGTACGTCTTGTCTTTCACTGTATCAAACCAACAGCATCTCCTGACAGTGGAATATGCTGCAGGAGGTCCTATTTTCACAATCTCATTTCAAAAGTCTCCAGTTTTTAATGAACTGCTGTTTGGGTGTTTTGATCAAGCCCGTTCCCATTCACTCTGACTGAAATTAGCTGCTGATGTTGTTATCCACATGACCACCCACCTAGAAGGCATAGCAAAACTCGTGACAACACTTATACATCAATGACATCTCAAAACCCACATTTTAGCTTACCATTGCAAGCAAATGGTCCTTTTTTGTTTTTTTTCTTTTCCTTCTGGTTCTTTACATTTAGGATCCTTGTATGAGGAACTCAACAGTGTGACTTAAGGAAAATCCTAAGCCCTTACATTCACTCTTGTAAAACGTGTATTTGATGAATCCAATTGATTCTACTTTCTATTTTGAAGCCAGTGGGGACAAAACCTCAGATTTGTCATACATATTCAGTGTACAAATTGACAGGCCTAAAAGTATAAACATCACATCTCCTATCACCCATCAAAGCTTCTGTGGTCGCACCACTAAAGCTCTACCCTGAATCTTCAGCTTCAGTAGACTGAGGAGAACACCAAAGACCAACTAATACGGCAGATAGGCCATCCTATCATTAAGGCAGCTTCTTGGCAGTGAGAAATTGTTTAAGCATGACAACTCACAATCCCAGTCAGTTGCAAAACACATTAAAAGGAAAGCAGAAGAATCAGGGCTCTGGAAAGTGGTTATATATATCACTTCTCCTAACCAGCATCAGATAGAACCCTTTACCTGATTCTCCACAAGGATGCTGAAAGGTTTAATAGTGCTTAGCACAAAATAAAATTCAAAAGATAGAAATGTGAGTAATGAATGATGCACAAGAATAAAAAAAAAGCCAGTGTTCAACAATTGGTTGTCATTGTATCTGAATGGGTAGTCCTCCTTTGGTTGAAATCCTTATGGTTTTGGAGAGCTCCTGTGTTTCACTTTTCCTTCCTGCTAATATTCACAATTTCTTTGTTACCTAGAAGGCCTTCAGCAATGTAGTCTGAATCAAAATGAAGACTCTGGTGCCCAAAAAGGCCCAGAAAATTGAAATCTATCAAGCGTCTATCCACAGCAATATTAGATGGCACAAACAGGATTCACTCTTTGTCACACCACATACATGACAGAAGCTTTTATTTCCATGGACTGCTTCTACACAGTCTGAAGAACTGTCGTAAGCACTGTGATGAAAAGCCTGGGTTAGCTGAGTTCCTCCAGCACAGCAGAGCTGTCAGAGCAGTGCTCAGTGAGAGACGTGTGTTTGATTTCAGACCTCAGCCATCAGAGGGCTGGAGCCCCTCTGCTCTGGAGCCAGGCTGGCACAGCTGGGGCTGTTCCCCTGCACAAGAGAAGGCTCCAGGGAGAGCTCTGAGCCCCTGGCAGGGCCTGAAGGGCTCCAGGAGAGCTGCAGAGGGACTGGGGACAAGGCATGGAGGGACAGCACACAGGCAATGGCTTCCCAGTGCCAGAGGGCAGGGCCAGATGGGATCTTGGGAATTAGGAATTGCTGGCTGTGAGGGTGGGCAGGCCCTGGCACAGGTGCCCAGAGCAGCTGTGGCTGCCCCTGCATCCCTGGCAGTGTCCCAGGCCAGGCTGGACAGGGCTTGGAGCAGCCTGGGACAGTGGAAGGTGTTCCTGCCCATGGCAGGGGGTGAGCTTGAAGGTCCCTTCCCATCCAAACCATTCTGTGAGTCTATCTAAGGAATGAAACTCTGTTTGCCGAAATCAGACAACATGATGATCTTCATTTCTTTCTTACTTGATCATTTTCATGCAGTGCTAATCTTCACTGTTCATCAGTTTTGATAAAGCCACTATTCTCATCAAGTCTGGCTGACTTGCAATTCTAATGCACTTGTTTCTTTCACTGTGCTTTTGCTTTGGAAGTCCTTCATTTTCATCTAAGAATTCACTCCTACAGAGTGAGTTGTCAGCATCTCTACACCCTGTAATAAGTTATGTAATTAAAAGATAAAGAGTAGTTCTAGAATATGTTCAAGTTGATACTGCATATGTAAGAATAAACGTGTCTCTATATATATATATAAATGGTACAGATTAATGGAAAGCGTATTAATATCTATTTCAAGTAATGTCTTCAAACACCAAACCTTTCACAATTAGGTGATAGCACAGCAAACTGCAGAGCTGTGCAGTGAAAGGTGTTCACTGTGCTTATGCTGACATATAATTAGTTTCGTGCACTTCAGACATCTCTCTGGAGTCCTGTAAATATATACAAATAAAATCAGTTCTGTAAAATGTAGTCTGCAAGTTTTCCATTCAGCGGAAAGAATTATTCATTAGAAGAAAGCTTGTTTTCATTTTATATCAGCAGCCTAAAGTTGAGTGTCAGATTAAGGCTCTCAGGAGATGTCTGGTGACAACACAGTTAGAAAGGTGATCAAAGGTAAATAGTAAACAATTTTGACACAGCTCTGCAGCAGCCACCACAGTCTCATCTCCACACTTACACAGTACTTTTTTATTTTCCTATCTTCTCAGCTTTGGTACAGTTGAGAAAATGATAAATAGTGTTTCTTCAGGTGTTATAGAAATATGTGGCAGCTAGACTTATCCCTAACTCAAAATCTCTCAGCTCCACTGTCAGTAATACAGAATCACAGAGTGTCCTGAGTTAGAAGGGACCCACAAGGGTCATCCAGTCCAACTCCTGGCCCTGCACAGACACCCCAACAATGCCACTCTGTGCATCCCTAGGAGCATTGTCCAAACTCTCCTGGAGCTCAGGCAGCCTCGGGGCTGTGCCCTTTTCCTGGGGAGCCTGTTCCAGTGGAGACACAGACGTGATAGATCACATGACACAGGCTTTGAAATACACATTTTTTTAGTTGATATTATAATCTTTTTTAGTTTATATCTAGTGTGTGCAGTTCGAGCCTGTTTGTGTAAAAACCACTCGCACCCTGAACTTCTTTGTCTTTGGAGAGGCTGAAGGGATTGAGAGCAGCAGTGTGATCAGCCCCTCAGGACTGTGCCTTTTGTATTCAAGGGTTTTGGTTCCCCATGCTGCGATCAATGATGGCTCAATTGTCTCTGTCAAAGGTGTCTAGAGGGGGAAATCTATATTTGTTTATTGCCTCACGCCTTCAAGAAGATGTGTGTCTTTGTGTCACTCTGAGTTCTTTCATATGTCAAGCGCCTAAACTGAAGATTTTATATACACACTATCTATGCAGACACTGAAAAGGTAACGAGAGTAGAAGATAGACAGATACACACACATGAACCTTTCTTTCCCTGGCTCTAAGTGAAAAAGGTCCAGGTCGGTTCCTCCGTAAAGAACCTTCACAAGACCAAGCAGCAGAGCAGCGGGCAGCGCTCAGACAGGATCACATCACAGCAAGAGTCTGAGCAGGATCTGCAGCACGGCTGTGGTTCGTGACAGGATGATTTCTGGCAGGTTAGACTCTCGAACTGCTGCTTGCCTTTGAAGTGCTATCAGCTCCACAGCTGTAGCAGTGTACGGTTACAAAATGATGGTATTTAAAATAAAATGGGCAATTTACCCAGAGCTTTGTTTATACACAGGTGTTAAATGTAAGGCTCTTTTAATTGTTTTTAGGTTTGGGGTTTTTTTTAATTTTACAGTTTTTTTAAGGTTTTCCTGCTGCTTATTGAACTTGATACTACACATGACTCAGGATTTTTAACCTCTGTGACTGACATTCCAGGAAAAGAGCCCAAATATCCACCCTATGCCTGTGCCTGGATTTATGCAGATGGCCTGGGATAGCTGTGGAGCTCTTTAGGCACAACTGCTGCCAATTTCCTGACTCTGTACATGACCCTGCAGACACCTGAGCCCATGTCACACTGGTAAGTACAAAGAGCCCATCAGCGCTTCTCATGTTGTCAAATAGTGTAAATAAAGGAAATACTCCAGTCTTATCTTGACACAACACTTTTCCCCTGCTGGGCCCTGGAAAGAATTAAAGTATGTGTTCATAGATGACATGATTTATAATAAAGATCAGATACCCCAGTGTGCGCTCTGTGTACCAATACTGTCGTGTTGGGGCATTCTCCACCAAAGTCCCATTCTTCCATACTGCTACACCTTGGCACATAGCATTGGTAGGGAAATAAGAGAGGCTAGGACACAGAAGCCACCCTCCTGCAATCTACATGGATGCTTATGGCATGTTCCAAAATGTCCCCAAGGCTTCCAAGGGGGAAAACAGTACAGTGCTTGGGCATCCCTGTCATCTTCTGTGCCATGGGGAGCAGTGCCAAGCAGCCAAAGCACACTGCAAATCTCATTTTTCACACAGCCTGTGCTCACATTTGTGGTTCACACAAGGAGAGAGATATCTCCATAGTCATTCCCTCGGGTGTTGGTACCTGGTGCCTGTGTCACTGCCACTCTTCACTGCTCCGTCATCCGTGAAATTAAAGGTGCCGGTCCAATTTGCCAATTCCTCTCCATTCTGCCAGCTAAACTGCAGCCCTCTAGCAAGAAAACGAGGCAGTTGATATTCGATATCATTCATTAGGTTAAGTCTATCAGCATGAGTTCTCACGTCCTATTTCTTAACATACAAATGTGACTATGACACATTCATCAAAAACAATTAAAAGATACTAAGTACCACAACATATCACCTTACTAGTGTATACAATTAATTTTTACTTCCCATTGACTCTGCAAGTCCTTGGATGAAAACAATACCAGGCCCACCACACAAATGTGAAGGCCAGTAATTATCTGTGCCCATAAACAACATACACATGTGAGGAGGTAGAAATTTCATTCTCAAAAACACAAGGGCAAAAAGTTGGAGGCATGGGAAACCACAGGAATAAACAAGTAAAAGCTCCAAACTTCAATTTTACATCTACAGCAGTTATTAAATGTGGTGGGCACTGGGTCCTTCCTCTGATTTGTTGGCCATGCTAGCAAAGGTTGTGTCATTTGATGAAACCTCTAAGTCACAATACAGTGCTTCTTTTGCCTGTTTGGAAAGATGACATTTTTTTAAGTCAATGCATAAATACAGCCATCACAAGTCCCTGTTTTCCAAACTTTCACAAATTCATTCCACCCCCCATGATGCCTGCAGTCTTCTGGAAAACACACCAGTAGTAGGATAGAAATTTAAAAATGCTGGAGAAATATTTGACAACACAAGTCAAAATCCTTCCCTTATCTCAGAAGTCAACGAAAAAGGATCTTGCAGATTGTTATTTTTAAACTTCTCTGTTTTAACCCAATTTCATTATTTCAGAAGCCTGGCAAGCGGAGATGCGAACATTTGGTTCTGCCAATACTGAAAGTTAACTTCCCAGTTGGGCTGTGTGGGGACAGCCAGGAAGCAATCTGCCAGCAGGCTTTGTCCGAAAGAAAGGGCATCCAGGACCCCGATAGTTTCGCTGGTCATCAGGCTTATTACAAGGGCTGGTGAATCTCTCTGGCCACATCCATCCTCTAGTCTAATTGGCAGCAATAATTAGCACAGGAAATTAAGGAACAACATGGGGTGTTGAAATATGCCCATGGGGATCTCATGAGGTTTAACAAGGCCAAGTGTTGGAGCTGCACCTGGATCGGGGCAAGCCCCGGGACCAGTCCAGGCTGGGCTGAGCAGATGGAGCAGCCCTGGGAGAAGGGAGAAGGAGCTGTGGGTGAGAGCTGCACCTGCCCCGGCCCTGAGGCCCCCGAGCCCTGGGCTGAGCCCCAGTGTGGGCAGCAGGGCAGGGGGGGATTGTGCCCCTTTGCCCCTCAGGTGAGACCTCACCTGCAGAGCTGCCCCAGCCCTGGCAACAACAGCACAAGAACCTGGAGCTGCTGGAGCCACTCCAGAGGAGGCCATGGAGATGCTGCAGGGCTGGAGCCCCTCTGCTCTGGAGCCAGGCTGGCACAGCTGGGGCTGTTCCCCTGCGCAAGAGAAGGCTCCAGGGAGAGCTCCGAGCCCCTGGCAGGGCCTGAAGGGCTCCAGGAGAGCTGCAGAGGGACTGGGGACAAGGCATGGAGGGACAGCACACAGGCAATGGCTTCCCAGTGCCAGAGGGCAGGGCCAGATGGGATCTTGGGAATTAGGAATTGCTGGCTGTGAGGGTGGGCAGGCCCTGGCACAGGTGCCCAGAGCAGCTGTGGCTGCCCCTGGATCCCTGGCAGTGTCGCAGGCCAGGCTGGACAGGGCTTGGAGCAGCCTGGGATAGTGGAAGGTGTCCCTGCCCACGGCACGGGGTGGAACTGGATGAGCTTTAAAGTCCCTTCCCTCTCAAACCATTCTGTGACTCTGATTCAAATCAAAGTGTGTATGTCTCATGCTATAATGGCTGTAGGGTAATGCAGCTCTCTGGATTATCAGGCAGTCCCACATCTTGTGTATTTCTCTGGCAGTTTTTAATCAGCTGACCTGCTCAAGGTACAATTTCTGAGTAAAATATTGGTGTGAAGAAAACATAAGAAAATTACTCGGACACCTTCACTTTGAGGCTTGTTGAAATAAACACTTGAGATTCTCTCCCATACACCACAGTCTAACACATTTTTTGCCACACTGTAACTGCTACAGAAGCGTGGTTCCTTCGAATGTATATCTTTGTAAAAGACATTTAAGTATATGGCCTTAAAAATATCTTTTACTTGCTAAAGGCATCACTAAATGATACATTTGGAGAGAGGGTAGAAGTGTGGGAAAACCATACTGGCATTGTGCTTTTAAATTGGATTTAAATTCTGTATTTGGGGCTTAGATATTTGCTTATAAACTGAAATAGAGAGCACTAATTCAGCTAAATGGTTGGTGTTGGTGTGTCCTCCAGAAGTGAACTCTCCAAAAACACAGCCAATATTCAGAAAGATTAAATGCAAAATTAAAATATGCAGTAAAGTCCTTTCCCATTCTGTCTCTACTCTGCATCTAACAGCTGAGAGAAAATCTAAGAAAAAGGTCCAAGATGGAGGAGGGCGAATCTGTCCATCAAGCAAAACAAATTGTAAAATCTCTCTTTAATGCTCCCCTTTCATCAAGCTGTTTCTTTGGGAAGAGCGTGCACTGCAGCGGAGGCTCCGCGTTTAAAGGACACGCAAATTTTGGGTAAGATCCAAGGGGAGATAGGAGCACTAACCCTGAGGAATGGCAGATATGTCTTATGATGACCAGCTTAATATCCTTAGCTTTGAAGTGGCAGGGTGGGGGATCTAATTGAGGTACAAAAATATCCAGTGAGGGCAAGCGAGGGTCTGGGTAGGACATTTCTCTGTGCTTAAGGACAGAGCACAGAGCTGTGAACTGAGCTTAGATCCAAGAGAAGCGTCCAGCCCAGAACTGGACAGACCACACAGGGCTCTCCTTCCAACAGGTACTCCAGAGATTAACAGAACACAGACTTATAAATACATAAAACACCCCACTGAAGAAGTACTGCACAGCTTTTTGGGCTGTGTGTCTCACTGTGAGTCTGCAAGACTGAGACCAAGCCGCTCTCTGCATTTTCTGCAGGGGTGGTACAATAAACCTCTTCCTCGCAGCAAGTGCAACTTCCATAAATAATGGTTTGTGGTATTAGGACTAAGTAGAAACCAAGGATGAGGCATTTAAAAACACTGAATTAATTCTGTTTCTAACAAGATTACTGAGAGCTTTAACATTGATTTCAATCAGCCTTGAGTTGGGAGAATTCAGTTTTTGAAATATAACATTTTCTAATCCTCTCAGTTTTGAGCTGTAAGCATCCGTAAAAATTGTCTGCCCAAATTTGCAAACACCCTGCAAAAACAGAAAAGCGACTTGAACTGCTTCTTCAGTATATTTCTTTAGCATGCTACTTTAGTCAAATTCTACCATGTTCACTCTCAGCACTAACTGCATTTAAAGAGGTAAACAAATTAAGGTTCTGTGAATCAGAATTGCAATACAAAAGCACACAGAGGATGGAAACGCAGAAAACGAAGAGAAAAAGCACCTGAGCAAAAAAGACAGTACAAAAAGCTTAAAAGAAGGGGAGAAAAGCTGAGGAAATCACTTAGACATAGAGGTCTGAGATGTAATTTAGACAGTTCATGTGAAATTGTTTAGAAAAAAAAAAAAGAGAGAGAGAGAGAGAGAAAAGCTAATTTTAAGCCTGGAATCATTACCAATGATTGCCAATAGTGGAACTTTGCCATTTGCTCAATTTGCCCTAATGTAATAACTTCTGAAATAGGTATGTGTCCCCAACGTGTGGTGCTGATGACGGCAAGGAAAGACTTCATAAAAGGTGTAATAACCAGAAGCTCTCTCAGTGCAGAGATGCTTTGTTTTGCCCATGAATGTAAGCAAATTGCTCATCAGGCAAGATGTACGTCAGTTATGGATACCATTAATCACAGGACTTACCCCTAACAAATAAAAGAGTGAGCAATGTTGTGCCTTGCGTTGGAGAAACTCTGTGAAGTTGGATGTCTTAGCAACAAAGACCTTGAGTTTCAGGTAAATGTCAAAGCAATATTTTGATCCTAATTGGTAACTGTAAGTGTTGAATCAGTGTGTGGTCAAATAAACATCGGCGTAAAGTAATAATAGCAGGAGGGGGTGAAAAGCCAGAAAATTAACAAAGCAGCAGTGACTCTGAAGGGCTTGTCAAAACCGGCTGTCAGGAAGCAGCAGGAAGCAAAGACTAAAAGCCTGTTGCTGCTATCCAAACAAAAAACAACTCCTACACAAGCAGAGGTTTTAATAGCAGAGGATGTCAGATAATTATGAGGTTTTTGAACTACAAGGCAAGAATGAACAAGTGGATGAATTGCAGAGAGAAGCTTTGCACCCATGCTGCTGTCACACTGAGATCCCCCCTCAGCAGTGCCTTTTGTCTTTCTGAAAAGGAAAGGAAAGGTGAAAATTCACTTCAGACCAGAAGGCAAGGCTTGAAAAGGGAGCTACTAAATGAAGAAGACCCAAAAGGCTTCAAGCACAGCTGGAGGTCATGTTTGGGCTCTATGCAGAGAGTGGGCCATGACCATGTATGCAGCAGAACTTATTCAGGAGAGATCCACAGGGCAGTTTGGTGCAAGTGGCTGAGTGACACAGTGATCAGCACTGCTGGGTGACAAGGGCTGAGTGGCAGCAGAGCCACCACCTGCCACTCCAGTCACAGCCTATTCCCCAAACACCACCAGTTCATCCCATTTAATCCCAGGCAGCAGGCTATTTCCACTCATCTTTCAAGGTGACAGCTACCTCTTCCCTCATTTGGCACCTACCACAGACAGACTAAACCCCAACCCAAGCAAATCCAGGCAGAAAACGGTGTTATTTTATAATGGTGAAGCTAAGCCAAAACCTGACTCAGCTTGCTGGCCTACACAGATGGTCAAGGAAGGACAAGCAGAGGAAGGGTAGGAAGATATGAATGTCCTCAAGAGCAAGGCAAATTATTTAATTTTCTTTGCAAGGTCCTTCTGTTATTTGTCTTCACTTCTCCTGTTCTTGCTTTCCAGCAGTTCTCATATTCCTTCTCTACATGTACACTCCTTAACAAAGAGGCCATTAGGAGATCACAGGAAATCCAGGTTTTGTGACTCCAGCTCCTCTTGGAGTTACAAGTGAACAGTATATTCACAAATTCCATATATATCATTAGTAATTTTACAATCCTGTTTCTGCAGGCCTGCTGCTGCACTTCCTTTTTACATACTGCTCAAATATAGAAGCCACATCCAGTCCCTGTCCTGATGACCAACAGTCCAGGCCATGTAAAGGCTTTCTAAAGTCACTGGAAAGTCACTTTCACTGTACCTCAGTTTCCCTGTTTTGTAACACTTGTGCCCTTGAGGAGGAGGAACTGAGTGTTAAATGATCAATTTTCTCTCTTGGAAAATGGAAAGTGATGCCCCTAGCCTATTAACAGGGATGTCACAGAGGTATTGGAAAGTCAGAATGTTAATCTTGCCAGAGATCTGGTTCCTTCTTCCCGCAAAATAAGGAAACTATGACTCACTGTGTCCACAGGGTGTACGGAAAATAAAACGAAAACCGTGGTATGCATGAGTGATCTGCTGATGAGAGCAATTGGAAACACTCACTAAAATGGATCAGGGAGTGAGAGGAGCTTGGGTAAGGGAAATATCAGGAGTCTTCAGTGTGACAGACTGCTGCACAGGTGAAGAGAAGCATAGCAGCCAGCAGAGACAGAAGAAAGAGGAGTTTTGGAGCAAAAATAAGGATCCCTTTTTATTTTGCACAGGCCAGAAACAGCAAGTTTATTTACACCATACTTGAAAAGACATCAGAGGGGACCAAAAGGAGTAAAGGACTAAAGTTACCACAGAGAACAGTGAGACACTGAGATCACACCCAGCCCAGCAGTGCCCAGCCAGACTAGCCTGTGTCCAAAAGCTCTTTCCTGATAAAAGTGCCAGACTCAGTCCCTGAAGACAATGAAATGGCAAGAACAAGGCAAATGCTTACTTGAATAGTTAAATATCACTTCAAACACCCCAATACATTTTGAAATAAATAGTCAAGGCACAACAAGTTAAAAGATGCAGCACAGAGGAAAGAAAGTAGCATAAATCTGCCTGTAGCAGTCCAGGTCCCATTCACCTGGGCTATACAGTGCCAGGAAAACACCATGTGTGTGCTGGCCTCTTTCAGTCCAGGACCTGTGGACATAACCCTGCCAGGCAGGGCACAAATAAATAAAATATTCCTGGGGCCAATTCAAGTACTTGAGAAGGATGGTCCCCTTCTTATGTGAGTCCGTAAAAAATTCATATTTTGCAGTGGAAGCAGCATTGAATCTGACTAGTTCAGTTTAGAGAAATACTTATTTCTCCAGTGAAATAAGAAAAATGCAAGTTTTAGTCCTGATACATGCACATACACTCTTCTGCTCACTGCACTAATAGAGATCAACCTTTGTCTCACTGACCTACAGCTTTGCAAGTTGGCTGACAGTGCGTAATTACTGAGCCGATCACTTGCCATCTCACAGGGACAAGACTATTAAAAGGTTTTGAAAGTGTATGAAAATATGTGGAAAAGCAGGAACGGTATATTCACTGCAAAAGGAAGAAGTGAAATAGCATGGGTCCCATGAAAAACAAAATATGAATGGAGGATGTGGGAAAGGAGCACATCTGGATTCACCACACTCTTGGCCTTACAGAATTACACCAGGGACAAGTTTGGCTCTTTATGTTAGAGGGAAATAATAGTATTAAAGCGGTGGAGGAGTATATTTTGACTAGTGCAAAAAGCAAAATTGGAAACATAGGTGGGAAGCTTCTGGATTATAACCATTATTACACAGAAAAAAGGTTTTGTTTCATGTAGTACATTTCACATTTGGGTTAAATCTTGCATAAGATATTCACATGCAGTATCTGAAAAACTTGATCTAAAATCACTTCTCAGGAAGGATAAAACACATTCAAAAAGATGGCTGAAACTAGATTTACTATTGACCAGGACATCAAGAACACCAAAGGATACCTTCCAAACCATTACAAGCTTGCATTTTCTCATCTGTGGCTGGAAGATAAACATCTGAAGAGTAATAGATAATATTTATCTATCCTACTGCTAATAATTATTCACAATTATAATTAATTATAATTATTCATATTTGAAATATTGTTACTTCTAATACTGAGTGGCAGCACAAAACCCACAACCGAATGAAATGACAGTGAGGCAGGTGAAAAGTTAAAAAAGCAGCCAAGCCCTGAGCATGGAGACTCACAGGAAATCCCAAATGTTTTTAAGATACCAGCAAATTCTGACATTTGAGACGGTAGATGCCTGATGCAGTGTGGGTACCAAATCTCACCACAGCACAAGAGCTCTGACTAAAATAATTGCATTGCATCTCAAGTTTCCAGTACTAATATATATAGCATCAGGTCAAGTGTCCCTACACTGCCCTGAGGGCTCGTGCTGAAGACAATGAGCAAAATGCATTCACAGTCCACGAGTCTGTACCCAGAGCCAGGCACAGGAGGAGGAAATATTCCCTCTCTCCATGCACAGAAGTGGAGGCACAATCTTCTCTTACCACTTATGCAACTCCTCCAAAATATTTACAGCCTAAGATGTTCAGTTAGGACTGTGAAAAGCCCAGCTTTGGTTGTATTTGTTCTGATGGAAAATGCAAAACCAGGCTGCTTTTAAGGCTTCTGCCCTGAGAACTAAAGCATAAACCCAACTAAATAAAAAGGACGGGGAAGGACAGTGACTATCTGCAGGGCTGATGGAAAAGCAAAATGGATGCAAGCAACAGAGGGCAAGCATGCCTCAAAGAAATGAGAGGTTAAGTCCACAATTTGCCTGAGGGAGACATGGACTGCTGAGCAATGAATACACTTGAATTAAAAATTGAGAAATGAAATGAAAAAGCAATCAAGGGTAAGAACGAAGCAGAGTGAAAGTAAGAAAATACAAAGCTTTGCACAGAGATTTTGCCTGAACCAAATCCAGCAAGTGTAAAACGATCAGGAAACTCCAGCTGGGTCAAAAATAAAAGACCAAGTTACGAGGTCATAGCCACTGGCCATGGAGGTCAGTGGTCAAGGGTGTGATCCATCACAGCTGGGGCTGGGGGAACATGGGTGCAGCACAACCCAAAATGGGAACACTGGGCTCGGAATTTGGCTTTTGACAAGTGGAGGCAAGACTGGACTTTGTACCTGCCCACACATATAGAGGCCAAGCAGGTAATTCTTTTCAAAATGTCATAAAACAAGTTGATGGCATTTTTTTCTCTGAAAGAAGCGTCACAGCAGTTAAACCACTTTGGATGAAAAGGTGTTGAATACTGGGCATTGGCAAAACTCAATCATTACTTTGCCATCCTGAGGCAACAGATCCATGCAAAATCAGCCAAATATGCAAGAAGATGTGTTTGCATGGACAGAAGTAGGCTTAGGTCTTCACACAGTGAAGTTAAACTGAAGGAAGCTGCTACTGGGTACTACGTGAATTAGGATCAGGATTTAATTGTTTCTGTATTAATCAGCGAGGACAACAGCCACTTTTTGGCTGGTAAGCAGGACATCTATAATTCACTGGTCCAGGGTGAAAAGTCTCTGGAGAGCTCCTACAGCCCAACACGATTCAAAACTTAGGCAAACCAAGCACAGGGTGGGCTTGTGGGCACTGTCCTGGGGGCTGCTGGGTGGCCACAGCCACAGTAAAAGGGGCAGGTGTCTGAAGGTCACTCTGCAGTGACACATCCCTCATGGCCTGAGGTCAGGAAGGACCACAGTGTAACACACCGGGAGGGACACACTTGGGTGATGCAATTTGCACCTGTAAAATACTGAAATAATGTGCACTCATTACCTTAATTTGCTGTCGTTTGAAGAGCGCAGAAGGACTGGCAATTCACAGACCAGACCAGCAGGTGGTTTTGTCATCTCAAGAGCAGAGGTGAAAAAAAAATAGTGCTGGAAATACAGCACAGAGGAGCAGGGATACAAACCCTGCTGGTTTTCGGCATCAGAGCCATGGGGAGCACTGCCAGGGAGCACAAGAGAGGAAATAACATATCTTCATACGCTGGTACCAACATTTCAGCCACTTGATACTCTCCTTTAGAAGCAAATAAAAATTGTGGTTAAACAAAACAAAAACCTTTAAGTAGCAGAAGGAAAGATTTCTGGATTCAGAAACATCGCCTAAAGCAACCAACAGCAGCAGTGAGAAAAGGAATGGGATGGCCAGAGGGATGGGGTGGCTGCATCCAGCATCTGGATGGAGATCAGCACGCTGGAGCCAGTCCAGAGGAGGCCACCAGGATGATCAGAGGGCTGGAACAGCTCTGCTGTGAGAAGCCAGGCTGAGAGAATTGGGATTTTTCAGCCTGCAAAAGAAAAGCTTTGGGGTGACCTAATCGTGGCCTCCCAGCACCTGAAGGGAGCCAACAAGAAAGATGGAGAGAGACAATTTACAGGGGCCTGGAGTCACAGGGGAACGGCTTCAAAGTGACAAAGGGTAAGTTTAGTGTAGATGTTAGGAAGGAATTTTTTCCGTGAGGGTGGGCAGGCCCTGGAACAGGTGCTCAGAGAAGCTGTGGCTGCCCCTGGATCCCTGGAAGTGTCCAAGGCCAGGCTGGACAGGGTTTGGAGCAGCCTGGGACAGTGTAACGTGTCCCTGGCACGGGGTGAGACTGGATGGGCTTTACAGTTCCTTCCCACCCAAACCATTCAGTGATTATGTGATTCCATGACTTTGCAGGCAGCTGAATTAATCTATCAGCTCCCTGTTGGTTCTCCCCTCTCCATCCCACTGCCAAGGGGGATGCCTGCACCCCTTGAAATGCTCTTGGGAATAGCCTGTAGCAAGAACAGCATAGCTGGAGTCCCAGCTTCTCCTGCTGTGCTCGACTGGGTCTGGCCACTTTAAGGTGAGGGCCATATCCTGTAAATAAACATCTTTTTTGTGTGTTCTGTATAATTTGAAGACTTGGCTATGTTCTGAAGTTTCCAGGACTCTTCTCTGAAGAAAACCTCCCAAACCCAAGGCCTGCCCAGCGCTTTGTCAGGGATTCATCGAGGTGACTCACAGAATACATGTAATTTCCGTGGGATAGTAATTCCCTCTGGTTAGAACTGGAGGCACAGAGCTGTGTGACCAGAGAGAGATGACTCACTAGGTGACCTTCAGACTACACCTCTTGGGGAAGGTATTTTAATGGAAGGAGACTTTTACTACAGCAATATATGGTCTTAGGTTGTGGTTAACACTTTCACAGGATGTTATGAGCAGACCAGAGGAGCACATGTCAGGAACGGGGCAGGAGCTCTCCATTGACCTGAGCTGGATGTAGTTAGGACAAAAAAAAAAAAAAACAATTTAGGGCAAAATATGATTTGGTCCACATGTAGCCTCCATGTCCCCATTGCAATTTCTGCTGTCTCTGGTAGACGTATGATCTTAGGATACAGACTATATGATCTCTCAAAGCGTAGTCCAGGTCTGTTTTCTCTGGGTTTATTCTTTATTTGCCCATGCAGTGCAGAAAATTATCACAGATTATTTTATATGGTAAGGAAAGAGGTAAGGATGCCTGGAAATTGATTTGCAACTGTTGAATAAAAGCTGCATCAGATATTCAGAAATGGTGGTATTAGCTCAAGTCACAAGATTCTGGCATTACTAAGAGGGTACACATGCATAAGAGTGATGTTTTATTCTCATGTAGAAGATATAAAGCCTTCAAATAATGCAGGCTGACTGCATAGGAGGGTTTGCTGACTCTTGCTCTGTGATTCTTTGAGATCTTTTATTTACCCTCTGGCAGGCCCTGGGGTAATCTTTGTTTAGAGTCTTTAGCAGTTTTGGAAATGTGTTCTCCTCACTCAGCTGAAAAAAAACTAGGAGCATTAAAGGTGCAGATTCCCGTCTTCAGCTGGTACTCTTCCTGTGCAGAAGTCAGGCTGTTAAAGCACCCAGAATTTAGTGAGCTTTCTGCCAATAGAATATTGGTATACAGCAAAGTATTGCTCTGATATTTTTCCCTTGCCAAAGGGAAGGACTGTCCTATTGATCTCTCCCATGCTACAGGTTGGGAGATGAAGACAGATTTCAACATTTTTTACTGTAGTGGCAGTTTCCTGATGTAATCCAGGATTATTCCCTGCTGGCCAAACAAGAGCTGACAAAAAAAGGCCAGCCCTCAGCTGAGCATCTGATTCAAAAGGAAATTCAGCTGAAAGGCGAGCATTGGAAAGATGAGTCAATACAAAAGCAAACGGCAGCTCTGGATTTAAGCAGAAGTCCACAGCATTTAACCTACTTTAGCAGATCAATGCAGTGGATTTTTAATCATCACATTAATCCTAAAATAAAAATAATTACCCCGGAGATCCGTATTAAAGTCCCTTAATTATATCTCATTTCATCATCCTTTTTACTCAGGATCAGAAGCTACAGAGACCAGAGCTTCCCGATGTGATTTCTCCAGCTTGCAGTTTAACTTTCTCGTTAGGACTTCAGCTGCAACTACAGGGATGCAGCATTGGCCTTGGTGAGAGCACCCACACCCACCCCACTTGGGAGAAAACTGAGAAAGGGTAAAAAAAATAGTGGGCAGGATTCTGCTTTCCACTGACACAGTATAAAGCTGCAAAGGAAGGAGTGGAGAACATTACACAGTGAGTGAAAAATGTGTGAATGCCTAGAAATTCAATCTCTGCAGTGTCCCCTTCTTCCAGCAATGCCAGGACACCATCAATAAGGGGAAAGAGGGTACTTTGACCAGAGGCTGGGGCCCTTATTGAATTTCACTTAGCAGAGTTTATTTCCTGGAGCATCCTTTCCTGTCCACGGTTCTGTCACCCCCACAGATGCTCTGGGAACATGGCTATGTGCAAGTGCAGGATCCCAAACCTCCACGGCACCCTCCATGGACAGCCTCAGGTGAGATTTTAGGGCAATCAAACCAGCCCATTCCCTGCTTGTAAGGGCAAGTGGCACGGCACAGCTTACAGCCATGTGGCAAACTTTTCCATCTTTCTCTCAGAAAAGAGTGCCTTTCTCCACTCTGATTTTTGGGACCAGTCCTGATTCTATGCTGCTGCCTGCATTGTGCCCAGGCTGCTCGTTTTAGGTCAAATTTCCCTGCCTCGCTGGCCTTTACCCATTTCCACCATCTTCTCACAGAGAAAAGAGCCACCCCGGTGTTATATTTAGACTTAAAAGCACTGTACGTTTACTGAAATAGTACTTCAGGGCAATTTTCAGGTTTCTCCAAACACACGAGGGAATTTCTTCCTGCTGCCTTGGGAGGGGGCCATGGGGCCCTTTGTTTTGCAGGTGCTGGGATGCAGGCAAAGGCTGTCATCAAACAAGCAGCACGTGCAATCCGAGCGAGTAAATGGCTGAGGGTACAGGCAGCGTTCCCAAGCTCCAGCTTGGCAAGGGGCACCAGGGCTATAAATATCCAACTTCCCCTCTCCAAAACCACCAGGTACAAGTTATAGCATGTCCAAGGAGCCTCACAGCCGGAATCAGCTTCTAGCAGGGGGCTTAACACCGGAGGTTTGTGAAATCCAAGAATAATTAAAGGTTACAGCTGCCCCTGCCCGGAGCTCGCTGGCGATCAGACTGCCCTGGAATGCTCACCAGAAGGTACTGCAGGGCATTAAGACTGACGGAGGGAAAGGAAAGCTGAAAAAAAAGTACCTTCATGGTAATATTATGGTAACAGTGCAGGCCGCTGCTTAAATCACCTTTCTGTCACCAAAAACTTACAGCTAGAGACTGCCACATCCTGCATTCTTATTTCCATGGAAGATGGGAACTGCCAATTCACAGCAGAAAGGGTCTGAGGTGCTTTTCTTTTTCATGTACTGAGTTGGGAGAGTCCTCTATGAAACTCTTTTCGTATGATTTTTTTTTTAAAGGAAAATAAATAAATAATTGCAAGCTGAATTTTTAAAAAAATTGTATTAAATGTTTAAAAAAAATTTAAAAACAGACACGCACAAAAAACCCCCCAAAAAACCAAAAAACAAACAACTCCCCCAAAAAAACCCCAAAACAAACAAACAAAAAAAAACCCACAAAAAAACCTCCCTGTGTTTTCCAGTCCAAGTGACAAAATATATGCTCCTCTCCCTATTTGAGACTCTTTCATGGCAGAGGGCTCAGAACTAGACTTTCTCCTTGCAATCCTGGGAACTGGACATCATTCTTTTTCCATTCCCTGATGATGACAGGAGAGGCTCCCAGGGCACAAGGCAGGACAGAGGCAGACCACAGAGATCACTCACTGGAAGTTTTTGGTTGCATCCTCTCATCATTTTATCTTTACTCTGCCATTTTTCATTTCAGTTTGTATTTGGGATTTATTTTTCATCTCTCTAATCCTGTTGCAGTCATTTTGACTTGGAAAAACAAGGATTGGTAGGGCCGACCGGACAAATGGGAAAAACTGACAAAATAAGATGAGACCTTGACCGGGCCATAAAGTAATATTCTTAACACCAAGGAAACTTAGTGCTGTCCTTGCCCACCTACCAGGTTCCTGAAGCCCCCCAAATAGGGAGATTTTACACCTCCTCGGGTAACCATTTTCCTTGAAAGTTCCCCATCATGGTTAAATCCAAATCTTTCCTGCTACAACATTTTATCACTTTGTGAGTGTTTACAGAGATGTATTTTTTGCTTTCTTCTTGTAAGATTTAATTTGAGTCTTTCAAGTCAGTTGTGCTTTCTCCCCCCAATTTTCTCCAAGCCAAAAAATCCCCGTGTTTTCTACACTTCTGCTCATCCTTGTTCCTTCCAGCTGAGTAAGTCACATCTTTCTGGAGCTGAGGTGCCCAAAAAAGCAAACAGAGTCCCCCAGACAAGGCCTCATGCTACGCAAGGCACACAAATTGCTCTGCGGATAAACAACACCCCTGTCTATACACATTAATATCATGCTTGCTTTTCCCTCCCAGAGAGAAACGTTTGCTGATTTGCCAGCATTTTGCTTGCTCTTGGCACAAGGCAAACAACTACATGAGTTGCAGGCAAGGCAAGAACCAAACCATTGATCTCTCCTGGCAGAATGCAGCTTAATTCCAGTAAAAAATTCCACAGCAGCTGCCTACACAACTGAAACACTTACCTCAAAGCATGTAAGGGAAACATTCCTCTTCATAAAACCATGCAAGCTGTAACTTCTCAAACTAGGTTTAGGTAAAATAAACTCTGCATGGGTCAAGATTAAACACTTAGAGATCCCCACCGGTGTTTGCTGTGAAAAGAGCGTTTTCACATCAAAGACTGATGTGCTCTACAGTGAAGCAGTCTCAGCAGCAATTCATAAGAACACAGCAGTGAAAAAATAAAGTGCTCTCTCGGTTATTCAGAACACTAATATTGATTTTAGGAACTGCATCTGCATGTTTGTTTCTAAAGACATTGAAGTTTCAGCAATGAGCACGCTACCTTAATTCAACCTCTCGAGCCATTTCAGCCTGAACTCACGCAGAGTGGGAAGCCTGCAAGGCAGGGTCTGATCAGGGGCAAATACTCAGGTGGTACACGTCTGTTTAACTTGAATACGGACCTATATTTTTGCAACAGCTGAGGATTAAAACATAATCCAGGAAACTCACAAAACATTATATTCTGCCTAACCTTCTCCTGCTTTCATAATCTAACAGACATTACAGATGCCGGATGCACCTCCCCAGACTGACAAGATATTATTATCAGCAGCAAAACACTGAGAAGTGGTTTGAACTGTTATAACGGTTTGCCTGGAGCTCCATCTCCCCTCAGTCCGATCAGACAACTTTTCCTATTCCTTCCGATCCCCCCTTACCTCTTGAGATAGTTTCTCCCGTAGAGGATCTGCTGCAGCAAGGTGACCACGGCAAAGGCGCAGATGAAGATGAAGAACAAAGTTCTGTTTCCCAGCAAATCCCGGCTTGACGAAGGGTCAGTGTATCCCATCCTTCTTAAAAGCCACTGAAGCTTTGCTGGGTGAAATTCAGTTCATCGCCACCTTCATGCCCTTTTTGCTGGGGAGCAGAGGGGAATGCCTGCTGGCTTTTCTGTGAGCAATCCAAGGACAAGGTATCCCATTGTTTGGCCCTGCTGCCCCTTCCTTGCCCCTTTTGGATGTTAGCTCCAGGACTGTGCGCAATGGCTTGCTTCCATGGTAAAGTTTCCAGGAGATTCAGACGTGGGTAACATCTAAAATCATCTCTCAGAGCTCTCTCAGCGCAGGCAGCCTGTGCTGTGTGAGAGGCATTCTGTTCCCTCTAAGCCTCTCTTGAAAACCCGCTGCTAGCAATTATCTACTTCAATCCCATTTTCATATTCCAGATGGGGGAAGCTGCACACAAACCAGAAAACTGCAGCCAATGGCAAACACGGGGCTCCGGCAACCTGCGTTGGAAGCACATAGTCGTCAGCTCTTCTCTGCTTCTGCTCAGTGATTCCAACAAAATGTGCTCGCAAGGAGACGTGACTGGGGCGGGCTATTATTGAACAAGCATGTAACAATCATGAGGATTTCATTCAGAACCCTGCAGAAAAAAAAAGAAAAAAAAAAAAAAAGAAAGAAAAAGAAAACGCAGCAGCAGTCTGGTCAGGCTATCAGGAAAGCTGCATTCTGTGTAGCAGAGCGCTGTCCGTGCCGTGGCTCCAGTGCTGTGGCATTTGCATGCAGAATGCAGAGCCTTCAGTCACACACCGCTCACTATTTGGGCTCCTCTGTTTCCCCTATTCCTCCAGAGTAAGCATAAGCAAGGTCACTGTGCATCCCTTCAAGGACAGAGCTCTCAGTGCCTGCATGCTGATTTATTGGAGGCTCTGAGTAGCCTCACAGCCGCAGAGAGGGAGCCTGCCTCTCAGTGCAGGCTCTGAGAACCATTCATTTAAAGAGACAAATATTCTGATTGTTCCTCCGCTAGGCACAGCTCTCTTGTGAAAGGGCAGAGCAACAAGACCTTGTCCACAGCCATCGTAACTCCTCTAAAAATCCCCCCATTGTCAGGAGAGGCTCAATTCAGCTCACAAGGAGTTCTGTTGCTCATTTCACTGCTAGCAAAATCTGCCCCTGACCCTAAAACAAGTTCCAATGAAAGCTTTATCCGTGAATGAAACATCCAGACTAGGAGGTTGTTTTGCCCCAATAACAGATGGGAAAAGGATTTTGACAGCAAAATGAGGGGGGAAAGAAATCCTTTGTCTGAGAGAATAGGAGGATTTTTGTGTGAAGAGATTTTCCAACATTTAAATCAGCCCATGCAAAATGCTCTAGTGTGCCAGCAGCCCAGCTGTGCGGAGCAGCAAACAGGGAGTATTCACGGACTTTGTTCCAGCTGTAACTGGTGCTTCACGTGAAGAAGGGCCAAAGGTAATTTTGTGAAACCCTTTCAACACAGTACTTGAAGACAGGGCTAGTCCTCAGCATGACCTACAGCAACTGAGGCAAGGCTGACAGTGCCTAAAGCAGGCTCTGCCTTACCTAAGTGTTTAGTTAGGCAGCTGATCACCCTGAACTCATGCAGGAAGAACTTTAGACAGCCCTGAATTTGCAGAGAAGGGGATCCAACCCCAGATGTGTTTTGCCTCAGTGCCTCTCACAGCTCCCACACCTCTATTTCTGGACCCTGATAAATGCTTCAATTATCACCTTGCATTTAAACAGAGTGGGGCCCCAGGTCAGATCAAAGATTATCCAAGGAAAAGCAGAAGCAGAGGGCAAGGGCATACTGATACTCCCTTGGAAATACTCTCCTGCCATTTTGTGGTTCAGGATCTTCCAGAACCAAGGAAAGAAAAGCAATATTTAGATTAGAAAAATAACTCAGTGGGATGAATTTGTACTGTACTGGGAATAATACACATACCAGGGGACTGCAACCTAAACACTAAAAGTAGTCTGATTCCCTGTTGGCAAAGTCATCAGCTCTAGGGCCAAGTATGTTTCTCTTAATGATCAGTTCATGTAAGCTCATATCATATGAGACTATTTCCATATAAGAACTGTTTCATTTAAATGGATCTAACCATAAATCCTCTCAGGAAAAGGAAAAGCTGTATGGTCATCAAAATTCCCTGCCTGGGACCCCACAAGATACTACACAGGCAGATTTGTATGCAGGAGCTGAGTTAAGGCTAATAAGCTCAGAAGTGAAGGAAAATTTGCTTAATACTTTGAATTGCTTGATTTCTACTGCTAGCTTTGAAAACTGAGAAATTTGACTCAGTTTCTCTGGGAGTTATTTTACAATAACAGTAAAGCATCAGATAGTAGAATTTGGCTTCCTATGATTTTTTATAGGTGTGGCACCAATTTTGCAAATTCTTATATCACCTAGGTTTTGGTCAAAACACTTTTGGCTTTTCTTCTTTTATTCCCCTCCTTTCAAAGAATTTTTTTTTCTGGAGATCTGCACTGTAATGCACCAAATTCCCGAGTCTAGCAGATGCTCTTTCTCCTGGAGTGATGGTCAGCCTGAGCTGCAGCAAACAGCCCATGCATTCTGTCAGTCTCTGATTTTCTGTGTCCTCTCATCATTCTCTGCTGTATCAGGACTGGCCAGAAGATACAGCAGAGAGACCTATGAGCAGGAAAGCTGCAGACCCAAAAAGCAAAGTACAAAGGTATCTACAACAAATAGGAAGGGTTTTCTTTGCTGGATCTCACAAAGGCATCACTCCTGACGTCACATGCAAAAGAAATCTGTTTGCTGCCCTCAGCCCAGTACAACAACACTGCAGAACTGGAAGCAGACCAGCTCCATGCAAGCATCGAGAAATAGGAAGTCTATTGACAAATCTTCACAGGATGCACAAGGTTGCCTGCAATATTTATTGTGAGAGAAACCGTCTCAGAGTGCAGCAGAAGGGCTGAATGAGCAGTGTCAGCACTCATTCCTGGGGCCCTTTGAGACTTTGACTTGTCAGCTACAGATCTCCTTGAAAGCATCAAGTCTCTGCAGAGAATTTTTTTTTTTTTTTTTGGTGATTTTACACCCTGAACTTAAGCAAGCAGCAGACAGCAACAAATCCTCTCTACAGTCTGAGAAGGTTTGGAAAAGCCCTCTAAAGCCACTGAGCCCAACCATTCCCCCAGCACCGACAGGTCCACCACTGACCTCTATCCCCAAGTGCAACATCCACCTGCTTTTATAACATCTCCAGCATGATAGACGCAAGCCCAGAATGGGTATTCCTGCATCAGTTCTTGGAGCACAGACTTCAAAGTCTAAGGCAAACGTGGCAAAATGGATCTTAATATGAAGCTGCCAGAAGCAGTCAGTCTTACACGTGTCTGGCCTTTATTTGTTGCATGTGAGCTGCTTGCTAAATATCACCAGAGCTAATCTGTCACAAGAAACTCCTCCAGCCTGAGCAGTGAGACTCTGAGTGCTCTAACACAAACACAAACATGCTCCTTGCAGTGACACCCTCCAACGGGAGCTCATCATTTGCTCTTAAGGCCCAATGAAGCAGATTTTAATTAATTTATTTATTTATTTAAAGAAGTTAACATTAAATCTCAAAGAAGCAAAGACCATGTTACTGAAGTGCTGCATGAGGAAAGATGAATTGGCAAGAGGACAAAACCTGGTAGGAGTCAGACTACTCTCTTGTGGCGGGAATAAGCTCATCTCTCTCTGTGGAAAGGACAATACATAGCCCTTAACAATGAGCTGCAGTTTATTTTTTAATGCAAATGAACTAGAAAAATTCTTTTTTGGTAGGCGAGTCTGATTGGGAAGTTTTTAAGTATTTTGCACTGAACCTGTCATTTGAATCAGTGTTTGACTGATCATGCATTCTAATTTCAGCTGAAAGCAAGGGCATTTATTGCCTGGGATAGCAGGATCTGTCTCTTGGTTGTTTAAATCATGGAACACATAACTGAACATGTTAAACTCACAGCATCACACAGGATCAGAGCAAAACAAGACACTCTTCACATTCCCCTTCAGGATTTTTTCTCTGCCTGCCTGCTCAGTCACTCTCCTCTTCATGGCTGTTATTCAGACCAAAAAACTTCATACCCAGCACAGCAAAATACTATGGGCTGTAAATGGTTTGAGCAGAACATTTTTTACACCTCATTTCCCCCCCTAAATTAAAATTAAATCATGTCTATTTACAGTTTCTACAATGCTTGTGTAAACTGCTAGATCCCTGATTTTGCAAAGAGCTGGCACATAGGTATATGGCTGGAAGGTTCTGCTGAATATGAAACTCGTAAACATATGCTTATCAATATTAATCCTTCTGCAGATATAAAACATGAATTTATTAGCATAATCTAGTGCTTAACACAATGTCTAGTCCCCCATCACTGCCACAAATCCATATGTCTTAAACTGAGATAGTGAAGGAAGCTGAAAAGGATTCAGCTAAGATGTAAACATTTATTTTCTTCTGAGTTGGGTTAAGCCACGTGGAGCTGACAGTGGCTAATTTGGCACCAGGCTCCTACCTGTGGAGACACCTGAATTAGAGGACATGTCCTCTACATAACTTATGGTCTGTACACTGGATATACATTACATCATCTATTGAATCATGACTAATTTACTTTCAATTATGGGTCACATAGGGCCCCATTTGGGGGAAAAAATAACCCAGTACATAAAGTACCTCTTTTTTACACTGCTGACAGCATCTCTGTTGGAAAAGGAATGATGTCTTCCTCAGAAGAATAAGGTCTTCTGGCAGGAAGCTCTGATGCAGAGGCTGCTGTAGTTGCAGTGCTGTATATTTACTATTGACAGTTCCTTATAGCAGGGCCCGCTAAAATGAATAGCAAAGTGCAAAACTCGGTGCTAGGGACATCTCTGCTTTCCCAGTGACATTTCCATATTCCTAGAAAATACTGGAAGTGTGATTGTTATGGTCCTGTTCAGGCTCATGGCCTGGAGGTAACTGAGAACAGTGGAAGGTCAGATTCTCTGCATTGGAAAAAAAAAACAGGACCAAAATTAATTTACAGGAATCATCAGTAAAAAGCATTAGTCCATTTTGGAGCACTGCACGGGAGCCCTGGGTTTAGCACCAATTCAGGGGGACTGAGATATTGGCAGAACCACAGAGGGGTAAAAGGGTTTCCACGGCCAGCAGTTGCTCTCAGAGAAGAAACATGATCCTGTCTCTATCCCAGGCAAGTCATAATTCCCACCTTTCATCAAAACCATTCCCTTTCATCAAAACCACCTTTAAAACCTTCCAGCAAAATTCTGGATGGAATCAGTGCCACTCACTTTACAAGTTTAATGGGCATTGAAAGATTGATACTTCTTTTTGATGAAAATATTCCAGTATTAACACCACAATGAACAAATTTCCCATGACCAGAAAAAGGATCAAATATTATCTAATGCTGAAAACCACAATTAGTAATTACTTCACTATTTTAACAAGACATTTTTACAGCAAAAGTAAAAATGTTAATCTGGGATTTTTTTAAAATAGTTAATATGGCATATGAAGTCAGATTAATTCACAGAGACAATGTATCAAATTTTGGCATATCCTTTGCTCTGTCAGTCAGTAGCACTAATCAGAATGGAAATAAATGTGAAAAAGAAACTTTTCCTCTGAGCAATCAGCTAATTAAAACCTTCAAAGTTTTACACTACTCTTATAATCAAAATATAGAAGAGACCTATTACAGAAAATTATTTAGGAAAAGTTACAAAGGTAACTTTTTATGCCAGTTCTGCATTGATTTTATATTCAAAGGAATGAAGGATGTTCTTATTGAATTAACAATCAGCTTCAGTTCACATAACCTTTCAAGCAGCACAGACATTCAGGTTTTGAGCCATTCCTCATTATGCCCTCCAACAGCACTGACTACGATACTGACTACACACAATAATAATTACTGGCCAAACTGCTCACCTGAGTTACTCTTCTAACCAAAGCTAATATGTATTCAGACACATCATGATTTCTTAAATAATCCATGCTAGTCCACGTTTAGTTCAGTCCATGACAAAAATAACAAATTTTTTTAAAAATTCCATCTGGCTTCTGTGGTCTTCAAAAATCCCCATTCTTCATGAAGCATGTTTTATTTTGCTCTTCTGGTACTGTGGCAATGCCCACTGGAACCTGGACAAGGAACCTGGAGGACAGACACCTCTATGCCTATGGCACTGTGACCAGGCACATCTTTCTGCCCCTCCTGGGGCAGAGTGGATTCAGCTTTTGAGCCCTGAACAGTCTCTGCTCTGACCTGCAAGTCACCACGGGTATGGCTATTAATAAAACTGGTGGCCTTTTCAAATTCCTTCCTTTGGATCTGTGATCTGCCATGAATCCCTGGGTTGTCCTTTCCCGTATTAGGGTAACAAATAAAGACCATTTCTGGAACAGTCAGACACTACAGCCAGGCATGAGCTGAGTCAGCTCTTGCCATGAGCATTTATATTTTACGCAGGCAAGAAGGAAAGGTGAGAGGGGGATTTATTAGCCCCTTTGGCAGACAGAAGGAATTGCAATTTGGAAATCATGTTTGGTAGCATGCAAATGGCTCAGCTTGCAAACAAGTGCAAAACCAAGACAACAAAGGTCCATTCCACTGCCGAACAGGTCTGAGAGTCTCCAGGGCAGCACCAGCCACCAACAGGGAGAAACTCTTGTGTTTCTTGTTTTGCAGGGCCTGGGTCACACCTGACCTCTGCCAGCAGCTTGAGCTTTTACAGCATTGTTAGAGGCAATGCTGGCATGGGCAGGGAGATGGAGTGCCACAGCCAAAAACTTATTTAAGCATCTTTCTCCTCTCAAAATGTTGGGAGTTAAATAAAAATCCTTGTTCGGCTCTTGGCTGCAACCGAATTGTCCAGGACTACAGTTCAAATAAGGACTACAGTGAGATCTCAAACTCAGCCTTGTCTAGAGGAAGGTGTCCCTGCCCATGGCAGGGGGTGGAACATGATGGTCTTTAAGGTCCTTTCCAACCCACATTGTCATTCTGTGATTTATGATGACCCCACTGACATTAACTATAGTCCAACTACTTCCAGTGCTGTATTCCAAATATTTCTCTCTAGAACAGGACCACCAGTACATCCATCAGCCAGAAAATTTTCCACTTTTATCCACAGTCTTTGGTGGTGATGTAGCCCTCTTGCTAGAGGCCCTGCAACCAGTATTCTTTTAAATAGCTGAGTGCAGTCAATTGGATGTGTTTGTTTTTTTCTGTAAGAACCTAAAATGGGGAAGACAGAGTGGTAGTTTATCCACAGCCAATATTAACATCCAACACCATATGGCCTACAGGATCCAGTGCTCTGCAAGCAGATATTAAGGAAATGCCTTTGATAGGGAGAGATATCCCCAGAAGAGTGGGGATGGGGAGAGGCAAGCACAGCAAGGCATCCATCCAGAACAGGGGTTTTTATTTCAGAACATTCCCATCAGCATCACCTTTATTTAAACTTCACTTTCAATCAGCTTTTTTATTTTCTTCCAGGTGTATCCAGCAGCTCCTCTGGAGCTAAGAAATTTGTGCGTGGGTTTTCTTTCACGCACTGTGGGTAGGAAGGTATGTGGGAACTGTAATTCAGTCACTCTAAATCACATGTAGCTGAAGCTTGAAAGAAAAATAATAATAAATGGTTCAGATTGTCAGGCTCAGTGTGATTCTCAATCAATTAAAGCTTATTTTAGCACCAGGGCAGTTTATTTTTATAATGTTCTCCTGGCATTTTGATGCTTTCATGTTACTGTGTAGCTAAAAGGTCTTTCTGGGAACAAATTACTCTTGGTAAAGCATTCTCTGAGCTGCAATTTTAGTTTCTGTCAAATGATAATAAATAATATCCACAAGAGCAAACAGCAGCAAGAAAAGGGCTACTGGCAGCGAGAGAGTAAGGTTTTGGACCTGGTGAAGGAGGAATATAAACCTAGGGCTCAAGCACAGTAAAAGTGTGGTTGTTTGGGCTCCAAGTCCACCTAAGTATTCTTGAATGCATGTGACTTCCAAATGAAATTCAGTGTGTTGAGACAATAAAGAGTGAAAAGTCACCAATGAAGATATTCCTGTCTCAGTGTGCTGCTTTCTTTTCATGAACAGTTAGAACTAAATACTGTGTCAACATTTTAGATCTGCGTTTGGGTCATTATCATGGCTCCCATTTCACAAACACAGATGACATAGGATCACCCACATCAGAATTTCTCTTTTGCAATCCTTGTTTCACTTGAGATAGTGAACCACAGTGTCAGATTCACACTGAATGTTTCAGAGGTTCAAAAGTTTTCTGATTAATGAGGAGAGCTCTTCCCTGATGTGACAACAAAAACCATAACCAGTACTGTTTGTAGGTCCTTGGAGTCCGTGGAAGCTGCTGGCAAACCAGAATAACACTGCAAGTTCACCTCTGCTGGAATTACAGGCAAAATACTTGTTTAATAAGAGGGGAAATAATCACAATAAGTTGTTCTTATTTTCTTTCCCACTGTGGCAAAGACAGAGATATCACAGAGGGTATATCCTATACTGTTGCATGCTGTCATTACAAACTGATTCAGCTTTTGCTCTTAGCTTTACCAGGCACGGGAATTAAAAGCAAAGTGGGAAGGGTGTATGAAGAACGTCCCTTACCCCTTTTTAATTTACAGATTTCTACCCTCCTGGTTGCTCTTGCTTTTCCTCTTTGGAACCATCCCTCACAATACACTGCTCCAGGCAGAGGTTTTCCATTTTCCTTTCGCAACTGGGAAAAATGCACCATGTCTAACACAAAATAATAGGAAAATCAAGTCCTTCTAGCACAGGAGGGAGCTATGGCAGGGTCATCAGCTTCCTTCTGGCAGCTCTTGCTCAGGTGATATCCCTTCATCTTGGATACCTCTACAGGTTTGGCTTGGAAATCCAAGGAAGCTTCAGCTCAGACCTGTGCATTCAGCATCCTCCTGCACTGGGCAGAGGAAGGACAAACCTTTTTCCTCAGCATTTCTCCTTCCAGTCGAAGAAGCAGAACTGGCTGGCACTGCAAAAATGAGTGTTTTCACAACAAACACTGTGCTGTGGCACATGCCCTTGGCCAGGATGGTCACCAGCTCCACAGGAATGCACACCTTGCTCTGGGCCACACACCTGAAAAATCCCTGCAAGCTCTGACCAGCCCTACACGGGGCACAGCTACAGACTTGAGTTCACCAGCTGCTGCCCAAAACCAGCACATCATCGCCCCTAAAAAATGCAGAAAAGCCATTGACTCTGCATTTCATATCCACTGCCTGTCCTTGCAATCTCCACTCTCCCATCACAACATGTCTGTGCTCCAGAACGTGCTCCTGTTAACAGTTTTATCTCCCCAGCAATTAGTGAAGAGGTACAGAGCTACAAAAAGTTATAGTTCAACGTCCACCCAAGGTAATTTCAAACTACAGCTCCAAGTGTTTCATTCCCCATTGGCTTTAATAGGCTATTAATATTAAATGTAAAAGCTTCGATTAAAAAATCATTACTGATTTTGCTACTTTTCCAGACTATCCAGTCTTTTTTTTTAATGTTAAACCCAAGACTGCCTCCCAGCAGGCCAAAAACCAAGTCCATCCTTATCCTTATTGGACTGGAGACAACAGCCCTATCATTTTCTAATTAGCTGGAGGTTTGGGCTCAGCTCCATGTTTTGCCGTGTTCCTTTCTGAATTCAGGCAGAGCTGCACCGCAGTGCTGAGATCTCCAGGCTGGCTTGGCAAGGCAAGACAGCACTTCTGTGATAGCATGGCTGCTTCCAGCACCTGAACTGTGACTTCTGCATGCTGTGGGGGAGTCATCTGCCACTTAGTCAGCTCACCCCACACTCCACACGTGGTGCAGGTGGGTGTCTTTGCCCTCCTCAGCACCTCTTCCCTCATTTCTGATCTAGCAATCATAGCATTTCTTGGCCTTGCAGGTGTACTGCAGAAGGAACACAGACAACTTTCTACTTACTATTTAAAGGGGAAAAAAACCCCAACAAGTAACAACAACAACAAAACCCCAAACAACAACAAAAAAAAAAAAAAAAAAAAAAAAAAAAAGAAAAAGAAAAAATAACACTGCTGCCTTTTAATATCTGATTTTGCCAGTTTGAGATCCTAAGATCTTAGTCTTGCAAGAGCAAGGCCCACCTGACTGAGCACACGATCCACTTCCCTATGCAATCCCATCCCAAACTCTTTGACATGCTTGGTGAAGACAGGCAAGGGTTATATACAGCCCATGGAAACCAGGAAATCTTGGTAATAGCACTGAAAAAGAGATGCATCTGACTGCCCCCACCACTGAGTGTGCCTACACACACCAAAACCCTCCATGCACTGAGCTGAGATTTAGTCAACACGCTCCATGGAGAGTATCAGCTCTTTTAATCCCAAAGTACCCCAAAGATATGTCAAATGAGTCATCACATCCCCAAAACACCTTTTTCTTTCCTGATGGTAACAGGAGCTTTGGATGACCACTTCAGCTGCGGGTGGGATGGCAAGAGGGCCAAGTGTGAAAACAGCAAGGAAACAAGCTGATGTCAGGTAAATTACATAAGGAAGTGAGCTGTGATTGTTTTCCCCTTAATATTTAATCCACAGAAAGTGCCTGTCTTAAATCCAGTGAAACTGTCACAGAAAATCACATTTCCTGCAGCCACCTGCCATTGAAGGGGACAAAGCTACGGAATTTTACCCAGATTTTCAGTTTTACTCTGGTCCTCTTATTTCTCTCCCATAGCCACTGTAGATGATCATCAGCAGATGAATAAAACATACTTCCATGCAAATGGAACAACATGTGCCAGCTTTGCTGATGGCATTCTGTCCACATGACTAGCGCTCCCCTTTGCTAACCCTTCTTCCCACTTCTGCTGTTAACCCTCCGCTCACAGACAAAAGGAAAACAAAGGAAACCTTGGGGACTTCTTCCCCCTCAATGATATAAAAAAATGGTCTTGGCTGAGGAGACAAGAGGAGTTACATTTCCAGACAACATAAGAAAATCAGATACTTTAAGATAGCATTTCTCCTAGAACCAAAAGGTTTTTAAAAGAAAGAAAAATTAAATAATTTAAAACTATTAAAAGGAAATGCCCAGCTATATGGAAAGCAGCTTTTGGACCTCCTACCACAAGGCAAAATGCTTATTGAGCTTCGAAAACTCCTCTGGTGACCCATGCTAAGGGCAAGATCGTTGACAGCTTCACAGACTGCATATGAACACCTCAAAATCACTGCGTGAGCCACTCAGACTTCCCTCAGCTCGGCTATTCTGTATTCATCTGCCAAGAAGGTGGGAGACAGGGACAGCTTGCGTGACCTGAAGCATTTATTATTCAATATTATTCCATAGTTTCATGTTCTTCAGTGAGATGCCTGACCTCCAGGTTACCCCACAGGGATGGCAGGGAATGACGACAGGAATATAAAATAAAAAACCACTAATGTTTGCATAATTTGGCCCCTGGACAAAATCTCAGAGTGAAATCAGAGGATCTAAAGATTATTAAGAGAGTCTGCCTTGTTTTTTAGGTTATATTTCACCCTTTGGCCATTTCACTTGGCTGCAGAATGAATATCACCTGCTGTGGCAATAACAAATACAGTTTGCTGGGGCTAAAGTTCCTGGTACACTGCTTTATTTGCCTTGAACACTTCAGGAAAAGGAGTTAGAATGCCTGCAAAAGAAATCTTCATTTATTTCACCATTTGAAGGCTAGCAGAGAAGCTCTCATACAACAAGCAACTGACGACCAGGTAAATGTGAGATTTCATTGAGTTC
The DNA here is from genome assembly GCA_036630365.1 of Acanthiza pusilla. Classification (NCBI taxonomy): domain Eukaryota; kingdom Metazoa; phylum Chordata; class Aves; order Passeriformes; family Acanthizidae; genus Acanthiza; species Acanthiza pusilla. The sequence goes on along the minus strand of JAXCHO010000032.1, from coordinate 1,666,929 downwards.
TGCCAGGGATGCATTTGGCCATTAATTTTTTGTTTCCACACCCCCCATAAAGTTGAATCATCAGAAAAATTCTGCTCAATCAGAGCCTAAGCCAGTACATGCTTAAATCAATGGGAGGCAATCTTGATTTCCAAGGGAGGAATGGGAATCTAAATCACTTTATTATTAACCCAGACTCACTTTTTTTTTTTTTTGTTCGCACAGCAAAATCTACTGCTCAAGTGGCTTTAAGCTACGCCTCTTACCATCAGTAATAGAGATCCTTAATCCAGCAAGTGGCCAAGCACAACCCACAAGCTTTTAAAGCCCTGGAGAAAGCTCAGAGCAACCCTGGGAAGCATCCAATACCATAGTGAACTGATATGTAGAATAGCTATTTCAAGCTCTTTTCCCCATTTGTTACCATCCCGGATAAAAAGGCATTAACTAATTATTTTAATTGCACTTTTTGTAGTATTCCTCGTGGGACCTGGACTGCAGCTGCCTCAGCCTGATCCCATCTGGCTGGGGGATGGGATGCTATTATAAAATGCGTTTTTCCCAGAGTGAATGGTTCTTTCTGCTGCAGCTGTCTTTATCGAGGTGGGGGAGCTATTGGAACAGGTGTATGGCACAGAAATGCATCCTGGTTTGAAACTATCTAATAGACTTCAGCAGGAAAACTTCAACCAGCTCCACAGGATCAAACCCAGCGAACTCCCACCGCCCCTTTTTGGTGGGGAGGAAAGCACACGATGACTCCTTTTAAAAGAACAAACACACTTGTGGGACCAATGCCTTGAAGAGGTTTTTATGCAACATTTTTCAACCAGAAATTTCTTCGTTTCTGAGGGCAAAACGTTGCAACTGTTTGGAAGAGTCATGATCGCATAGGCGATGAATTATCTGCAACAAGATTCAGATCACTTATGGAAAAATATGCTGTTAGGAATGGAGCAAAGGAAAACACCCCCACAGAAACCTGATTAATCAAGTACAATTGGCAGCGAGCGCAGAAGAGAGATTGTGCTCTTTAGGAGACATTTTTAGTGCAGATGAGTTTCTGCTCCCCTCTAAGTGATTTTGTCCTGTTTTCCCTACTCCCACTCCTGTTTCAGGCTGGGTAGAACTGTTGGTATCTCAAACCCCAATTTTTCTTGGGCTCCAATCTTCTACAGATGCTTGGTGAGGGGAAAGAGAAGAAGGTAATTGGGATTTCCATTGGTTCCAGCCAGGCTATCACTGATGGAAACCTGGGTTTCCTCCTGAAAATCCTGCTCAGGTTAAAGATGAGCTACATCAGTATAAGAGACACTAAGGTGGGTGTCAGATATTCCCAGCAGCTGGTCAGATCCCGTTTTGCAAAGGTTCCACAATATCATCATCTCCTAAACTTGCTACTGGGAAACTCTTTGTTCTCAACTCTTTCTGGGTGGACTAGGGGGGAAAGTTTCCTCCCCCACAGTGAGAATGTGATAGCCAGAAATGGATATTACTCCTTCTACACGTCTGATGTTAGGGAGTTAACTTCCCCCCTCTTTGTTATTTCAGTTCATTTTCTGGAAAAATAACAGATGTGCCCAGAGACCAGAAGAGGAGCTTTGGGAAATATTCCTGTTTTTTTCACTAAACAAATTCTGACAAGGGAACATTCAAAGTACAGCAGCTCCCTTCCCCTCTCTGACCTTTGCTTCCCAGCTTGGGGAGGTTGTCAAAGGCCTCTCCTCCTCCCCTCACAATTTCTGCGTCTGCAGCCTGGTCTGTGCACTTGCTTGCAAGTTACCCCGGGGTGAAACAGCATCTCCTGACTCTGCAGGAGATGAAATTATATGATTCTGTTATATTTTGGGTGCAGATAGGGTTGTCTTTGATTCTCCTACATCTGCACAGTTGTTTAATGAAAGTGCAGCATCTGGTCTAACAGGCCCTAATTAAAAAATACAAAAATATACCACTTTCTCAAACAGTTCCAACTAGCTGTTCCAGACCACATTATTTCATGGAAAAGTTCATGGTGTGCCAGGACAGAACAGCTTTTTAATGAAGGAATCGTGAAGCTGCATCATTACAAGCACTACAACCTAGCTTAAGCTGGAACACCAATGAAAAAATCAAACCTGTCCTGCTCCCAGACACCTGTGTTTGTTGTTGCACTGCTCCTTCCCTTGTACAGCATCAGTGTCTGCATGGGCATTCCATGATTAACTGAGAGGTAATCCAGTTTAAAATAAACCCAGCAGGAAAATAATTTTAAAGGTTAGTTTTCAAATGGATCAGCTTCCCAGCACACAAACAGACACAAAAAATAGGAGAAGGGATGCTACACTGGAATTTGGAGATGAAGGGGTGAGAAGGTTGGACACTTTTGGCAGCGGGGCTGCTTTCTGTCAGCTGAAAGTGCTTGCAAAATGATGGCCTGAAAAAGTGACTTGTGGCATTCTCAAGCAACCCCTGCTGAAATCTTCAGACAGCATCACATCGCATCTCTCTATTTTTGCACACCACAGGCTGGTTCTCCAACAAAGCCAGTCCAGTTCAAGTAGGCAGGAGGATAAAGAAGTGTCACACAAGTGCCCAGGACAGAAAGCCCAAGAGCCACGTAGGGATGGAGAATTTTAAGCACAGGATGCTGTGTCCCCTCAGGAGAGGCGTGTGGCCTCTGTTCCCTTGGGAAGGCAGTGGGGAGGGACGTGCGGGGGCTGTGCTGGGCTGGATGTTGTGTAACAGAGCTGGATGTTGTGTGGCTGCTCGTGGGCAATTATGTACAAAGTCACAACAGTGATGCTAGAAAGCTCCAGGCATCTTCACCAGATTTTGCTGGCCATTAATCCAGCAGAAGGCTGCTAATGGCATCTGATCGCTTTCTCTTTGTTACTGCTATTTAAGGCCACTCTGAAGGGCACAAACTCTTCCTTATTATACAATGTGAGATTCAGGCAAAATGATAACCCTGTGTTTCAGAGGATGAGTTCTCAAAATGACAATAAGCTAACGAGATGTGAACTTTATTTTTTAAGTCTTCAGCCGTGAACTGGAAAGGAATCAACTCTTGAAAAGCAAGGACCTCTGATCATAAATGAAATATCATCTAGTTAGAGGGGATGAAAAATTCATCCGTGGCATTCCATTACTAAAAACCTTTAGAACCACACTGTGGTTATGAACCTTTCCCACTGCAAATCTCTATTGGACTGCAGCTCCTGTGTGTCCTCCCAGCATCCCTGAACATGGAAAAGAGCACGGCATCCCTGAGAAGTTCAGGGCATGCTAGTGTGCAGCAGAGATTTTTAACATGGGTCAGAAAGAGACATGCCATCAAAGGAAAATGGGCAGACAGAGGTGCCCTTCGCTTAATCCATGCAAAGAGAGCTCCAGGAGCAGGTCCAGTAGAGGGTGACACAGATGTTGAATGGTCTGGAACATTTCCCCACCCAGGAAAGGCTGAGGGAGCCAGGGCTGCTCAGCCTCCAGAGGAGCCCCAGCTGAGAGGAGCCCTCAGCCCTGACTGTCCATCGCTGTGTGCAGGGAGGGTCAGAGCAGGGCCAGGCTCTGCCCCAGGGCCCAGCGATGGCACAGAGGCGTGGCAGGGGCTGAGCCCAGGGAGCTCCCCCTGCACAGGAGGCACAGCTTCTTCCCTGGGCACTGTCCAGCCCTGGACAGAGATCAGAGAGGCTGTGGGGTCTCCTCCCTGGGGATATTCCAGACCCCTCTGGACATAATCCTGTGCCCTGTGCTCTGGGATGGCCCTGCTGGAGGCAGGGAGGTGGCACCAGATGTGACCCCCTGTGGTACCTCCCAACTTTATCTCGTCTGGGATTCTGGAATCCTGTGAAAGAGAGAACCAGAGCCGTCAGGTCCAGCTGGGCAAAATTTCAACATCCAGAATTGGTATCAAGCTTATGATCCTTTCAGTCCATCCTTAGGGTGCAGACTTTTAGGGTGGTTATGCAATGGCCAGTCCTGGCTATGGCAAGTTATTATGATTTGTTCTCTCCCAGAAAAAATAAGACACATAACTCATTGTCTGACTCAGAAAGGGCTCACACAACAACCCACAGCCTCTGACTGTGAGTATTGCCCAAGTGTTGGCCCCACATCAGGGGGCAATAGATCTTTTTCAGAGTCTGGAGAGTCATCTATTATGAGCAAAAGCAGAGCCCAGCTATTGAGAGAGGCAAGGGCTCTGCTTATCTTGACACTCAGGCAGCTTCTTCCAGCCACAAGGAAAGAGCTCACCTAACTCAGGAAGGATGGTGAGCATCACTTTAGTTAGCAAAGAGATGGAGCCTCCCTGTCTGTACCTAAAGACAGTGATGTCAAAATTGTGTCACTCAGCAAGTGCTCCTCTGCCTGCCTTCCTGCCTGTCCCCAGGTGGGACTAAGCCAGAAGCATTGTCCCTCCTGCCCTGCATAAGGAAAGCTCAGGGGGAGAAGCTGGGAAAAGGGCAGGAGGGCACCTGTGAGTCAGAGGCACAACCATGAACCAGACAGACTGAAAAATCCCATCCTATGGAACTGCTCCAACACAGGACAAGGCTAGGAATAATGACTCACCTCTGTCCAGATCTCTTAAAAACACACTGAAAACACATTTTAAAACACCTGTCTAATGGTGGGGTTTTACAGGCTAGTGAATATCTAGAGGGAAATCTAACCAGCTTGTATAGCGAGTCAGACACGGTTTTTCATTTGGCTTGCAGTCAAAAGAAGATCAAATGATGTACCAAATCCTACCTTCACAAGCACACAGGACAGCAGTGTGGTTGAGTGCAGAATTTGATTGGAAAAAAAGGAGTGAACTGGCCATCCCAATCCCTGCTGTGAGCATTCCTGATTAACGCCAGCTGATAGTTTTAGAATAGTAGGTCTGAGGATTAAAGTATTATGTAGGCTGAAAACACTACGTCACATCTCTAAAATTACTTCTCTTTGTATCATTTAATACTCTGCATTCTTTTAGGTTCAATTCTTAGGTCCTCATTCAATAATGAGAACCCCCACCTCAAATCCAGTTAATATTTAGGGTTACTCATTCACTCTCAGGCTTCTACAAGAGATTGTGCCTCAAACTCTGCTTCATTGTATTTTTTCATTTGTACTCTTCAAATCCCACCTTAATGGTTTCCCTGGGAACCAATGGAATGTCCCATATGTAGATTAAGGAGAGCTACAAGCCCTATCTTTGTTTTACACTGATAGTTCTTAACATAAAATAGTAATGCAATGTCCACTGCCTCAAATATCTAAACTGCAAAAACCACATTAGACTGTCAGGCTACCTTCTGACCAAAAAAAAAAAAAAAAAAAAAAGGCATTAAAAAAAAATTACTCCGATCCTAAAGTTCATGATCCCAATGTCCTCTCTTCACATGTTCATCTTCCAGAGTTCAGGCACCAGATTGTTTTACCTGTCTCTGCTCTGTTTGCTACAAGTAACAGGAACTAAATTTTCTGGATGTCATATTATACAGAAATATTAATTTTTTTAAAAAGAATATTACATTAAAAGTGGCAAGTCCAAAATCTGATTAATGCTCAATTTTCATATCATTATTACATGTACATCTAATTAAGAATACATTTTTTGCTTTTTCTGAACTGAAATTAATAAAAAATTAAATTCAGCTTGAAACATGGCTGGACCTGTTGAGAACATGAGTGTCACGCATAAAAGCCAGAATTCTTCTGATGGAATGTTAGCTCTCTTGGTGATAGATCTGTAGAAAAGCTGTTCAGAAGACACATGCTATAAACAGCAGAGGAGAACAGGCAGCTCTGGAAAAGTTTCATTGCTTTTTAAGGTAGCTAGTCCAGCAAATCAGCCCTTGGGTGTTCCTTTCTCCCCACGGACTACAAAAAGTGCTTAAATTACCAGTTTAGATATGGACAGAAGGTCGAGGGAAGGATTGTGCCCCTCTGCCCCTCAGGTGAGACCTCACCTGCAGAGCTGCCTCAGCCCTGGGCAACAACAGCACAAGGACCTGGAGCTGCTGGAGCCACTCCAGAGGAGGCCACGGAGATGCTGCAGGGCTGGAGCCCCTCTGCTCTGGAGCCAGGCTGGCACAGCTGCGGCTGTTCCCCTGCACGAGAGAAGGCTCCAGAATACCTTAAAGCCCCTTCCAGTGCCTAAAAGGGGACAGATAAAAAGAACGGAGAGCAATTTTTACAAGGACAGATAGTGACAGGACAAGGCGAATGGGTTTAAACTAAAAGAAGAGTGATTTAGATGAGATGTTAGGAGGATATTGTAACTTGCTAAGTTTTAAACTCACTTAGGTGTTGTAAAGAATCTAGAGCTCTCAATTCACCACAGAATCCCAGAATGGTTTGGGTGGGAAGGGACCTTAAAGACCATCCGGTGCCACCCTCTGCCATGGGCAGGGACATCTTCCACTGTCCCAGGTTGCTCCAAGCCCTGTCCAATCTGGCGTGGGACACTGCCAGGGATCCAGGGACAGCCACAGCTGCTCTGGGCACCTGTGCCAGGGCCTGCCCACCCTCACAGCCAGCAATTCCTTCCCAATACCCAGTCTGAATCCACCCTTGCCATGGGCAGGGACAATTTATTGAAGGCAGGAACTTCTGGTGATTCCTACTCAGTGTCATTCAGAGAAGGCCGACCCTGGAACTGTGGCAGTTTGTTCAGAGCCTTCTTTGACAAGGGTCTGAATATCTCCAAGGAAATTCCACAGTTCCTCCCAGAAGCCTCTTATAATTTGAATGAATGCTCCCATGAGTTCACTCAATAAATCTGCCTTGAAATTCTACAAAACGCCAGTAATTTGGTTCAGGATGGATTTTCTTTCCTTTCTATCTATGTAGTGCTGCCAAAAATTAATCTACAGTGAAAAAATAATATAAAAGATGGTTTGATTTGTGGCCCAGAAAATCTGGTTAGTTTTGTGGTCTAGAATCATGAGCAATTTGCTTTCAGCCCTGAGTAAACCCTTTTTTTTTTTTTGTCAGATAATGAAAAGTGCTGCAGATGGGATTCATTTGCCTAACTAATAATACCTCTCATTCTGTTCCAGGCCTTAAAAGATATCAAAAGCTTAGGTGAAAAGCAGTAGGAGCCATGTCACTTGTGCTGAGCTCAATCTTTTTTGCAAGTAACAGCAAACCTGGGTTTCTGGTGATTTTAATTCCAGAGGCTGTGAATTGCTCCAACACATACAGCAGTATTTTTTTGTTTCATCATTGAGAATAAAAACTTCTTGCAAAACAGATCTACTGAGGCGTGAAGTGGACAGACATCCGCACTGCTTCAAATATGCTCTTTGAAACTGATTTTTTCATATTAGCTGTCTGACTGGGAACTGTATCAGTTTCAGCTGCAGGTCTAGGAAACTTCCCACGCTGATAGAATGCCACCGGTTGTTGCCTTATTTCCAAAATTTAGTTATCCATTGAACTTGAGGTTCCTAGTCCATATATGGCTACCTTTACATCAATAACTGAATGATACTTACTTTTCTTTTCAGAACAGAATTTTGCACATTTGAAATGTCATAAATTAACGACTTAAGCAAGGATGGACTATCAATAGATAAAATTACTAGGATACTGAAAAAAATACCATAATTGAAATATTAAAATAATAGAATTTTAGAATTAACTGCAAAATGATAATGATTGAAAGGTAAGAAAGCTCTTTAAAAGATAGCAGTTGATAGTTTGGGAGCTTCAAAATATTGACAGCTTGCCAGGATCACATGGAACATACAGTCCCTCCAACAAAGATGATCACACACAATTTTTACTTGCAAAATCACTTACAGGATATTGACAGGAGCAGCAGCAAAACAGGACTAATAACTGAGCACACAGTTCTCACATTGCCAGGAAAAACAGGCCAACAGCTATTTCCTTCTCAGATCTCAAGCTGGGATATATATAACTGAGTTCACAAATTAGAAATGCTCATCTGCCCAGTCTTAGAGGTCCAAAAAGTGGCATTTTGCTGAAACCACATGAGTAGCTAGGAACACCAAAAATATTATCAGAGTTTGAATTTTTCACACCAGAACTTCAGACTTTAAAGGTCAAAGACATTAGGGTGAGATTTTACTTCATAAGTTTTACTTCTCTTCCTCTTCTTGGAAAAGAGATCAGGAAGCTCCTCAGTGGCTCCACATCCTTGCTGGTAAGACCCAGAGAGACTCAGTGAGGTGAGTTTTTTTAACTAATTAAAGCTAATTTTCCTAAAAGAGACTGCATTGACAGTTATAATAGATAAATTTAAATATTTTACAACATGTCTTAATACCCGAATAGCAAGAATCACATTCTTGAGAGTTTTGTAAGGAAATTGTATCCTGTTTCTCTGGGAAATAATTGGGAAGTTAATAAATGAACACTAAGAGTTAGAGCTGATGATGATGGGCAAACGCAATAAAAAGTAATTTTCTTGTTCTGTGATTCTGAATCCCATTAGAGCAATTCACCTGCCCTGCATCACCTCCTCTGGCTCACTCTTTCCCAGAAATGAACTATTGATTACACCTCTAGTCTGTCACTTTCAGTGACCTAGCAAGCCTCCCACACACCAATTTAAAAAAATAGTTTCCAAGTAAAAGCTGTTCTGCAAAGGAGACAAACGTAAATTTATAAAATTCAACAAAAAAGGGGCTATTCTAATTCAATTCTGTAACAATATTGTTTATAGTACCAAAGCTCTGCACAGTCAGACTTGAGCTGTCTGGGAGCTTTGCACCAACTTGAGCTTGTCCCTTTCTTCATGCATGGCTCCCCAGGTGCATTCCAGAGTGTCCTACCAAGGGTCAGAGAATGAGCAGCTGACTTATTTAATGAGACAGGCAGTTTTCCAACTTTCCAAGCTTTTTTCCCATTAAATCCTGGAGTTCTGAGGCTCCTGGGTGCATCCAATTCATCACATTCACTGTAGTCAGTGATAGATCTGTAGCTATCACACAGATAGGAAAATTCCCTGGATCTTGGGCAACTTGGTGTTTTCAAAGTGCTCCCATATCCTGTGAGGGAAGATGCTATATAAATGCAAATACTGACTATTCCCATTTTATCACTTTTTCTGACAAGAAAATACTGTTGGTTTACAATACTTTAGAAAAACACTTATGCCTGAAATATGAAGTGGACTCGTAAAAATAAGTTAATATTAAAGTAAGCATAATAACAGCCAAAAAGATTACCACTCTGCAAAAGCAAAGACTTAGATTGGGTGAAACCAAAACAGGTGTTCAACAATCCCTGCTGTCATTAAACAGCTTAATCCAAAATAGTTGCAGTCTTTCAAAACCATGATTCATACACATATAGATATGCTCTAGAAATATTAGAATTATTCTAAAAACAGGTTTAGGTGCTTCTGTACATTGATCCTAAACTAAGCTTGCTTGGGCTCTGAAACTTGGATCATTTTTGAGCAAAAATTGACTTTTTTGTTACTCTTAATTTAAAGTACTACACATAATTAGTCCATCAAATCCTTTAATCTGATGAACCTGTGGAAAAGTCCTTTGAGATGGGACCTATGTGCATAACCCTCCTGGCAAAACAGTGCTGAGCACAGGGCCAATGGGTGGCTGGGGTGTCATTTTGTTCTTCAAAACAAAGCTGTAGTAGGACGTGGGTGCTGCATCATCCCTCTGGAGTGCAATTAATTGCAATTACTGCAGCCTGTGTTTATGGTTTCTGCACTCCTGCAGGAATAGCTGAGTATTCTCTTTTTGCCCATGAAACAAGCTGCATTTTCTCTGCTGTGTTTGATCTGCTCCTGGTCTATCCTTTTCTTTTTTTCTTTTTTCTTTTTTTTTTTTTTCTTTTTTTAATCGTGGCTTTTCTCTTTTTCTCTCTTCCATGGTGCCTCTCTACCCTTGAAAACCTGGCATGTAATTAGAGCGTGTAATGCCAGAGAGGTGCAGTGCTGCTATCAGCCTCCCCTGCACGTGATGGAAAGATTCATTGCTGCAATCTCTCAGAAAACTGGTGGAAGGTGGATAATAGATCCTAGATAAGAGATTTACTTGAAACCAGAGAACAATATCTTAAATCTCTTTCTACAAGGACAGAGCCGGTGTCACATTCATGGGGTCAGGTGCCAAGGCAGGGGTTCCTTTTCCTCCCATCCCACGGGTTCATCTGCCCTGCTATTTGGTTTGATGGGGTCCTGCGTGACCTGCAGCCTCAGCAAACACCCTGAGCACTCATCCCTGAAAACTCATGCTCGTGCTCAAATGAACATTCCTTTTATTAACTTGGCAGCATCTGCACAGTGCTCAAATTCTATTTAGGTAGCACAGGAGAAAACACCCTGCAACCCCACAGAAGTCTCGTTGAGGCAAATCATCTCTGAGTCAGATTAAATAGGACTTAATTTGACTTCTGATTTGTTTACACTTCATCACACAGCCAGTCTCCATTATGATCCCTGTTTATTCCCTACTTCTACAATTTCACACCATTCTCTTAATATATGAAGCTATTATTAGAATTATTTAAGTACTCCAAGGTTTTTTGGCAACTCTGTTACCTGCAGGTGTTAGCAGCTTGCTAGCATATCCAAAGGAAGTAATCTAAAGTACACGTGAAGTTCTGAGGCAACTGCAAGAGATTTTTAACTTTCAATCCCCCCCCCCATAGCACACATGCATCTTACAGATGTGCCATGCCTGCCTCTGAACTCCCACTTCCTGACATACAAAGGTATTTTGCTTTAAAGAGAAAAATTACCATTTGAAAAAACCTGATTCCTTTGTGTTTGGAGTTGACTCACAGTTTTTAACCAAGCTTTCAGATTAATGCAGATCATTGTGGAGCGTTTCCTGCACAGGCTTGCAGGAATGGATCGGAAACGTGCTGAGGAGAGAACAGCACATACCCCGTGCAAGAAATCCAGCCAGACCAGCAGAGCAGCAGCAACCAGGCGTTTTGCAATCAAATTGACCCCTATTTTACTGTGATTACTTATTTACCTTCTACACATGCTGTGGCTGCCCTCCTATTCTGCCCCTTTCTCTGTTTCTCCTCCACTGCCACTCATGGAGTCCTGCTTCTTCCGCTCTTTGAATCACGGGCTGTCCCCCTCTGTCACCTCCCCGGATCGTCAAGCCAGATCCAGCCTTCACCTCTGCATCACAGGCAGCCTCCGCCAATGCTGGATTTCAATTTCCCCCTGATGTCAAGCTTCAGCCCAGCCCACGGCTCTTGCATCATGAGCTGGAGAGCCCTCCTATGCTCCAGAGTTTTTAAGGGATGTTTGCAGGGAAGCTGCAGTTTATTCACTCTGTACTTTATGCCCTGTTTCTTTTGCAGTTTTACTCTCTTATGTGACAAGGAACAGCTGTTTGTGTTGGGGGAAACCTCTTTCTTTAGCTAAATCCTTGTCTTTCCTTGAAACTGATCTTTCAGTTACTCCAGTGGCACTGAAATTCCCTGGAGTCAATCAAACTCCTCGAAGGAGCATTTCTTCTATCAGGCTTTATTTTTATATCCCTAAGAAACATTTAGACCATTTTTAAAGGGGATTTTTTTTTTCTCTTAAAATAACATGATTCTAAATCTAAAATTCTAAATCAATGCAACTTTTTAATGGGTACGAGTGCTAAAATTTAAAAAAAAAAAAAAAAAGGTGGGTAGGTGGGTGGTAGTGGAAGACTTATTACCTGCATAGTTTTTCCTTAAATGATGGATCTGTGGGGTAATCCTGCAAACTGTCTCATGAGCATCTTGATTCAAACACTGACCTGTCTGGAGCCACTCATGTGGCAGCACAAAACAGGTTAAAATTTGCAGAATCTGGGGTATTGGCTTAATATCTGATTGAGGCCAGGACTGACTGCTGCTGTTTGTTTAACGCACTGTGCAAAGCAGCTTTCTGCTCCTGTGAAAGGCCCCCGGGTAGATCTCCAGTGAGACTGAACACTCACAGCAGATTGCTGATGACTTCTGGAGAAACGTCCCTGCCTTATCAACTCTCCATCACATTTCGCGCTGCAAATCACGTTTGAAGTTTTAAAGCTGGATAAATGTGTGAGCTTGATTACAGACACTCATGCAGATAAGATAGCGGACAAGAAGTTACATTGCAGTACTACCCCATTTCTCATATAATTCTGTACCAGATCCCTGAAATTCTGTAATAATTTAGCAGTTTACTTGACTTAGCCGTTAGAGAGCACTTTCCCCAAGCTCTGAACAACTCACTCTGTTTAAAACAAACCACCACTAAAACTGGAGTCTAACTCAGTGGTGTTAATGGCTGTACCATATTCCAGCTTTCAGAACTCCCAAACCAAATATATTTGCAGGATTCCACGGGAGATATGGGAATACAAAGGATAAAATTTTGTTTCCTCACACGGAAAGGGCAGTGAAAACAATGGGAGTACAATATTTTCATACAAACCTGAGGAACAAGGAGGAAGTTCAGACTCAGTATCTCAGGAATGACAGCTCACAGAGGATTTTATCTCAAGGAACCAAAGCAGATAAAAAGGCATTGATTTCAGAAATGCTGTAAATGTGCATGCACAGGTTACTGAAGAGATCTGGTGCTTCTAAGCAGGGAGAGGATGAGAGCCAACTGCTTCCAAGAAATATGGTTATCAACACAGCAATGTCCACAGTCACCTTTTAGAAAATCCTGCTGCCTTTTTTTGCTCTGGTTGTGAAACAGCACCATGACCACAGAGAAAAAACATTAAAACACAAAATACCATAAAAACTCAGCACATGGGGAGTGCTAACAGAGCACACACTTGTTGGGAAAGCAAGATGATGCTGCCACTTTGCTACTAATGTCACAAATGACATTCCCAGTCAGCTGCCAGTTCTGCTCTGCTCAACATTTGTGAAATGGAAGCAAGCCTTCTGTCAGGAACACAGCAATGATGATGATGATGATGAAACCCAAATCCTTCAGCTGGCATATATAGGAGCAATGAGGGCACTGCAGCAGGGCAGATAAACAATCTGATGGATGCTCTAAGTGCTCCACTGACAAAGGGTGATGCTCACAAGTCACTGCCTGGACGCACAACTCAGATTCCACTTCATAAGAGAATCTGCACTATTTGTTTTGCATCTCCTGTGCGTGAGTTTGAGTTAGTTTGCATTACTCTGTTTTCATGCTCTGGGGACAATAGGCATGAAAGGGATAAGGTAAGAGAAGTAAAGGAAGAAGAGAGATGGCAGTACAGTACTTTCTAGAAGCAGAGTGAACAATTCAGTATTTCAGCCCTGTTACAGCCATTCTACAACTACATTGCAAAGCTGGCAGGTTACGGCCTTGCCCAAATTGTGTACAATTGTGTACGATTGTACAAATTGTGTATACACAATTTACTTTCAGCCCTGCTTCCAAACACATTTTGAAGTTGCCAAATGTTTGGGTACCACAGTGCAGAAACTTTGTCTCGAAATACCCTAAGTGGAGGGAGCTTTGTGAGGGGTTCATTTTGCTTCAAGGGATTTTCTGCAGGCAGAAATCACAGAGGGCAGGAGCCTAATAGGACTTTTAAAAAGGACTGGACAATGGAAACACCCACAGTTATGTTAGAGGTAGGGGCTCTGGAGATAATAATATGATGGTTTTGGAGATATATAACCCAGTTCATCTTCAGAACAGAAGCCAGTCATTAAACTGCTTATAATTATGAACTTCCTTTCATGAGTTTATTTCAAAACTGCCACATGCCCAAGTTTTATGCCTTTTTCCTCAGAAGCCACAAGCAGCAGCCTCACTCAGAAACCGTACTGTGCACTGACCTGATACTGAAATATGAGACTGAAACAAATACGACGACTTCTGCTTTTTGCCATAATCTCTGATTACACATGTGTCCAAAGCATTTCACCACATCCTACAGTAATTATGGCCCTGGAGACAGAGAAGCTCACTGTGCAGTCCTAGGCATGCCTGGCCAAGCAGAGGGGAGCAGGATGATAGGCCTTCAGGTTGTGCTAAAACTTCAGCAGCATCATGCCCTGAACAGTGTACTGAGAAACTCAAACAATAAACAATAAATTCTGAAACGCAGTATTTCCCAAGCAATCAAATCCAAGGCTTCCTAGGAAGGAAGCCCTGAGAGCAAGCCAGCTGCAGGTCAGTGTTATTGCAGGGGCATAAAAACTGCCTGAGGACCAGTGTTGTTTTCTTTCAAGATGGGGGGACATTCCTTCTCCTGGAATTTCGTCATCCTAAAGTCTCCATTAAGGCTGCTGAAATCCAAACCTCTGCAAACTCTTCAATGTTATGAAAGTGGTTCAAAGAACAAGGCAGGAAATTTTTCGTACCTTTTCTCTCTTTCTTCTGGGGTTTTCTCTGAGGTGGGACCTGACAGTATGAAGATGGAGGAGCACACTATTCCTAGACACAAACAGAACAGTTGAACACACATTAGAACAATCATATTTGCCAGAGAAGACAAGAGAAGGGAAATTCACAGTCAGAACTGGAACATTATTGCACCATATGCTTTCCAACAGCCAAGCACAACAGGGGCCCTGCACAATCCTTGCCTTACTGCACCCTGTTGTATTTCCACCTGGAAAGACATATGGCAGTGCCTAGGAGAGAAAATGTTCCTTTTTCTTTTTTTTTTCCTAATGTTAATGTTATTTCCCAGTTTTAAAGGAACATTTGATTATGAAACATGCTCAGCTCAAGGATGAAAAAAATATTCCTGTATTTTCCCACCAAAGACAAAAACAGGTGCATTGACCTGTTGGTATTGTGACCAAATGAAAACTTGAAGGAGTGACTTGGATACTTCTTTGTCTCATGCATCACTGACAAAATTGCCTGCTCTGCAGAAACCTGGTGCCTCACAGTTATGGCAGGGACACCAAAAAATGTCCTGGGAGAGTGACCTTATAAAAACCATCCTTCTGCTTATAAAATGAAAAACACTGCTTTGTAAAGAACTGACCATGAACAAATATTCAGCACCACAAGAGTTGCTTTTATGCCTGATTACAGTTGGTCTTAAAATGCCATTTTTTACTGTGAGCACATTTAACATTACAGTAACTTGCTTATGACTCCTGCTGGGTGAGGGAAGTAGTAGTTGCATTAAAAGATGTAAGAATAAGAGATTACACAAAAAGCCCTTATAACTACCCTATCATCACTCAGGTAAGCAGAAATATTTTAACAGTATGGTTATTGTAGCAGTAATGCTTTTCACCTCCTTTCGCAGTAGCTCTGAGAGAGGTATGCTGATCATTTCTGCTAGAAGAGAGCTATACTAAAAAAAAACCCAAACCTACATAGAGGTGATTATTACAAGTCTCACCACCCTGTACTGCTACTGGGTATGAGAGGAAGATGGTAAAACTCTGCATTTGCTTCACCAGCCTGGATTAAAGCAATTGTGGAGGGTTGTTCCACCTCCCTTTAGTGAGATTGCCTTTCCCCTGGCAACCCCAACTGGAGCTTAGCCCTGTGACATCCACTGCCTCAAAGGGACACATTGGCTTCACCAGGCTGTGGCCAGAGACTGCCCCAGGTGGCTGCTCCAGCTGGGCTGTGCAGGGACAGCTCCTCCGTCACAGATTTGAAAGTGCTCACGGTGGTTTCGCCACTGAGCCACAGAATCATTCAGGTTGGAAAAGAACTCCAAGGCCATGGAGACCAAGCTGTGACTGCTCCCCACCTTGTCCCCAGCCCAGAGCACTGAGTGGCACATCCAGGCCTTCCCGGGACACCTCCAGGGGTGGGGACTCCAACACGTCCATGGGCAGCCTCTCTCCAAGGTAAGACAATCCTTTCCATGAAGAAATTCCATCTGATGTCCAACCTGAGCCTCCCTGGCCCAGCCTGGGGCCGTTCCCTCTCCTCCTGTCCCTGTTCCCTGCCAGCACAGCCCGACCCCCCCGGCTGTCCCCTCCTGTCAGGAGCTGTGCAGAGCCACAAGGTCCCCCTGAGCCTCCTTTTCTCCAGGCTGAGCCCTTTCCCAGCTCCCTCAGCCTCTCCTGGGGCTCAGCCCTTCCCAGCTCCGTTCCCTTCCCTGGACACTCTCCAGCCCTCAGTGCCTCCCCTGAGCTGAGGGAACATGGCTGCCGGGCCTGGCCCAGCAGGTGGGGCTGAAAGATTAAAGCTTTCAGCCTTAATCTGTTCATTTCCTGAATAATAACGATTCGCAGATTCCTTGGATGCTTCCAGCCCTGTGTACGAGGGTTCACCCGTGACTGCTCTTTCCCTGGACGCCCGCTGACCCCTGCGTGGGCCTGGCTCTGGACAGGTTCCTCACGTGGACGCTCGGCCCACGCCGCTCCTTTCAGTCTCCTCCTGCTCCCAGACAAACAGAAGTGACCTCCCCAGTGCAATTCGGCAGATATTCTCAATATACCAAAGTTACCACAAGGCTGAGTGGAAGCCCTTGTTTAATTCACTGTAGAAAATCTGCCCACATCCTTCCTGATGCAGAAAAACGCTTAATTCCTTGTGCTTCCCCTTCTTTTTCATTCTGCCTTTTGCAACCAGAATAGAATGAACAATTAATCTGTTTCGAATATTTGATAAACTAAAACTACTTCTACGTGCATTTCACTATATTAAATATTATAATTTAAAATTATAATACATAATTATGAAATATATTATGATAATAAATTATTTTAAGATAAGGAAGCATTGCTAATTTCATTCACAAGCAGAGACCTTTTGGCAAAGAAATTATGTAAATTTTCAGTAATGTTCTTCATTCATTTACTAAATAAAATCAGATGCCTTTTAATGAGGGCAGCCCTAAACTCTAAATGAGCTTGTATGAGTTACCTACTCATTCATTTGGTTCAGGCAGACAAGCAAGTGTGTTTCACTAGCGTCAATGATCACACAATCCATCTCAAATTTACACATAATTGCCTCTGCTTAGCACTCTTTTTTTACAGCTTTTCAAAAACAGTCATTTGGGGACAAACTGCTTAAAGTGACAGCAGCAATCCCACAGATTCAAGGAGAGCAGAGCAAATGCAGCACCAAGGCAGCACTTTTGAAAATCATATGTGCTGCTTTTATGCGTTAGAATTAATATCAGATATTCTCACATGGCATCCAGCGAAGGAGCAGAAATAATATCATGTGGCACATCCTACTTGTCATTCAGTCACAACACATCACAGGCAAATAAGAAGCTGAAATGCCTTCCTGAAGTGCCTGTCTCTCTCCATCCCTAAGGAAGGCCTCCGAGGAAGATATTTCTGTCAAATGTCTCATTTTTTGTGAGGTGGACATAGGTGATTCTGAAGTGCAGGCGAAATCCAAAGACATTGCTTGACTGTAGGGAATGCATGATTTTTAAAAAATTAATTTTAAAAAAAGCAGCAAAATAATTCATCAGCTTGCTGACTAATACCTTTAAAGGAGTGGGGTGCTGTTAGGAAAAAGGTCAATTAGGGAAAGAAAAGTTAAAGTCACACTTAATCCATAATTATATACCCCTGATTATCAAGATTAAATTAAGTTTCATGGGATAGTCAAGGGTTCAAACACACATGCTGCTTGAGGTAACGTTTCCAAATTTAAAAAAAAAAGCTATGGCAGCAGATTAAGGAAACTTTCAGTGCTACCCTGGAAAATCCCAAATGCTGGTAGATAAAATTATCCACTGCTTTTCCAAGATTATTATGCCATACAACTTCAACTTACAACTGACACAATTTTCTTTTCCCACTCCTGAAAATAAAAGAATTAAGAGTTTTTCTGCTTTGCACGCGGCTTGCTTGCATCAACTGTGCAGATTTTCTAACACTGTGTTGGTCAGGTACCTTTTTGCTTCCATAAGCTCATCCATCACAGGCTTTTATTGCATAGAGATGTTGTAAAGCAGAAGATTTACACTACTGTTTCGAGTATTTTTGAGGTAAATATTTTGAGATCCAGCACTTCCTTGATGAAAAATCTGCAGGACTGCTCCCTGTCAGTATGTGAATTACCAGGAGAAGAGAAGCTGTTGCCTCCATCAGGTATCTCACAACAGTGAAAAGTTTTGTTGTAGAGTGCCTTAGTAATAAAATTGTGGGCTTTTTAGTTCTCTTGCATCATTAATAGAAATCCAGACAGGTGATCTACTGAAATGTGGATAAACCTTCTGTCCTCATAGGGTCCCTCAGGGTTGTTAGGGATAGGTTTAGAGAAACACAACTGGTAAATTAAATTAATAGACTGCAGACTGGTCTTGGTTAGCTGCAGTGTTTTAACAGCATTAATGAGAAAATATTTTACGCAATGCATTTGATTTACAGAATAAAATATGTTTTAAGCTAAGGCTGTACCATTTTTATCCAGGGAGGGTTCAAATTTGAATTGTTCAGGGCAAAATCCTGTGTACAAGCAGGTGAAGGCAGACTTGATCTCTTCAGATGCACTTGGAATTCTCAAGATCTGAGGCAGCACCGATGTGGAAACTAGAGAATAATGATAATTGAGTTGTCTTCTGCTTGCCTACCCTGGGTGATAGCCAGAGAGGGTCCTGCCTGTCCACACAAGTCCATGTACCAATAAACTTCAGAAACACTCATCCTCGAAACCACTGAATGTTATCAAAATTTATTTGAATAGACTAGGCATAGAAAACCAAGTACTCCATGCACTACAGAGCAAGGCAAACCTATCTATCTGAATTGAATAGAAAGTAGAACCTAGACCAAAATGAAATGCAGAGGAAAAATCTGAGTAAGTGTACGAGAAGAAGTGGATCCCATGCAAAACAGGGTAAGTGAAAATGGATTGAAACTCTGAGAAACATTGGCCCTGAGAAATGGCTCCCCCTGTTCCATCATGACATCTCCTGCCACACAAGTGTAAAATAGCAAGCAATTTTTTAACTGTTCCAATTTATCTTGAACAAGGGCTCTGGGTCTTTGTACCCTCTGTACAATGGTGATAAAATACTGGGAACAGTTTGAACCAACTTCTCATGAAGCCTCAGCTAGCCTTTGAAAAACCTCTTTCCAACATTTTCCAATCCTCCAAAATTGCTGGTCTGCTCTTATTTACACCACTCTAAACACAGAACAATTGATCACTTACACAGAATCATTTCAGATTCTCCTCCTAAGCAAACCCCAGCATATTAAAAAAATCAAGTCTGTGCAGAAGGCAGGCACAAAAATAATGTCTCTTCAATTTCCCTTCTGCCTTTAAAATGTGTGCTGAATGGCACACAGCCCTTTCGTTCTTCAGGAACAATTTAGATGATTATATTGATTGAAGATACAGCCAGGAGAGGGTTCAGCACAGCGCTCTCCACATCCAGGGCTGAAGGCGATGCTGTGGAGGAGAGAATAAGGACAGTAATTGCTCCAGAAACACAAAAGACCATGCTTGTAGCAAAAAAAAAAAACAAAAACCAAACCCAAATAAACAAAAAAAACCCCCCCAGAAAACCCAAAAATAGAAACCAAAAAACTACCAAAAAACCCCACCCCCCAAAAAAAACCAAACCAAAACAAAAAGAACCCAACAACAACAACAACAAAAACAAACAAACAAAAAAAAAAAACCACAAATGTGGGAAGAGGAGTGGTTAGCACCTGTAGGAAAAATTTTGTCGGTAGTGAACAAGGTGAAAGACATTATGTGGAAGAGCTGTCATTTTTAAATGGAGCGGAGGTCATATAAAGAATAAAATGCCCATGAAAATGGCATGCTAGTGTACACTGAGTGTTTTTTCCAGGAATCTGTTAACCTGGAAACTTTTCAACACTTCTGTAAGGCTTGTTTTCCTGCACAGACTGGCATAAATTGGGAAGGAATAAAAGACAGAGGAAAATAAATTTCAGTTATATGTACAGGAGTGTGCCTGAGCTCTGCGAAATGGTCCAGAAATTGTGTATTTACATGCACAGAGCCACAAGGAAAAGCTGGTTTTGTTACCAGCCGTCAAGTCTTCAGAAAAGACCCTTCATGCTGACAAAGAACTGTGCGCAGAACTGAAGTTCAGACTGCGCAATCAAGGCCCTACAAGTGCTGCTCAGCTCTTCAGAGCAAAAGAACAGCACTTCCCCTCTGCCGTGACACAACCAGGTTGTCTAAAGGAAGCTATTTCATTTCTACTTCACAACCCCTAGAAGATATTCTGAAAGGAAAGTGCTCCTTTGGGCAGGAAAACCTTGACAGAGAAGTGCCTTGTGAACATTTTGTCTCGTTCAGGGGAAGGAGATGAATGAAAGAGCCTTTTTCTTTCTTGGCCAAGCAAAGGGCTTTGGTCCTATAGGTTATTCTGTTTTGAATACAGGTGTTGACAAGGCAGCAAACACATTGTGATAACAGCCTGCTCGATGTGGAATTGTTAATTGTCTGGCCAAAGAAGGTCTGGAGCTCTCAGATCCAGGTCTTCCTCTGTTATTGTAATGCTTTGAGGAGCATGGTACAACCAATACCTGCATCTTAATAAAATGAACAATGTCCTTGAGGCAACAGGTAATTCTAAACTCCTGGCTGAATACTTACAACCACTGAAACTGCTGTTTAATAAAAAAAACCCCTGCAGGCCAGAATTTCTACATTCCCACATTCTGCCCCTCTCCGAGTTTGTGCTCTTGCTATTTTGTTATCTTAAACTTATTTAATTGTATTAAACTTTATCCAGTTGAGCCAAGTCCTGCAAGTCCTCCTTAGGCAGCTCTGTGGAAAGTAACAGCAACATTTTTCCATGCCCAAGGCTGACAGGGGTTTTAAAAAGGACCTTTCATTCTGTATGGCTGATACAACCATTTGTCCCATCCATAGCACTTTATATGTAATAATATGCTTGATTTGATATTCATCTTTCCTGACCTTCAGTTCTTAGGAGGTATTACTGTATAAATGTTCCCTTAACTTGGTCCCTGAAGTTGGTGCTTTTCAGTGAAGTCATTCACACACTCACTCTGTGCTTGACAATTTAATTACCTAATATTTCTAAAAGACGTTTTTGGATGAAAGTCTGTATTAGAAACGTGAAGTGCTGTTATTACTTTACTGCCTTCCATGACAGCGAGTTATTTTTAAAGGGACTCGGTGTCATCCCTGCGTTCCAACAGGGAGCTGATCAGTCATTTAACTCATTTTTAAAGGTAGCTAATGAGGGGTTACAGCACTGACTACCTGCTCCAAGCGAGAAATCAAAACTAAACATCCTTGGAGGGAAAACCCACTGCAAGGTGGGGCTTGGAGCAGAGCAGTGAACGCCACAGCATGGAGCAATGTCAGGGCAGGGTTAGGTTGGGTATCAGGGAAAGGTTTCAACCCCAGAGGGTGTTGGGCATTGCCCAGGCTCCCCCAGGAGTGGGAACGGCCCCAAGGCTGCCAGAGCTACAGGAGAGTGTGGAAAACAGGCACAGGGTGGGGTTGTTGGGGTGTCTGTGCAGAGCCAGCACCTGGACCCCATGATCCTGGTGGGTCCCTTCCAGCTCAGGATATTTCGTACTTCTATGTTTGAACAGAGCTAAGCTTTGGCCAAATGTGTTGTGGTAAGACTCATATTCCCCCTTCCCCACAGATAGGCGTGAGAAGGCACAGGAGCTCCCAGCTAGGACACAACAACTTCATTCCTCACCCTCTCCTGCACCAGGAATGGGTATTTACAGTCTGCTGTGACTCTGAGGAGCTGCACAGATAGGGAGGGGGTCGCTGCTTCTCTCCTTTTCCTCCTTCTGCAGGTCAGGGTAAGTCATGGATTTGGACATTCCTGTATGTTTTGCCCACAAATGTGTGCCATGAATTCAGGTGTAAGATTTCAACCCTGATCATCGGTGTTTATAATAAGAGCACTGCCCTGGATGAGGGTGGGAATAGGCCATGTGAATGTGTGTGATGCAGTGCTGCAGTGGACTCATCCTGAGGACAAATCACAGAATCACAGAATCACAGAATTAGGTTGGGAAAGGCCTCTGAGATCAATGGTCTGACCTGGATCAGATCAGCATTTTCATAGGGGAAATCAGTAAGTTAGAAACACTACAAGTTTCAGTCCAAAATGCAATCTGTGCTACTTAAATATTTACCAGGAGTAAATTTCGCTTGTACCATTAAGAAAGTGCATAATTAGCAAGAATAAAGAGCAGATAGGTAAATATCTCAACACTTAGGTATTTATTTACATTGTGAAATAAGTGTATATAGCACACTTCTGGCATTATATTTAATTCTTGCTAAGATTATTGTTTGGTTTTTTTAGCACAATTTAAAAAATTACAGAAGTAGAGAAGTAGTGGTGCCATTTTCTCTAAGAGGGAAAGAAAGAAGAAAGAAATAGTTCAAGGTTCAGAAGAATTATGTAAATGTTGCTGTGAGTGAGACTTTGGGTGCCAGGACAACCTAGAACTTTCTAGAAAAGGAATATCATGATTTCTTTATTAAGCTGAGGAATAACCTCATGGGTCAAATTCAGCAATGAAATACCTTCATGTCAGGTAGATCACTGAAGAAGTGTAAACACACACGAAAAATTGTCTTTGTACTAAATTTTCCTTAGAGGCAAAAGAATGAGGGGTGGGTTTGTTGGTTGTTTGCTGCAGACTTTTAAGTAGGAACTAAACTATAAATGAAAACGACTGTGGCGAAATAATTCGTTTTGGGGTGAAGAGGCCAAGCCGCTGCTTAGATATTTCTCATTTCCAAACAGAACTTGGCTATTTTAATGAGAACCAATTTCTGAGAAAACATACAATTAAAAAGCTGAACTAAAGATCCAAAGTTTGTACAAGAATATGCAGTAATATATATCTGCAGTGTATCTGTTCATATAAAAAAAATCCTTTCTTATCTCTCAGATATAATTATATTTTGAGCTGGGCTTGTTAATTTTTTTTAAATTAATATCTTATCTTTGCAGGAAGATGTGCTCATTAGCACCCAGGCCGTGTTGGAAACTTTTGCTGGTGTAGCAATAGAAATGCATGTTTAATTTGATTTTTCAGTCATTTGTGACTCCAGCTCAGACAAGGAACCTATTTAGATGTTTCCTGTGGCATAGTTTTCTTCACTTGATCAGCAAGGATAAACCATTACAGTAACATGTGATTTCTGTGTTTGCTTGTCTGCTATTCCCTATAATTTTTTCCTCCCAGTTCTGTCCTCTTCCCTGTCCCTGTGAAGCACTTCCTTCATTAAAGGGATTTGCAGGAATAGCCGCGTTAAAGGTGTTTCTGTGACCTACAGGTGACTTGTGACAGACTAAGACAGGCCAGGATTAGTAACATCTCACCTGACTTTGCTAAGGTTTCTCATGTACTTAATCTTAAACATTTCATGTACCAGCACTTCTAGGGGTCAAGATTTCTTTTTTCCTTTGTTTTTGTTTTGTTTTGTTTTGTTTTGTTTTTGTTTGTTTTTTGTTTTTGGGGGTTTTTTTAAATTTGTTTGGGGGTTTTTTGCAAGTTGAAAGAGAGGAAACATTCTTAGCAAGAGATAGAAGAATTATGGAAATAAGAACTATTCCTTTCAGCGATATAACTTGCGAGAGGGACTCTGAAAATTCTGCGCTTGGCTCATTAATGTTTTCAAAGAGGTTTTTGGTTGAGCTGGACCTGCAGTTTCTGGGGCTGGCGTTTTGGCTCCAAAAGAAGGAGACCCGGGGCGTCCTGGAGGCCAGAAAGAGGGGCTCACCTGGGCTGGCTCTCATCCTGGGAGATGAGGAGAGGAGTGGGAGCACGGCTTGGCACGGCGAGGAGCGGTGGTGGGAGGAGAGGAGAAGGATGGAGCTCTGGTGAGAGCTGCAGCTCTCGGCTGCGTGCTCTAAACCCTCCTGGAACATTTGGGAAGGATGAGCTGTTCTGTCTCCACAAGTGGATTCTTCATTTTCTGTGGTGGTTGACATTTTGCGGTACAAAACCAGGGCTGTATTTTAAGTTGTGCCTCCGCTCTTTGTGCTCACACAAACACACCAAAAATGTGAATGGATATTTGTAATACTAAGCTTAAAAGCATGAACAATCCCGTTCCCTCTTCAGGTTGTGAATGCAGTAACAGTGAAACTTTAAAACTTTACATCAACCTTTGTATACTTTGAAAGAAAGCCATAGCTGGTTTTTAATTTTTTCCCTTCCCCTTCCAGGTGAATTTCACAGTAGAACAGATCAAATCAACCTTGTCAGACTCCTCAGAGTGTAGAGCATGATTTCACCAACCAGAGCTTGAGGAGCCTGATTCACAGACACACAGAAAAAGAGCAGGAAAGATGTATCATAATCGAGTCTACGTAAATTCTGTTTGTATCTTTTCTTCCTATCTTTTTCTTTAAAATCTGAAGACAGAAGAGGGCTCTGCTCAAAGCTTTGCCTCTTGCCAGATCTTTTTTAAGTTGACATGTGCCTCAAGCTGTGCATTACAGAACAGAAGTTCACATTCCTCAGAGTGCAATCTGGGCAATATTGGGGGAGAGCTTTTAGGTGGTACCTACTGACCTTTCTTACCTGCTCCTCACTATGGAGGAAGATGCTTTTGGAGAGTTTCTTAGTAGTATCCCTTATTTTTAGTGAATTTCTCAGTGTGGAGGGCTGTGTCTTGTTATTTCCTCCATCTTTGATGT
Source organism: Acanthiza pusilla (assembly GCA_036630365.1). Taxonomy (NCBI): domain Eukaryota; kingdom Metazoa; phylum Chordata; class Aves; order Passeriformes; family Acanthizidae; genus Acanthiza; species Acanthiza pusilla. The sequence goes on along the minus strand of JAXCHO010000032.1, from coordinate 1,642,453 downwards.
CTGCAGCTGCAAAGATGATAAGTTATAAAGTGATTTGGAGCATTAATCTACAAATGTCTTACACTGACATTATGCTGTGACTATTACCTTAAGGTGTTGATTTTGAATAAGAATAAAAATTAATTGCAAAAATTAATTTGCAATAAACCAAGAGCAGGATTTTAGATCCTAATTACTTTAGAAATTGAAATATTGAAATACGTAAAGAAGTATTGGCACTGTAAGAATGCCAATAATTTCCTGACCAACGCAACTTCTAAAATTGCCAAAAAATGAAACATTATTAAAAATTATTATTCTTTTCTTCTCCTACAGAGCAACTTCTATGTATTGTAAACTCTCAGACAGCACCTTGGCCTTCATCAGACAGTGCAGGGATGGTTGGGGTTTTCTTATTAACTTAATTGACTCCCTGGAAATGTCGATTTCTTCTCTGAAGTCACAGCAGCCCTCCTGTCACTGATGGTGCCCCTGTTGTTTCTGACTGTTTCAGGTAAACATGCTCTTTAGTTGGAAAGAACTCAGTGTATTTTACTTTCTTCTTCTTAAGAAAAAAGATTCATAAGTGATGGAAGAAGCTTGTTTCTCTCACAATTTAACTTCTAATGATATGGATTTTGATATTCATTCTTAGCCCATGGCCTTTCCTGTATTTTAGGGGATTATAGCACTTTGTATCCAACCTGTTGAATGTAGAGCAACCACATGTACGCAGGAATGAAGGAAATAAAGTAGAAATGCAGGAAATAAAGTCAGTCTTTCAGTAAAATCCTGGAGAGGGGAGCTGCCTCTCTCCCTTCTCCTTCCATTGGAAAAGTACACACAGCTGAGAATGATGGTTTTGGGACCAGCTTGACTTTCCCACTCACCGCTCTGTCAAATAGATTAGACGTCTTGCCCAGATATAATCCAAGTTTTAATTGTGCTCATATTTTATTAAGGGCTTTGTTTACAGACGGAAAGAGTTCTGTGGCAGGCTATATCAAACCCATACTGATGATGGACTGTTCTTTGCTGGGATTGCAGCTGGAGCTGGAGGAACTTCACCAGAGTATTGTGGAAAATATCGCTGTCATTATTCCCATGTATGGAGAAGGTGAAACTGGACCAATGGGTCCAGTGGTAAATGGTAAAGAAAACATGAAAATTTGCTGTGGTTTAAACCAAATTTTGGAGAGTCCCAGCCTTGATGTGAAATAGCTGCATACATTTATGGCAATTCAAATCTCTGGCCAACCTGAAAGAGCCATTCTTCAGTCCCCTCCCCTCCTCATCGCCCCATGTCCTTTCTTTTGGGGATGTTATTTCAGACCAATCAACTGGGGAGTGAAAGCAACTGGGAGGGAGGGGAGAATTCACAAAGCAGATCATCCTCTAGTGACAAAATGTGTAAGCTCAAGCCAGTGTCATTCAAACCCCGAATGTCAGACATTTGCCTGGGGTAAACTGCTGAAGGGAATTTGTGTGTCTTTCAAGCCAGGTCTTTCTGGGCCTCACTTGGCTACCACTTACACAGAAAGAAACATGGCCTTTCTGCTATTCCTGGCTGAGATGACACTTAATTTGCTCTTTTCTGATCTGAAGATGTAAGGGTCTGTTTTTCTACCAGTAATTATATCATCATATCTCTGGAAGGATAGTTTGATAGAAAGACAAATAGTATTTCCTGTATTGCAGCTGTGAATTGTAAAATAAAAGAGCAAAGTCAGATGGAAGTTTTCTCTGATGGTCCAGCTGTTGAGGTAAGGAACTGTCAGAACTGGGCTAGTTCAGATGTTATTTTTTTGGCAAACAGGTACAAGACAGACTTTCTTATCATTTTTTAGTCCTGTTTCCCTTTGTTCAGATGGAATTGTTCTGTGCTGGCTTGTCTTACAGCTAAAATTGACAGTAGCTTACCCTAGTTGCTGAAACAAAGGACTCTCAGCTAGGCTTTTATTCTGATTCTTCCATTCCATGAATCTCAGCCACTCATAAGTCAGGCCAGTTCCATCTGTGTGGCAGGAATGAGCCACCTGTATTTTATTGCCAGATAAAGTTTGCTAATGATTCAGCTAACACTCATCACAAGGTGATCATCCTCCAGATCCTTCCTGGAGCTTTACAAATATGTTCCTCAGGTTTTAATTTAACCTTTGTTACAAATATTCCCACTGTGTGGAATGAAATTCTTGCTTCAAAGCTGCAGCTGAGCTCGAGAGAAAGTGGAAGGGACGCTGAGAATCCTCTGGGGTGGAGAGGCAGCCCCATGGCGCGGAGGGAGCAGCGCAAATCCATGCTGAGATACCACAGTGACACTCTGAGGATGTCAGCGGTGCGTACAAGTGAGTGCTGAGGCTGTGCTGCTGCCGGGCTGAGCTTCCACAGGGAGCCCCAGACGGGAGTTTGGAGCTCCTGCAGCAAAAACACTGAAGTGTCTGGGTGTTAAACCACAGCACTGAGAAAGGCAATTTCTTGTCGTGCAGATATTCTCTGTGTGCCTTCTCTTCCCCATAAAAGCAGAGGGAGAAGATTCATTCACAGCTTCAAAACCGAAATTATTTCATTAGCCTGAATGGGTAAAATTAATACACAAACACAAGATTATGGACCAAATCCAGTCTTCTGATTCCAGTGAGTATTTGTGTGAATTTAATGAACCTGAAATTGTTGAAATCAATGGGCTCAATTTCCTATTTAGATGTGTACGCAGCTTGCTGTTAACTGAATGCTTTATACAGGTGTGAAAATTCAATATATTTGCTTGTCTTCTGATGCCTTATAATAAATTAACGTACCTTGACTCATGTAGCTCATAAGTTCTTCCAGGATTTATCTTATTTAAACGATTTTAGCAAGGCTTCAAAAGGCAGTTATAGATAACAGGGTGGAGTAGGAGAATTCTTGACACCAAGGTTGCTTAAATTGCCTAATTCCCCGTGAAACCCTAAAAATCATTGAATCCCAGAATGGTTTGGGTTGGAAGGGACCCTAAAGATCATGTTGTTCCAACACCCTGCCAAGAACAAGGACACCTTCCACTAGACCAGGTTGCTCCAAACCCTGTCCAGCCTGGAAAAATGCATGTCTAAGCCTGTGTTTGTAGGAAAAAAAAAAAAATCAAAGGTTTATACAAACAAAAAGCCATCCTTTGACTCCCCAGACTTCTAGCAGTTATTCTATATTGAAATTGGCCACCTTCTGTTATTTGAATCTCTGCTTAAATGTGAAACTTTGTGAAGTTTTCTTTTAAAAATAACTAAGTGGAAATTTGCAGGGGAAGTGGGTACTCCTCAAGTTCAAACTGGATGAATAAAAATAAACGTCTTCTTTAGATATTTTGATCCAGCAATTGGAAAACTCAGCAAATCAGCCACTAGCCCAGATGGAAAGAAGTTGCTAAGGACATTCTGCCAGCTAGTTCTGGATCCTGTCTTTAAGTTAAAATATTTTGTCTTGATTTGATTGCAAGGGTGTAAGGGTAGACTTTTTTTAGTTTAGCAGGTTAACCCTTAGGAAAGCCAACCTTTCCTAAAGTAGTTTCATACTTTCTGTAGAGACTAGAAACATGAACAGTGTGAAAAATGTGGGACAGAAGTAGAAGGCAGCAAATCTGAATGGTCTGTTACCTGGAATAACATATTCAGAATGTCACTCAAGATTTGTGTGAACCCTTTCTCATCAGAATTTGGAATTTCCTTGGGAATTAGAACATTTAACGTAATTTGTGAATCTTGAGCTGTATGGTCCTTGCAATCAGCTTCTCAAACAAAAGCCCAGAACAGAGGCACCAGAGAGTTTTCAGTTGTGCAAAATTTTTTGGATACATGGTAAACAAATCCTGTCTCTGTTACATTACTTACTCTGGTTGCCCTAAAATTTTTTGAGATTTTTTTATGCCATTATGAATTTCAAGAAAAAAGAGGTGGCCAAATTGATAGAGAAACTTGATAATAAGCTATCAAGACACTGAAGATTGAGATAAAGAAAGAAAACCCCTTCTTAAGGCAACATGGCCTTTCCACTTCATTAGATTTGTCAGTGAGGTGGTATTTCTCTCTCTTGAGCTGCAGAATAGCAACAGCCATTTAGGTCCTTTTAAAATCCACAGAAACGTACCTGAATTGTCTTTTTATAAGCTGCTCAGTGCTAAATTTGGGCATGAGGAATGCCACAGTATGAAATAAGTTGCTTGGGAATGTATTGCACCGAATTTCCCAGAGATGTAACAGAATGTGAGTGTGGTACAGCACACAAAGCACACACCTGGTCTGGCCTAAGAAAAGAGAGGAATTTTTTATCTCATACTAGAAAAAGACACCAGCACTGCCTCCCTGCCTCTTCTCAAGATGTCAATGCCATGCTGATACAAGCGCTGTGGCTGTGTGATCAGAAATGTGATTTCTGTGCACTCTCACGGATTCCAGCGTACCCAAAAAGATTGAATTCCTGTCAGTCCCTGGAAGGGCAATCTGAAAGCACATCAGCACTTTCTCTGCAGATCTGAATGCTAACAGAAGAGACTTTAAGAAACTGCCCAGTTGCTTTTGTAACTCATGCTCTCCTCAGGTTTGCTAAAACCCACAGGAAAAGGGGGTACATGTGTAAACTTCTTTAACTATTCACTGGAGAAGGGAAGTCCTTCCACATCACTGTGGCAAACGGCCAGAGATTTAATACAACATTTGTTTCTATTTTTAATCTTCTCTAGATGGAAGATACAACCATAAAATATGACTATCCATTGGGCTTTTTGGTATTGTAATCTGCTGTCAACAGAGAACGACATTCATGGCTTTTTTTCAGGAGCTGAATATAACCCAAGATCCCAGCCTTTGGCTGGAATGTAAGCCAGCAGCCCGAGGAAAAACAGAATGCAATGAGTGATGGTTTTTAGTAGCTCAAACATTGAGTTATGTTCAAATTGCTTGCTCTAGATAATTCTTTCACTCATAGCTTTTAAAAATATTCAAGTAGTCTTTGGGAATTTTCAAATGGCTGCCATGACTTTTTGAATTGAATTTAATTTAATTGCTAGGTGTAGCCTTCTAAATGGCATCCAAGCAGTTTATTTTGACATTGGTTGTTATGTCTGTTGAAACAAGTTTAAATTTCAAAGTGAATTTTGGTTTCCTAGGCCGTGATGTGCTGATGGCTCCCTGCTGGACATGCCTTGCTTCAGATGATCACCATGCACCTACCCTACCCTGTACCAGCAAAAGAATCCCTCTGTGAACTCCTCCGTGAGGGGCCACCTGACAATGAAGCTGTCTTGGGCACAAAAAAAATACTCCCACAATACCAAGGGCTGTCAAATATACAGCTCTCCTAGTGCACATATGAGAAAAACTGCCTAAAATGGATATAGATTAAGTTTCTCTGTTATAATTAGTAATTTGGCACTGTTTTACAGGGTATTACAAAAATAAACAACAAAAAAGCCTTGGGGAACCACACATAAAATTTGGTTTATGCCCCTTTATGCTGGATGCTGATGTGTGGGAAACTACTTTGCATTTATTTTAGGCTCGGAGAATGTGTGGTTGAGATCAGCAGGAATATGATGGAGGAATGTTAGGATTAAATTCTAACTCACTTAATTCTTTTGTAAAGAAGGCAGAGCTCTCCTCTAATCCCTGAGCAATTTGGGTTGGAAGGGACCTTCAAACTCATCCAGTGCCACCCCTGCCATGGGCAGGGACACCTTCTACTGTCCCAGGTGGCTCCAAGCCCTGTCCAGCCTGGCCTGGGACACTGCCAGGGATGCAGGGGCAGCAACTCCAGAGGAGGCCACGGAGATGCTGCAGGGCTGGAGCCCCTCTGCTCTGGAGCCAGGCTGGCACACCTGGGGCTGTTCCCCTGCACAAGAGAAGGCTCCAGGGAGAGCTCCGAGCCCCTGGCAGGGCCTGAAGGGCTCCAGGAGAGCTGCAGAGGGACTGGGGACAAGGCATGGAGGGACAGCACACAGGCAATGGCTTCCCAGTGCCAGAGGGCAGGGCCAGATGGGATCTTGGGAATTAGGAATTGCTGGCTGTGAGGGTGGGCAGGCCCTGGCACAGGTGCCCAGAGCAGCTGTGGCTGTCCCTGGATCCCTGGCAGTGTCCCAGGCCAGGCTGGACAGGGCTTGGAGCAGCCTGGGACAGTGGAAGGTGTCCCTGCCCATGGCAGGGGGTGGAATAAGATGGGCTTTAATGTCCCTCCCAACCCAAACTATCCTCATTCTGTGATTCCAGGAGACTTTTTATTCTAAAGTTATGAAAAGGTTAAATGGAAATAGCAAAATGTAGGTGGGTAGGTGAATTATAGTGTTCTTTATAAATTAACTTTCTTCTGGGAAAATTATTGTTTGGACTTGTTTATCTTCTCTCCTTTCTTTCTGTCACTGTAAACCTTTGGGACAACAAGAAATTAGTGTCCTAAATAACCAGAAAAAGCAGAGCGGATTTTGTTTTTAAATAAACTCTTTTTGAACCATTTAATCTTTAAGTTCTGGCCTTTGAATAACTGGATTTTCTCAGTAAATCAAATTTTTCCATGAAAAGCCTGGAAAATACATTCCATCCTAGAAGTATTTGTTTATCACAAAGCCCAGCTATTTGCATACCAATTTGTCTTAACTATCTTTAAAGCAATCAGAAGATTTAGAACCTGCTTTAAAAGTTAATTCCAGACCACAGTGCTGGGTGGTGAGCAGGAAATACACCATCTCAGCTGCTCAAAAATATCCTGGCCGTCAGAGCCGAAGGATGTGAGGCAAGGACAAAAGAGCATAAGAGAGAATTTTTTCACCTCTATAACTTGTGAGACCTATCCTGGCAAAGCAGGGGAGTTTTGCAGCTGTAGTGATGTTTGTAAGCCAAATCGATGGTTTTTTAGGTACAGTATTTATCAGGCTGCTTGTCAGACTGCTGTCCTGGAGATCTTCGGTTCAGAATATCTTCAGTACAGATAATTTACTCCTTTTTTCCTGGCAGCCAGCTCCTCTAAGCTTTGGTGCCAGCAGAGGGAGCCAGAAAGATGTGGCAGCTCCTGCACATTCAGGTTTTTCCTTTTCAGGTTGGGTTTCCATCATTTTAATAAAAGATTTTCCTTTGCAGCAAGCCTGGGAGGAAGAATTGGTCACCAACAGCAGCAGGGTAGAAAATTCAGTATCAGTTTGAAGCTTTAAAAGGAGGACACAGTGCCAGCCCAAGGAGCTTTGCTGGCAGGACACCCCCTTGCCAATCCTTAGGCTACTTTTAAAATAATCTAAAATGGTCTTTCTTACACTGCCCCTGAAACTTCACAGTGTGGTACAGAGCCCTTCCTCTGGCACTGGGGTTTGTTTGTGTGTCCCATTTTTCACTCCTCCCTGTTTAACAATGCACTTCAGGAGTATGCTGTGACATTGGGAGGCACATTTGGAACTCCTCACATGGAAAAAGTGCAAGAAATGTCATATTTTATTTTGGAGGTGGCTCCTTTCAAAGCATCACACTTTTCAAAGTGTGGTACCTGCTTAAATAATCAGTGATTAAATAAGAGCTGCTCAGCTTTTAAAGTCTAAACTGAGAATTTAACTTCTTAAAAGAATAATTTACATTTGTGTGTGGCTGGTTTTGAGTATTTAGGGGTTTTTTTTCCCATGTTTAAGTTGCTGTCCTACTGCACTGTTGCCTTTCCCACGCTGGAGGGCCCGAGCTGGCTGAGTGTGTTCAGGGCTTTGTTCCTGTTCCCCTTCTGGAACCTTCTCTGCAGTAATTGCTTGGGTAATAATACAGCCACACTGCACAGGCTCACAATAAAGGACAGGCTGTCACTGTACATAATGTTTGTGTCCTGTTCCCTCCCTAGCAGGTACAAGCACTCCATTTCTCACCTTGACTGCTTCTGAACACCGAATTAACACTTCTGAGTGCTTATAATAATCCAAGGAGATCAGGTTGACCAGGTCAGTTCCTGTGACATGCGAAACACCTTTTTCTCCATATCATTTTCTGTCTGTCTAAATTGAATTTTGCCTTTTCATTGCCAATTAACTTGTTCACATGAGATCTTCCTGCAATTGGGAGTTGGCCTCACTTTTACCTGCTTTAAAGAATTAATTGGAAAGGAGCAGTTTCCTAGCTACCATTAGGGTGTTTTAGGATTTTGTCTATGCAGAAACTCACAATAAGCCAGTTCTATTTTTTCCTGTAGCTGGCTTGTCCCTTTTTAATTTTTTTTTTTTTCCTTGCCACTAGGTTTTGCTGCCAATTTGAGATCCAACACTGGCAGCCAGGTTTTTCCAGTGCATCTTTGATCATTGGCAGATTTTGCCTGGAGATCCTTGGCAAGTTATAGCTAAAACAGGCAAAGGCAAAGGCTTCAAGGAGTTGGTTCCACCTCTGGATAACTTCTTAGGTAAGTTGTAATCATTTCTGTTTCATGGTGTGTGATGCACTGCCCAGTTTTGTCCAAATAGTTTCCTCACAAAACCAGGAAGGAAATGGAAGTTTTTTAAAGCACCACATTGAATAAGCACAGAGTGTTGACAGAGTGTGGTGATGGCATGATCACCTAATTAAAAAAACCAAAAAACAATGACATCCTAATTTGACTTATGTGGTTATTGTTGCTTGTATGTTATCCATGTTCATTCCTGGCTGTGTCAAAAACCCACATTAAAAAAAAAGTCGTCTAGGGCTAATGGGGTCCTTTACAATTTGCCTGGACCACAGTTGTTTTTAACCCAGAAAATGCCTCCCTTTGCTGTTGCTCTTGCAGGAATTCTTGCTGAACGGCCAAGTTTTGCCCTCTCAGACACAAGATTTGTTCTTTGCCTAACAGGAATCCTCTGTGCTCTGGGAGATGGATGGCAAAAGGCTGGCAGTTCAGAATCACAGAATCAACTAGGTTGGAAAAGACCTCTGAGATCCCCCAGTCCAAGCTATGACCCCAACACCACCTTGTCATCCGGGCCTTGGCATTGAGTGCCACGTCCAGGGATGGGGACTCCACCACGTCCCCAGGCAGCCCTTCCAATGCCCAATCACTCTCTGGGAAGGGCTTCTTCCTAAACTCCAGCCTAAACCACCCCTGGAGCAGCTTGGGACTGTGTCCTGTTGTCCTGTCCCTGTCCCCTGGGAGCACAGCCCGACCCCCCCGGCTGTCCCCTCCTGTCAGGAGCTGTGCAGAGCCACAAGGTCCCCCTGAGCTTCCTTTTCTCCAGGCTGAGCCCTTTCCCAGCTCCCTCAGCCACTCCTCACAGGACTGTGTTCCAGACCCCTCACCAGCTTTGTTGCCCTTCTCTGGATACACTCCAGCCCCTCAATGTCCTTCCCAAATTGGGGTCCCAGAACTGGACACAGCACTCAAGGTGTGGCCTCACCAGTGCTGAGTACAGGGGAAGAATCACTGCCCTGCTCCTGCTGGCCACACCCTTCCTGATCCAGGCCAGGTGTCACTGGCCTTCTTGGCCACATGGACACACTGCTGGCTCATGTCCAGTGGCTGTTGTCCATCAGCACCCCCAGGTCCCTTTCTGCCTGGCCGCTGTCCAGCCACTCTGTCCCCAGCCTGCAGTGCTGCAGGGCTTGTTGTGGCCAAAGTTTACCTTGGTCTTGTTAAACCTCTCAGTGTTGGATTCAGCCCCTGGCTCCAGCCAGCCCAGGTCCCTCTGCAGAGCCTTCCTGCCCTCCAGCAGATCCACACTCACACCCAGCTGGGTGTCATCTACAAATGACAGACTCAATCACCTCATCCAGATCATCAACAAAGATATTAAACAGGACCAAGCCCAACAACAATCCCTAGAGGACACCACAGTGACCAGCTCCCAGCTGGATGTGGCACATTCCCCCCCAGCTCACTGGGCCCAGCCTCCAGCCAGTTCTTGGCCCAACAAAGAGTGCACCTCTCCAAGCCCTGGGCGGCAGCATTTCCAAGAGATGCTGTGGGAGACGGTGTCAAAGGCATTGCTGAAGTCCAGGCAGGTCACCTGGTGATAAAAGGAGATCAGGCAGGACCTGCCCCTCCTAAATCCATGCTGGCTGGGTCTGATCCCTCGGCCACCCTGGAGGTGCCGTGTGATGGCACTCAAGGTGATCTGTTCCATAATCTTACCAGGCACTGAGGTCAGGCTGGCAGGCCTGGAGTTTCCCAGATCCTCCTTCTGGCCCTTCTTATGGACGGGGTCACCCATCCATTGGCACCTTCAGTCACCTCGGACCTCCCCAGGACTGCTGGTAAATTATGGGGAATGGCTGGATGAGCTCCCTCATCGCCCTGGGATGGATCCCCTCTGGTCCCACAGATTTGTGAGCCCCTAAGAGACTCTGCAGGTCTCTGACTGCTTCCTCCTGTTTAGCAGCAGGGCCACTCTGCTCCCCATCCCCATCGATCAGCTCAGGAGGCCTGCTGTCCTGGGGAAACCTTTCTGTTGAAAACTGAGGCAAAGCAGGTGTTAAGAACCCCAGCCTCTTCCTCATCTTTGGTTTCTATATTCCCCCCTGCATCCAATAAAGAATGGAGGTTCTCCTTGCCCCTCCTTTTGCCATTAATGTATTTATAAAAACACTTTTTATTATGCTTTACAGAAGTGGACAGATAAAGTTCTAATTAGGCTTTCACCTCTCTAGTTTTCTTTCCGCATGACCTAATGACATCCCTAAACACTTCCTGAGTCCCCTGTCCATCTTTCCAAAGGTGATACACCCTTTTTCCCCCACCCCGAGTTCCTTGTCTCCTACAGGAGGCTTTACCTACAATTCTCCTACACTTTAAAGTCTCCTACAAGAAACTTTACCTAGACCTACGAGTTCCAGGTAAATTTTCCGACACCCACCGCCCAGATTTAAAGCAGATACAGAAAATCCCTGCTACCATTGGAATCACAGACTCTCAGAATTATTCCATTTGGAAAAGATCTCGAAGTCAAAGATCTTGTGATCAAAGATCATGAAGTCCAGCTTGTGACCAATATTCGTCAACCAGCCCAGAGCACTGAATGCCACATCCAGGCATTCCTTGGACACTTCCAGGGACAGGGACTCCACCATCTCCCTGGGCAGCCTCTTCCAGTGCCCGACAGCCTTTCTGTGAAGAAATTTTCCCTGATTTCCAGTCTAAACTTCCTCTGCCACAACTTGAAGCAATTTGCTCTTGTCTTGTGCAGTAGTTTAGGAATAGTATTCACCAACTGCTGACTCCCACCCTCCCACCACCCTCACCCCTGTGGCGGCTGGAGAGGAGAATTGGAGGCACAAAGGCAAAGATCAGGGGTTGAGATATGAACAATTTACTGGAAAGGCCATGAGATAAGAAAATGAACAGCTACAGTACTGGTAAGTGTACAAAAGAGTGAGATTCACATGCAAAATGGTCACCATGGGGCACAGCCAACTGCAACCACTCCCTCCCAACTGAGAGCGAGAGCGCCGTCCTCCCAGCCCTGGCAGTGTGAGGTGGCACAGAATAACCTTCAGCTCCTGGCCATGCCCCTCCCAGCTACTGCAAGAAGGAGCCCTGTCCTGGCTGGAAGCAGGAGACTCTGGCCCTGTGAGCAGAGCGTGAGTCCCCCGGCTGTCCCCTCCTGTCAGGAGCTGTGCAGAGCCACAAGGTCCCCCTGAGCCTCCTTTTCTCCAGCCTGAGCCCTTTCCCAGCTCCCTCAGCCTCTCCTGGGGCTCAGCCCTTCCCAGCTCCGTTCCCTTCCCTGGACACTCTCCAGCCCCTCAGTGTCTCTCTTGTCCTGAGGTGCCTAGAGCTGTCCCCAGGGCTGGAGGTGTCTCAGCAGAGCCAGCACAGGGGACGGGCACTGCCCTGGGGCTGTGGCCACACTATTTTCCAGTTCAGGAAAGGCCTCAGTTCCTGCTGCTGGACATGTGCAGAAGCTCCTGGGGCCGAGGTGGTGGTGCTGGGCAGCAAAGTCCTGCCTCCATGGCTCTCAGGCAGCTTCGTCTGACACCAATCAGAAGCCAGCGCAGGCAGAGAGCCTTGAGGAAGGTAGAACCTTTCTGTCACTAGAATTTTAGCAGCTAGCCCACCTCCAGAAACTGCAGAAAAAAATCATAGCAAATGACTGGGAAAAGAAAAAAGGCCAGGTTGTGCAGCAAGGCTTTCAGTGCCTGCTGTTATCTGCACAGTGGGGTGGCTTTCCCTGTAACATCATCAGCTTGGCTTCCCCTCTACCCTTGTATTTGATACAATTCATTCAAAGCAGCAAACATATAACTCCCACCATGGAAAGAAAGAAGCAAGAAGTCATCTAACCTTTCCTACAAGCTTTTTCTTGTGTTAGAAGTTCTTGGATAGACGTTCTGACGTGTTTTGGAATTTGTGGAAAGAAAAATAAACCACAGCTACACCTAGCTCCAAGGGTCAGTTTTGCTTAGCTGGGTGGGAGGGACACAGGCTCCAGGTCAGCTCCTGTCCCCCTTCCCACCCACCCCAGCAAATTCCTTATTCTCTTAGGGAAGCAGGAGGATGGAAGGGGGCATGGCCCTGCTCTGAGCCCTTGGTACACCCCCCTCCTCAGCAGAGATAAAGGATTTAGGGGTTACACAAGCCTTGTAATTAGCGGCACTGCAGGAAAAGCACTCTTACTGAACACCTGCCTCACACCAGAGCCTGTGACAATCCAGGCTCACACGTCTTCAGTTTGCGCTGTTGCGGTCATGGGGCTGAAGGTTTGAAGCTAAATGCAGCCCCTGCCCACAACAGCTAAAGCACACAATCCTACCTCAGCCCCAATTAGCGCCTGCTACACAGGGTGCAGTAATTTACAAAATGGCAGCTGTATTTTCTTATACCATGAGTGGTCTAGAGCACATCCTCTGAAGGACACTTGTCCTTACTTCGCTCTTCTGATGTACATGTGAGATGTTCTCACCCTCTCAGCCAGTTCAGCTACACGTGATTTTGACATAAAGAGCACAAACAGCATCTTCAGCAGAGACCAGTTTTAAATCTTTTATTCAGCATTATTCTGGAACCTCTTTTCACACTCTACTTATAGGTCATGTCGACGTGCAATGGTGATGCAGAAAGCACTGATCTGCTGCAGGCCGCCAGGAAAAATTCAATGAAAAGCATGGTTTTATTGGAAATAAATCATGCTAAAAACTGATCCTTAACAGGTACAAAATATTAAACAGGTAAGAAAAAGAAGACTGGATGCACTATTAAGACCAACATGTGAACTCAAGACTGCCGTGAAAAATCATACAAAAAAGGCAATAAGGAACAGTACTGCAGCATTAAAGGTGGGGGTATACAGGGCAGACAAGAGTTACAAAACATCCTGTTTCAGTATTTCTCATCCACATACTTGGTTCAAATACTGTAACAGTAATGGAAGGCAAAAAGCACCAGACATACAACTAAAGAGATAAGAAAAAAGGAACATAGAATTAGCAAAAAAATTAAATCTGGTCATTAGGGAAGGAATAATCTCAAATACAGTTACTTAACAGAAACACAACACTTGGAAAAGCTGTTATTTCAGCATACATAGACAATACTATTATTCCAGCTCTATGGAAATGACTTGGTTTTCCTAGTCTGTAACCTCTTCCACATACAGTACTGCTGAGGTTATCCCCAGAGGTGTGTGTGGGCAGACACTGCGTACACACCAAAAAAGCAGCACAGTCAGCAGAGGAGTAACACAGGGGGAAATTGTTCCCTTTGAAGTAGAAAAGCAACAATCAGGAGGCCAAGAAATGCGGGGCAAAGCATCATTAAGCCCTAAACACACAATTCAAAAATCAGGTGGGGACACTGTGCAGCTATGGCTTCTATCTTCCAAAAAGCCAAGCCTCCCTCACAGTCCACGTGGAATACAGCAGCCACCAAAGAGACAGAAACCATAATCAAGAGTTCCTAGAAAATGGTCCTGCACTGGAGAAAGCAATTCTCATTTTGTCTCCTAACAGCTGCCACAGAAAGCAGCTGTGCACTCAACTGTGTATTGGGAGCTTTTGGTGGTGGTGAGGTGTCCCAATTGTAACATGGCAGCACAGAGACTGTGTGATGCAGGGTTTGCATAGATAGTCTGTCCCCTTCCGAGCTCAAAGAACATGAAGAGGAAGAGGTCACAGCTTAGGCTCTTGTTGCATTTGTGAAAAACATGAAAGTAGAAGGAAAAAACCCCAAACAACTCCATTTATACAGGCGTCCTCTACATCCCCAGGTAAGGGGGAGGTGGGGAACAAGACATACAACACATGTCATGGCTATTTCAAAGCTTCATTTCCTTAATGAAGTTTAGTACAGGCCCCAGTGAAAATACTAAAAATTCACTAATTCTTGCACTTCTGCACCTTTATCCTAATTGCTGACCTAGAGTAAGTGCTTTTCTTTTTATTTAAAAAAAAACCTCATTTGTTTTTACATTATTGCTGTGTTTTACAACAAAAACCACTTACAGAATCTGCTCAGCAACAGAAAATCATTATCCCCAGAACAAGCAAAAAGCATGAACATGTGTGCTCAAAAGGGCCTTTTATATACCAGCTATTCAATGATCAGGGGGGAGAAAAACAAACAAAATTCTTCCTATCACGCCTGTTCCTAGCATCGATGAATTCACCTCACTTTCCCAGAAGGCAAATCCTTTCAATAAATATCAGCGTGAGCTCCGAGGTGCTGGAATTCTGGTGCAGAGGGAGGAACAGCAGCAGCTGTGTGCAATGCCTGCGGGGGTCCTGTGCCGCCCCGAGGGTCAGTCCAGGGAGATGATGTCGGGAGCGCTGCCGCCACCGCTGCTGGTGATGACGCCGGCCTCGGCCCGGCCCGAGGAGCTAACGTGTGTGCTGCTCTCGTGGTGGCTGGTGGAGGTGATGATGCTGCCAGGCGTGCTGCTTGTTAAGGTTGAGGTGAGACTATCCAAAAACATAGGAGGACAGTACTGCTTGAAACAAACAATGAAGAGTGAAGAGACTAACTGCACAAGGGAAATGTATGCTCTGAAGATACATCTTCCCCACACAACGAGCACCAGACAAATTCCTAGCAGGACCTCATTAAGTCATGCACAGTGAGAACCAGAGTTCTGCAAATCCGTGAGGAAGCAAGTGGGGATGACAGCCACCAGCCCTCCTCCCTCACCCTCCCCCTTTTGTTCTCCAGAATGGTTTGGGCTGGATGGACCTTAGAGTCCATCTCATCCCACCCCCTGCCATGGACAGGGACACCTTCCACTATCCCAGGTTGTTCCAAGCCTCATCCAACCTGGCCTTGGACACTGACAGGGATGGGGCAGCCACAGCTGCTCTGGGCAACCTGTGCCAGGGCCTTACCACTCGGGATGTATTCAACTTAGTGGTGAGCACATATTTGCTTTAGAAAGGCAGACTAACAGTAAAGAATGAGTTTCCAGGCCTGGATTCATCACAGAAAGGCTAAACTGATTCCTCCTTAATGCATCTTCACTACCAGCTCTTGCTGGGAAAACAGGTTTTCCTAGTCTGTGGTTAGGTCTAAGCCAGGGAACTGCAAACATGGTTTGGATGAGGCACCCTGATAATTACTGGAGCACAGTGTCTAAAAAATCAGACTCAGAAATTAACCCCACAACAGTTTAGAAACATACCTGTGAATCAACTGGGATTAGCGAAAGAAAATCCAGACCTAGGAAGAAGAGAAGGATAATAAATTGACAAGTCTCTCTTTTATTCATACACAACAAATTTAAGGATTTTTTTTGAGGTTGCAGAACAGATTTTGCAAATCATACAGAGTTTCTAAATGGAATATACCACTGTGACACCACTCTCAACGACTACTTCAGGCAGCAGCAAAACGAGTTATCTAGTACAAGTGGCTCTTTTTAAGAATGAGGATGACATAATGATGTATTATTCACTGGATATTGCAGGGTGGTTCAATGTGGTTGCTTAGATGGAGGTTGCCATTTGGAGCTGTTGGTTCATAATGCAAGTTTCACTGCATATTGTACCTGACTTGGCCAAACTGGGACATGAAGAGTGTCATCACATTAAAGATGCTGGAATGAAGTAAAGTCACAACATGCACAAGTCCAAAAACAAGCAGCAGGTCTCTTCCTCCACCCACGGGCAGCCAATAAGGAAACATTTCTAATATCATCCCCGTTTTGTGTCTAGACAAATAAAAGGAACGAAGAAGAGCAAACTACAAGTAGTTCAAGGTATATCCTCTAAGAGCAGTGACAACTAGTGTCCATCTTAAACACCATTAGCGTGTAAGCATTTAGGGCAAGATGTTTAGAATTATGAAACCAATGAGAAAAATTACCACATTTTTTGTTTCTAAATATTGGCCTTGTGTTTGCTATGTCAACAGAAAGAAATGGTATACTCCCTCCCTCTCCCCTCACCTCCAAATCTCTTCTGGCCAGTGACATTTCTCCTCCTCTTCTCCGTTAAGAGACAAATTTTGAAGGAGATTTTAAAGGTCAGCTGCATCTGCAGAACTGACAGCTTCTTTTTCAGTGCAAGCTCTAGAACTTCAGTTGATAAGAGCTGGACAACAGTTCTAGACTTCCATTCTCTCAGCTTATTCTCCTATCCAATTTGGGAAGACCACTGATTTCTTAACAAGGGAGAAGTGGAGGGAGGGAGCAGTAAGGGAGCCAAAAATGGACAGAGAAACAAGGGGAATGATACCCATCTCATTGCCAAACTGGTGCTGAAAGAAGAGGAAAAAACCCAGAGATGTTGCAGGGGAGGAATGGAGACAGGCAATGGAGCAGGGAAAGGGAAGTACAGGAGGCCAAAGTGACACCTGTCACCACAAGTCACCACTTCCTGGGCTCTGGGTTTGTTACAGCCGGCCAAGAGAACCCCCAGAGTCCCTATACAAAGTGTTCTTTTCAAGGAGCCAGGATAGAAAACAATCAGTATCCCCACCTTTTGTCTGATATTTAGCAGCAGTGTTGAAGAATACATCATAGGCATTTAGGGTATGTCTAGGTAAAGAAAGTCAATAGAGGTCAGCTCACAGATTGTAGCTCACCTTAACCTTTTTCATACAGTCTAGACAGAGCACCACTACAATCAGCTAGCAGAGTAACTACACTGAGGGCTCGGATGAGTCAGCACCCTCACACCTCTAGAAACTAAAATAAGCAACTACTCTCCCTCGCATCTACAACACATAACCACCGGATGTTTATACAAAGTTTGAGCATGGCAAGAGCAGTTTCTGGCTGCCATGCCCAAGTGCCAATTTGTACCCCAAAAGCAGTGCTTGTCATATCACTGTTGCAAAATGCAATCTGAAACTGGGCAGACAGCCTGTACTGGGCTTGTCTAGACATCACATCAGTGTAATACTGCATATAGACTTGTTCCATTAACAAAAACAAAACAAAGAGTTAATAAATTCTTTCCATTTTTACCCACCCCATAAATTAATACTGTTGTCAGAACACACATGAAAAACACCCAGCACCTACCTGGCAAATCTGATGAAATACTGGATATTGGTGGGTGATGGAATGGTACTGGGTAGTCTGTTAATGAAGGAGGAATAGCAGCAGCATCGACGGTCGTCACGCTGGGCACTCTGGCAGTAGATGGCTGATACATGAGAACCCTGTTTCAAACAGCATGGGAAATTACAAACAACCTGGCCTTAGTTGCAGAAGGGAAACCACGCACTGTTGTGCACTCTCATTCACAAGTCACTGTGTGACAACACAACTACAGCGTGGCTACTCACTACACAGTACTCCACTCTAATTTCCTCTTTCATAACAGTCTTCATAATAACATGACCGTATCTTGGCTCTCAACAGCAGCTGTGACATAAGAGCAAGTTGGCATTAAAACAAAGTACAGTGCTGGAGTCATTGGCAACAAAGACAGAAATGGGTGTCTGTGAGCACCCACAGGGGGATGTGCAGGTGACCAGAGCCAGGAGAGCACTCTGATTTCTCCACAGAACTGCTGCTTGGTGCCCACCGGTTACACCAAGGGCATGACTGACCATTATCCTGCCCCACAGGATGACACAGATTACACATGTGAGAATTAAATAGAAGCCTGTCTTTACTCACAGCCTCCAGAACAGCCCTCTAGGAGTATGCTACAACCCTTCTGCTTCCCCTCATGCTGCCCAACCTCTTGGCAGCATTGTTACAAACACCACCACGGGGGCTCAGGCACCAGCCACATGCACAGAACAGTTCATGAACTCCAAGTCAGGCGGAAACACGCAGAACTCTGCTCCCAGATGCTCCACATTGCTTCCTCCAGCCATCAGTGTTATCCACTCATCTTCCTCCCCAGACTCCTACCTGTAAGCTACTTCTGATGTCAGAAGCTTAGATTTCAGACCCTCCTTTCTTAGGCACCTCATACTTCAGCCTACATTGTTGCTGCTTCTAAGAAGACAACCCAGTTTTCCCAAAACTAGCATTCAGACAACACTGCTTAAAGGAGATAAGATACACCCCAAAAGCCTGGCTGATTTGGATTTGAAGAATGAAAATATGCCGAATCCATACCCAAAAAGCAAGGAAAATACATGGGTCAGAGAGAGACAAGTCAATCCTCCTACAATTATGGTTGCAGGTAGTCATCTCAAACATAGGAGCACGGAAGGAAGTCTTGGTGCCTTCTGAAACTTCATTAAGAGATGTATTTGTAGCTATATTTTCTTGAAAAAGTAAGGAAGAGTCTCTTGCAGAAGGACTCCTCCACAATCCTCACAAAAAAGCAACAGCATTTCAGTATCACTGCTGAAAGTGGTTGAAGATGACCAACTATTTGCTCACCAAGGACCACACACACATTCCTGTGGACTAGAGACTCAGCACACCTGCTCATTACTTCTGAAACAGAAGGGGAACCTTCAAAACAGAAGGGGATTTGGTTTATTATTATTATTTTAGTACAAGACATAAGCCACTACACAGAGAGACACAGACACACACCTCATGCATGCAGCAACACTAACTGATGAGCCATTACTAAAAGCTGGAGCAGTGAGTGCTGGTGAGCCTGACCAGTGCCCCTCACTCCCTGCAGGTCTGGGGTGCCCCACGGGCCAAGAGCAGGAACATTATGGAAGCCACAAGCAGCACCTGAGCCAAGGTGCACAGATCAGGACAGACAGAAGGTGGCACAGCAGTAGAGAAGCTGGTCAAGCCTGGTGCTGAAGTCAGGTCTGACTACAAGGATGGAGCAATTGCCAGAGGACTTGCAAAGTCACTGGTTGTGCTAATCAAGACGCAGGACTGACCGACAACCACAGCCAACAATAGCATCCAAGACATTCCAGAATTTAACAGAGAGATGGAGAAAAAGCTCATCTTGATTCAAAACAGCAAAGTGGCTCCCTTCCAGGACTGACAGGATGGATAAAACACACAACACAGCCTCGCTCCCTGGGCACCAGAGCAGATTAGATAGAGGGTATAGCAGACAGCAAGAGAAAAGCGTCATCTTAAAGATGACACTAACTCAGCAAGAATGCACAAAGTTCCTCCACTTGGCATAATCTACTTTCTCAGGAGAACACTGCCCATCAGCTTAGTCAGATTCCTTTTCTAAGGAGGAATGTCCCTGCAAACACAGCAACAGTCAGTGCAAGTCTTTTGCGAGGTGTAAAACTATTTAATAGTGTTTTGCTGTACAAAGTTACTCTATCAATACAACCTTCTACAAGGAGAGGCCTAGACATTCTCCTCTGCAAGTGTAGAGCTGGATTCCAAGTCCACTTCTCTACAGATCAGTTTAGCTGAGACATTACAGAATAACAACTAACTTTAAAATTGACAAACCCTTTGGTTGGGCTTCCGTGTATTTCAGACATAAATATGCACTTCCTTTTGGCAGGAGGATCTTCTTCTTCATCAGAAGAGCTTTCTATTGTCAAGTCGATAACATCAACCTTCTTCTTGTTTACCTCACTGGCCACTGTCACGGAACATGGTTTGCTAACAACACTGGAACCTGAAGAAGAAAATAAAACATCATTGTTCCCCAAAAGCTGGTGACATAAGCAGCTTCTATTTGCAAGAGAACCAGGAACTCAGATCCTGTATAATAGATCACCTTCTTGGCCATTACAAAGAATGTTTTGCCCCAGTAACTGCTTTATGGCTCTTTTGTGTCACATAGAGACTATTAAAGACTGAACTTTAATTTACCATTTTAAGGATGTGAAACAAAAGCAACCTTTCATTTTCTTAGCTGCTATTATAAAGAGCAAAGACAAAGACCAAAAACGTACTCTTAGAGTGACAACCATTTCTCTTCTAGTTTAAATTACAAGATTAGAAGTAGCAAGCCCTCCATAAAACAAACACCAACATCCACACACATTATCCAAGCTACAAAGGAATCTCCAAGACTTTCTGCTGGTTTGCAACCAGTACCCAGATATACATACTTTCTATTTTGGTGCACTGTGGACTTGACACTTTCACAGCTTCCTTCTTTGGCCTCATGGGGCACCAGGAGCCATCTTCCTGGAATTTGATCTCATCCACATCGGAACATTCATTAAGGATTTCCATAAAGAGGCTGAAAAAATAAAGTTTTCCTTTTGATTCTAAGTGAAATTTTTATTCTAGAGTGAAAAGGCAACACAGTGAAAACGATAAGTATGATCACCTTCCACCCATTGTGTCTACTCTCTCCCTAGTTCCCCTTATCTGATAGGCCTGTAATTACAGCCTTTGCAGATATCAGAAAATAAGATTATCCCAACCTATCCATAGTTCACTCCAACACTACTGAAATTCACAGATTTCCATGCAGAAACAGAAATCATCATCATTTGAACCAAATTAGACAACTGTTATGAGTTAAAAGTTACATTTTGAAGTTAACACCTTTCAGGGATAGGCACATGGAAAAGGAAGACCTATCCTTAGATGTCGTATTTCGATTTCTCCAGAGGAAATATATGGAGACCCAAGAGTTTGCGGGTGCACTTAGGAGATAAACTTACATAGTCCGATACATGGGAAGAGAAATAAGAGAGTCTAATGGCTCCTCCAGTCTAAAGTATTTTGACAAAAAATTGTATGAAATGGCTAAACCTCAAGTCACAAAAGTAGCTACCGACTACCTAACAAAAAATTTTAAGTAACTGTGTAATCTGCAAAGCCAGTCTCTTACCCATCTAGTATTAGGCTCTCGTAAGCTGCCTTTTTGTCACAGACAGGGCAGATCCAGGTAGGCTTCTTTTCATTCATTTGAAGATAAAGAGCAGCATCAAAACATTGCAGGTGTGTGCAAGTCACAGCCCGGCATGGGATTGTCAGTCTCATTTTCCCCAGCTGCAGCAGATGCATTCAGAACAGAAGACAGAGAAACAGGCCTGAGTGGTTAACAATGAATCCAGAAGCATTTGGTGGAAACAACTCTTCCTGCTCACTACAGAGGTGCCCTGGGCTAAGGGTACTGCAAGCAAATCCACCCCATCACAGCACCCAGTGCTCTGAAAGGAAAAATTAAGCCCTGCTCCAAGGCTTCACCACACTGAGAAGAGTCAGGAACATTTCTAATGGACCTGCAACAATGTTATTTACAGGATTTCATCTTTATTAAACAATCTACTCAAGTACCCACTTCTATAATTTTCTTTGAAGACAGTATTTCAGGTGCTTTCCAGAGGTCCAGGTACTTGTTACACTCAGAATAACCAATTTCTACCTGGGAAGAGAACCCGCAAGGCACCATTACCTTGTTATAAGGTGATCAACTTCTTTTTATTTGCTACTGTAAGTGCAGTATAAGCAAAGCCACCAAGATGAAGAGATAAGAAGTTTTACTTATCACTGTATCCTTTAATTATTCTGTCAGCTTGCCTGATTAGCCTCAGCACCTCAATATAGGAGATTAATCCTTCTACAGGCCTCAGTATAGACACAGGAGCAGCAACCTGACTCAGTGCGTCACAACTCTGAGGCATTCACAGCCCTAAGCCACAGCTGGGTGACTGCTCCTACCATCAGGTGCTTGTAGATGCACCCTTCTCCCCAGTGTTTTATCATGACTCATTAATATAAAATATAGACCCAGTGAGGTTTCTAAAGCAAAGCTTTTGAAAAGTAGCCCAATTCTGCACTACAGATGAAAGTACGAATCTATATCTGGAAATTTCCAGCCATACTTACAGGACACATCAGAGACACCCGCAGACTGGTTGTGGCAATCTCACTATCAGGATCTGCAGTTAGTTTTTCTTTAACTAGTAAAATAAATTAAGAAGGTATACACAGAGATCATTATTTCAAATGCTAACCTTGATTCAGCAGTACATGCACCTTTCTTTCAGCTATCTAAAAAAACTAAGCATCTGGAAAGCAGTTCACAATCAAACAGTTTCACTACTTATAAGCAACTGGCAAACTGCATCACAACATTATCTGATGTTGTTTTGCTGCAGCTGCAGTAACAGCCACACAGTTAGCAGAGCACACTCAACCCAACGGATGAAGAGAGAAATAAAACAATTATCAGAGAATGTGTGAGATACAAGTGAAGAGAACTTAGGACATCTAGCTGCACATCACAGCCCAGCACAGTAAGGGCATTCCCTTGTGGCATTCCCACAAGGACATTTCAGATGGGATCTCTGGGTATTCTCCCTAAAAACCCTCACTGAAAAAGAGTGTGATGCCTCACCAACAGCCAAAGGAACCTATGAAACCCCAGGCATGGACTTCTAGAAGAAATTTGCTGTATATTAAGAGGAACTACCAGCTCTCATTTTAAACTAACCACCCTCCAAAAGAACAGACAGGCAAGTTAATTACTTACTTAGTGCTCTTGAATGATCGGGGTTTCTGATACCTTTCATTTTTAACCTCTGCAAAAGCATAGCTGAGGTGAGCTGGCGAACCAGATACACAGACATGGAGTAATTCTAAAAAAAGAATTAAAGATTAAATGTTGATTTAATACAGTACTCCCACTGTGAAAACAGATCACTATTTACACTAGTTGTAGCATACAGTAAAACCAAAAATGTGACTTTTTGCTTAATTGTTATTAAAAGTATGGACAAGTTATTTCAATTCCATTGAAGTCTAACACTGCCAGAATTCTCTGGCCAATCAAGTCTCATTATCCTACTCCAGTTATGACTGGACTAAGAAAAATAATTCCGCAACCAAGAGGCAATCTGGGCTCTTTTCCCGGAAAGATCATTTATATGTCACACATGTCATATATGTAGTCTTTTAAGAACTTCTCACATTCATCTCCTTAATCCTTCCTTTTTTTCCAGTGTCAGTGGGGAGCTCAAAGGATCACAAGACAAAAGATAAATGGTCTTTATGGTACAAACAACACCTTCAGATGATACAGAGATGCCCCAGTTTCCTTGTACCTTTTCTCTATCTTGTTTTGTACTTCTAAGCCCAGCCTTGTTACACCACATCCATTCTGCTGAGCCTGGCCCCACTCCCCATCATTTTCTACTCCTCCCTAACTCACACCACTTGTCAACCTCTTTTGTTCAGCGCTCACTCCCTCTTTTTATCAGTGACTTCTAGGTCACTAATGTAAAGTCTGCAAGCCCCACTGCTGCCGGATAGTAACAGTTTCATCCATGTAACAAGAAAAACCTGTGACCTCTTACCTCTGATGCCAGCGATTTTTGTCTTCTCTTTTATACCCTTTTTATATATTTTTATACCCTTTCCCTTCCCTGGTATCCTCTATACGCTCATTGTACCCTGCACCAACACTACTCATACTTTAGCCCCACATGTTTATAACTCTTGTAGTCTGATGTTTAGCTTAGTTTTGAATCTTGCAAAGTGAAGGAGACCAAACACTCATACCATCTCAGAACTAGGCGTGCCAACCTTGGACGGAGCCTTCTCTCTGGAACATGTTTTTGTAAACTAGGCTGTAATCTCATTTGGGGGGGGTTCATTAGAATAGGGGGCATTTATTCATTTATTAAGTTTCTTGTTGGGGGATTTTAAGTAGATATGCTAATTTTGTGAGGTCCATAAAAATCCGGTATGCGTTGTACAGGGGTTGCTTCCGCTCTCTCGTGCTTCTCAGCATGTTTTCCACCTTTGATGAGTCTGAGCACCTAGGATCCTCTTAAAACCAATCCTATTAAAATCCTATTTTCCCTCTACTGCTGTGTCTGCTTCATATTTTTACAAGCTGATAAGGCATCACTTCCACTCCCCGCCAGGCACCTTTCTATGGCTCCTACACTCCTAGGTACTGTGCAGGAACTCCAAACAACTCCTACAGCCCTGCTCCTCCTTTGACACCTATAGGAAAACCAGTGTTACCTAGAACAGCAGATGAAGTGTTCTAATTGCACATGGAATCAGTAAGAAAAACAGATTTTTTGGTTTTCCCCAAAGAGTAGCCACCCATTGCCTACAGAGAGGATTATACAGGCTCATGTCTGCCCAGCTCTGAGGGGTTTATGCCCCCTAGGCTGAGCAGCCCTCCAGTATCAGCTCAGTCCATGCCAACAAGCCCTTACATGACACCCTCTGCTGTTCCCCAGGGTCTCACTTGGAGGATGAAAAGCTGCGAATTCTGGCACCAACATTAAACCACAGAACTTGCTTCACCTCTCAGGGCAATGTCCAAGCATTCTGAGTCATCTGCTTCCATATGAGTATGTTTTGGCAATACAGGGAAGAAAGCAAGCAGGCATCAGCATGAGAGGCCAAGACCACACACAGGACTGTAGCCATTTTAAGATTCTGTGCTTTGATTTGGAAATAACAGCTCAGATCTTTCTCTCCATCCCTGCTCTAGAAAATCATCCTTTGATGTCAGCACTGCCCTTCATTTATTTTTGAACATTAGCTTTCCATCCAATTTCTTTTTAAAATTTTAATATAAAAGTGTATATGGGAGTCTCCTTGAAACATGTGGTATCTTTAGTCCAGAGAATTTGATTTTGAAGAAAAACTTATAGATGAAATGATTTTGATAACTGCATCTGAATTTACATAACCAGTCACAGGTAAGAAATAAGTAGTTCTTAACTTGCCAACAGCTGAAAAGGTGTAACAGTTACTTAAACCTAGGATCAAGTCAGAAATTCCTTGCACTCCCCTTTTCTTTCATTAATAAATCTACAGAGGGATTTACTATTCACATCACAAAAAGTTTTTTTGACACATATTTCAGGCAAACCCTAAAAGCAGACTTTCTTGGGTGAATCCTGTCAGGAAATCTTTCCATCTGTACGTGAATCTCACACATGTTACTGAAAACAACCATAGTTCTAGACCAAACTGTGTCTCCTGGCACTAATAATAAGTTCAGCCACCTAACACAAAACACTTGCCAGCCACATCAGGCAGTAGGGGAGCATGAATGCTCAAACAGGTTATTTAGACAACTTCCCACATCCTACAGAACACGCAGGTTACCTTTCCAATTTCAGAAGCCCAAGAAATGGAAATCTGGTTTGGCACTGCTGACGACAGCCGAACTAGAGATGTGATATTCAAGGGGCGCCCAGGTCTCTTCTGCTCAATTCCATTTTTTGGTGGTGGAGCATATCCCTGTGGGAAAAAAGGGCAACAGATGTGTTACCCAGTCTCCCCACTGTACTCTGAAACTGCTGACACAGTCTTGTTAGTTTTAAACAGATCTAGAAGAAGCAAGTAAACTTAGAGGCTCTCTAGGCTGGAGAGCAAAGCCAACATTTATTCTGAGAAATACCAGTCTTTCACAGTGTAGCACCGTAAGTCAAACAGAGTGATAAGGCATTTGTTGTTTTAAAGGGGTTTTAAAGAAGTGCTGAAAAGGTGGGAGAGAACACAGTTTGAGTCCAGGTAAGTTCACTCAAAGGGTAAAAGTTCATGTGGATGTTTTGTCCTTTTTTTCCCCCATGCCCTGCTGGAACAGAGAGAAACATCACAAGGTCATAGCCTTAGTGACAAAACAGAGCAAGTAACGAAGACTACAGTGTTTCACATGCTGAAAACACTTCACTGATTAAGAAACAATTAAGCCTTGTTCCAAGAGGGCCACATCTCCACAGTGACTGCTTTGCCTTGTATCAACTATACCTGGCCCTATTAGCAATAGGTGTCCTCTGCCAAGGCCCCTGAAGAAGGACCGTACATGGAGTACCAGCTGTGTTTAAGAGATCACAGAATCAGAACAGTTTGGGTTAGAAGCGACCTTAAAGATCATCCAGCTCCAGCCCCCTCGTCATGCAATAAGCCTGCAGCTTATTCCTCTCACCCTGCATCTGTCACGATGAAAACAAGCCAGTCTGCCACAGCTACCCTGAGAATCCCTGCTCTGACCTTACAGCCAGCCTGCAGTCACTCATCTCAAACTCATCCTGCACCTGAAGGATGCCACTAAGGGACTGCAGCTCTGCATCTTGCACAGACCTTACTGATGCATTTCATTTAACTCAAGACAGCATTGTTTTATACAAGAAACTCACCCAGAAAGGATATGCTGGCAAAAAAAGACGTATTTCTTTAAGCAGAGAAACACACACATTCATAACCTAGTGCTTGGGAAAGGAGTTACTTTGAAAGATGCTAAGTGTGGAGATAAAAACAATAATAATAATTTTAAAAAATTATAAACAGCCTCTTCCACTCATTAGCCCAGTATGCCCTGAGTGCTTTTTCCCAGAACACAGAGGCAGCAGACACACACATGGGAACTGCAGACAATTTTGCATCCAAAAGATAGAATGACTTCAGAGGAGAGTGAATAAAAGTTCTCTTCTATTTCCTAATATTTTTTCTTTTCTTTTAGAGACAGACTCTGCAGTGCACACGCGTTATTTCACTGAAGCTTTTAGTGTTTTCTTCCATAGAGCTTGTCCTTTAGAACAGATTTGCTTTCGCACTCCTACAACAATTTGGAACTTTCCCCTCCTTTTCTTCTAGGAGCTAGGAGCACTCTGCTTGCCTCCCAACCCGCATGGCCTGGCACTGTTTAGTCAGGCTGCCAACTCTAATGGCAAGGAACTGCCAACATTATTTGGGCTTTGAAGTCTTCCATGCTTCTCCCAACACCACATTATTCAAGGCAGGTATCATCTGCTACAGCATGGAAATTCAGCAAGAGAAAGCACAACTGCCCTTTTATCTGGCTGTTCTCAAAAACACAGATACAGGAAACATGGTGTTAACATGAGCACAACCTGGAGCAGTACTAACACATGGGCAGCATTTGTCTGAAGCTTCTGCTAAAGACTGCAGGCAAAGAGATGACAAAGAACAATGTACAGACATCTGCAGAGGCATGAACTGCCCTACCAGGTAAAGATACAAGTTCAATTATGAACTGTGCAAGTGGGCAACAGAAGCTGGGATCACTGATTAATTACCTAACGCTACTGCAATGGACAATAGTGGTCTTCGAGGCAAAGAAATTATCTTACGCTTCCTGCAACAGAAAGAAATCACCAGATGACGCAGAGAGGGACCAAATTAAAAAAAAAGTCAGCAGAAGCACTCAGACTGAGACTCTATTTGTCATTCAGCTCATAGTGAATGAGAAGGGGAAGGGAAGTTGCCAAGACAATAGTGATTTATTCACGTTCTCACCTAAAGCTCAGCTGAAGAGATTAAAGAATCATCTTATCATGTGAAGGAAGAACCTAGAAGATTTAGGTCTAAAGCAAAGTAATAATCCAAAATAAGTAGCAGTTTCTGCCACAACTGTAACATGTTACACACAAAATGGAGAGCACAACACAGCACAGAAGGGTGTAAACCTTATTAAAAGACAGAATCAGCTGACACTGATGTCCACAAGATAACATCAGACCTAATTCGTTTTGGTTGGCTGCTGAAAGACAATCTGCAGAAGACAAAACCCTCAAGTTTATCACACAGAATGTTCTAACTGGCATTTGCAGAAAATACTGACCAGAAAACATGAGAAAGAAACCTTGTTATAACCCGAAGACCGGAGCAGGAGGAAGAAAACCTAAAGAGTCTCATTTAAGCTGACCCAAAAAAAAAAAAAAAAAGCAGTCACAGTTGCATAAAGGAGGAGGTAAGGTACAGGACAATACATCTGACACACCAAGGTGGATACAAACATTCTGAAATAGAGGTTTCACACCTTCTCTCTCCACACAGCATCTTTCCAAACCCACTGCTTAAAAAACCCTCTGTACTATAACTTTTCCCATCTTTTATAGCCTCAAGAACTATTTCTGAATGGGTTGTGTAAGAGTTTCACTCTGTTCTACTGAAAGAAAAAAGAGAAACCCATTGCAGAGATACTTTGAGAATGAGAGAGCTTTTCCCTTTCCGTCTACATCCAAGCCTCGAGGTGACCCTGTGACTACAATTTTTGCAACATGTGAAACATGACTGTCAACAGTGTTCTGTTACAGCACCAGCACATGCTAGGAACCCTAAAACGTGTCTGTTCTTCATCCCCACAACAAAATGTGCTCTAACCAGACAGATGCAGAGCAGTGAAAAAGTGGCACACAGGAGGCTCATGCCATTCCCTCAGAAAAAGAAGGAACTCAAACCTATCACAAATACAGGTAGCCTACACAGAGAAGGCTACCAGCCTCAAAAAAACTCGGTCTGAGGACGTGTGAGGAGGATTCTCCATGCAGACACTGGATTGTTTTTGACATTATTTAGTTATGTTAACTGCAAAAGATGAAGTTTGCTATAGGGAGCTTAAACACAATTAGTCTGCACAGAAGCTGTAACACAACTAACAGCAGTAATGGCTATCTCACACAGCAAATGAACAAACCCCATGCCTAACATCAGAGAAATCTGAGTGATAACAAACTGCTTGACTGTTTTTGCAAGCTAACATTACAGAAAAACACATACACACTCCACAAGTCACCAAGAAGCCACAAATACATACATATGTACTTACCGGCAATGGGAACAGCTTCCCATTTACTTTAATGCACAAACTATTAGGGTAATTATCCTCTTGAGGGCAGCTTGTCTCTGCTAGGCATAACCTGCATCCATAGAAAGAGAAAGCATCATTTTCAAGTGCCCCCAAAAACACCCATTAGCCAATTAAGTTTTCAGAGAACACTATACAAAACATACCTTAGCTGAACTTGGACTGTGTAATCTCTCCTGCCTCCAGGCAAGAAGTCCCTGTGACAAAGAGAAAGAAAAAGAGAAGTACCACTTAGACAGCAGGACTCATAGTGCAGCCATACACACAAACAACTGACATACCTGCCCCAGCATCACAAAACCTTGCTCTTATGTTTCCTTTATTGAGCTATGAACACTCTACAAGTGACATTTCTGTTTAACTACTGCCAAGTTACACAGGACTTAAGGATCAGCATCCTCTGCCAAAAATTCATAGCAACAATAAAGTAGGATGCTGCCAGGGATGAGAAAGCACCTATGAATTCTCACAGTTTACAGCATCAACCCTGGGACAAAAGAGAAAAACAGGCTTCCACTCCTGCAGCCAGGAAACATGCAGGGAAGAGAAGCTTCCCACCTCTCTAAACAGTGACAACTATTTGGAACCAAGTAATTGTTAACTCTTTAACAGGGTAGGATTTACCCAAAATGCACACATATTCTGTGCATAATTGCTCCTGAAGAAAACAGAACAGCTATAAACTCAGCATAACTTCAGCAAGGATTATCATTCTGCATCTGCAGAGTAAGTGATGCATATAATGAACCACAACCCCACACTTTCTCCTGAAATTTTGTAGAAGTTTACCTACACTCTGCCACACCCATACTTCTTACCTGGAAATACAGATTTCTCTGACCTGCTGAGGTGTTAAAGCAAAGATAAAAAACTTCTCCTGGAACCTCTGAATACTGCTCTGAACTAGAAAAAGAAAGACACAAAAGAGGTTGAACCATGGTGATTAAAGCCATTGATTAAAATAGGAGCTGCAGATGAGCTTTTCCAGGAACAAGGCATAAGTCACTGAATATACTCAAATGGTGGTTGAACTGCATGTAACTGTTAACAAAAAACAGCAATGGAACAAATCTTTCATTAAACTACATTCAAATGGTTTAATATCACATGCTGACAACTACTGTAAGGTACTCCAGGAAGAGAATGTGCACCAGAAGTTATTAACAGACAGCTAGAAAATTCCAAAACAGCTAAAGGTAATGAAACCTTTGCGGAGTAAGACAGGGAGCACAGCCCCTCATGCCAGAGAAGCCAGCTAGACCTCATGTCTGGAATTACCCTTCAGTGGCATCTGATTGAAAAGAAAATAAATACAATATTCACATCAGAATCCGACTTGTGTGTCAGTGGTGGGAGTCAGTCATATTTTAGTATTTAAAGTCCACAGTATGCACATGTTACTTTCCTACTTTCCTTAAAGTTGAAAAGTTAGAAATCTTCACCTGAAATAAAGGCAGATTAGACATGTGCACTTTAAAATAAGCAGCGGGGAGGACAAATGTTAAAATACTGCAGCTAAACCAGGCAAATTTGGAAGAGCTGGACTGCTTTGCACACTGTGACATTCAGGGGAGATTGTTTCTGTGCCCAGAAAAAATAAAATACACAAAAATGAGGCAAACATGAAATGGAACCCAGATGGAACAAACACATACTAAGTTCCTCAGACTCAAAGGAACACTCAAATTCCAGATAGCTAGAGTTTGCACATATGTACACACACACCACAGAGAGCATTCAATACTTCAGAGTAATACCATGTAAACAAGAAATGTAAAAAAAACCCAGTGGAAATATTTTGCTATTTAATTCAGTGTGGGTTAAAACTAAACCCCACACTGACAGCTGGGCTCTCATATTAGTGCAAAGGAATACCACACTCATCCCTTCTACGACTATACTCCCAGCTCTCTATAACCTCTTATTTCAATACTTAACTCCCAAATGCACAAAAAATGTGTGAGTGTCACCATGCACAAAGAGAAGTGACAACAGGCACTGTAATTAATGTTTGTTAGTAAAGTTTTCTGCTTTAGGTACTGGAGGATGGCAGATGGTCAGAATACACCTCACTGAGGAACAAGTCACAGCCTAAAAGACTTTACGATCAGTTAAGAAACAAAAATGTTTAAGAGTATACAAATTATTTTACAGACATATTACTAAACAGTTAGGGAATATTTTTTGCCATGTAAGGTAAGCCAGACTGAATTTCAAGACAGAAAACATTGTTCCAAATAATTTAAAATGTTCAAGACTGAGGCACTAGAAGATGAACCGGATTTTAGATTTTTTCAGAAGACAAATATCCACTCCCTGTTCTAACATACAGTATTGCAAAAACCTGAAGGTTGAGAAACTTAACTACTCTGAGCACAACACTGAACATCGCAGCACAAAGTATCTATTTCAGTGCCAGATATGAGAGCCTGCAAAATTGTTGCAGTGAAATATGGTTACAGTAACAAACCAATGAACTTGTTCTCTTTACTCTGTTACAACTTGCAAATTACTGACCCTGAGAAAATTGTTCCTCATTTACACTAGGCATAAACTTCAGGTCCAAATCTTTCAGCCAAAAAATGGAGGTTCAGACTAGGTATTAGGAAACATTTTGTTACCAAGAACGTGGTCAAACATCAGAACAGGCTTCTCAGAAAGGCAGTCAATGCCCTAAGGCAGCACTGTTTAAGAAGAATTTGGGCAATGCCCTTAACTATTGCTCTCTAACTTTAGGTCAAGCAGTTGGATGATCATTGTAGGTACCTTCCAACTGAATTATCCTGCTCTAGAATTTAATATTAAAAAGACAAAGGCCTCAATCATATTACTTTTACAACACAGAACACTATTTTCTGAAGCGTAGCTTTGCACTTTTGGGGAAAATGGTGAAGAAAGGGAAAAAGTAAAGATGTAAAAGGAAAGGGAGTTTCCACTTGTCCCCAGCTGCAAAAAGCCATCTAAGTCTGGACTCAGTATTGTCAGAAGCAAAGCTTATTTAAGGAATTACGCAAGCTGCAGAGGTATTAAACACTTACCTAGACTCGTGGGTTTAATGAGCACATCGAGCACATCGTAAAAAGGTAAGCTTTTCAGCTGAACATCAGGATGAACAGGTGGGATCGGAGGGGATGGCTGCTGCATCTCAAAGTGGGGCTGCTTAGTGTCTTGAAGGAGCACGGAACTGACAGGCGAGGACGGAGACTGAGGTGTGACTGAAGTCGAAGGGAGTGGGTGAATGCCTGCAACAGCCAGGTCAGGCTCAACTGGAGAGGAACTGCTGTCCAAGTTGAAAGCTGCAGGTTTTATAGCTGATAAATCCGACAGTCCTTCAATTGTCCTTGGGTACCGACGCCTATAGAGTTCTCGGATTTTGATCTGAACTGCTGGGCTGCAGCCACTCTTCAGTAAGTGCAGTGCCCTCATCAGGAGGTCATGTTTGCGCCCACTTTTATTACGTCCAGCAAATCCCAGCAGCACTTGCAGTTCAGAAACACGAAAACTTGATACCATATTCTAGAAAGGAAAGAGAGAAAAGAACAGGTGAGCCAACAGCACCGCAAGGAGGCCTTTTCAAGAAGCATGGTGCGGCATCTTTCATCATCTAATCTGACAACTTATTACTCGGTTATGGGTACTGCCCACACCTTACAGAACACAACAGTACAGTTAGTTTAAAATGAAGAAACAAAGTGTCCAGGATGCAGATTGAGTTGGCTTGTGTTAACGAGAGATTGGTTTCCACACTCAAACAATAGTAACAACAAAATCTTAAATTCACAGCACAAGCTGTACCACAAAAAATCTGTCTCACTTTGTGGAATGAAATACCAAACCAAAACAAACTAATCAGGTGAATCAGTATTATCACCTGTCTTCCAATACATTTTAAGCACTTCCTTATTTTATTTCTTAGTTTCTGAATAGTTTATTGTGAAATTCCCATTATTTTGGACACTGTGTTAAAGGCATGCATAAACAGGCACATCAGGTTTCACTGCTGAAAGAAATGCACAGCAAGGCAGACAATTCTTCAAAGATCTCTTCAAAACATACAGTACTATTTACTTGGTTATCAGGGTTAGTTGTGGAAGATTAAGGATTGAACTATGCAGTTAAGAAATTAGACTCCTTCTGTTGATGGAAACATAGATTAAAAAAAAATTAAAAGCCTACTATCCAAAAGGAAATAATCTTCTGCCCCATTACTACAAAGGAGCAACATCACACAGGTGCATGATCTCACATTTTTGTGAGCAAGTCTCCATTTCAGAGGTATAAATTGTCCAGAATACTTTTAACCAACTTCCTTCCTATTTCTGCAGGGTTCTTCCACTGTAACAAGGAGGGAAAGTTTTTAAAGGTGAAAGAACACTTGCCTTCAATCCCTACTGCTGCACCATGACAACTCCAGACTCGAGGACTGGAGATGAAGGTGCTAACAGCAGGTATGAAATAGCAGACATCTGGGATCATAACATGTATTTTTAAAAACAGTTCAGAAGTGCAGTTGGACTTTCCTTAAAGCTTTGGGCACTCATTTCAGAAGGGATACCGCTCAAAACACAGCGTTTTAACTTTACCTTCCAAGTCCTTACTACACAGCATTAAAACTCATGTTCTAGCACACAGCTGACCTCAGCTGAAGTTTTAACACAACTTTTGCCCAAACATTGAGTCAGTCACCAAAACGTCAACCCCCCCGTGCCCCTGGCTTGTTCCCTGTTCACTCCTTAATATTGTGAAAATTGTTTTGGCAGTAAGACAGACTAGGGAATTGTGTCAGATGAAAACAGAACTTAAAATCACAGAATCATTTAAGTTGGAAAAGACCTCCTAGACAATCAAGT
The DNA here is from genome assembly GCA_036630365.1 of Acanthiza pusilla. Classification (NCBI taxonomy): domain Eukaryota; kingdom Metazoa; phylum Chordata; class Aves; order Passeriformes; family Acanthizidae; genus Acanthiza; species Acanthiza pusilla. The sequence goes on along the minus strand of JAXCHO010000032.1, from coordinate 1,608,798 downwards.
CCAATTGTTCCTCCAGCATGCCAAGGCCACCACTAACCCATGTCCCCAAGTGCCGCATCCACACGGTTTTTAAATCCCTCCAGGGGTGGGAACTCCACCACTGCACTGGGCAATTTGTGCCAGGGCTGGACAACACTCTTGGTCAAAAAATTTTTCCCAGTATCAAATCTAGACCTTCCCCAGTACAACTTGAGGCTCATTCACCTTGTCTCATCCCTCATTACCTGAGAGCAGAGCCCAACACCTCCCCAGCTCCCTCAGCTGCCCTCTCAGTCGCTCCTGGTGCTCCAGCCCCTTCCTCAGCTCCGTTCCCTTCCCTGGACATGCTCCAGGCCCTCAGTGTCTCTCTTGTCATCAGGGGCCCAGAGCTGTCCCCAGCACTGGAGGTGCCCCAGCAGTGCCAGCACAAGGGACAGGCACTGCCATGGACTGTGGGCCACACCATGGCTGGGACACCATGGGCACCATGTCCACCTGGGCACATGCTGTCCCAAGTCCACGTCAATGGCTACTTCTTGTGCCACTAAAACACAGCAGGAGTAAGCAGCCACCACCTGCCTTTTCAAGAGCCATATTATTTATGCACATCAAAACAACCATCTAAAATACTATGGCAGAAACCTCACTTGGCACATCCTTTCCTCACAGTTGATGAGGCAAGGTTATCATATTTCAGACCCTAATTTTCAGCATTTCAACAGAGGCTGTTTGGATCCAGTGACACTTCTATCAAGAAGCTGCTCTGATCAGAGCTAACACAGCAGCCTTCACACAGATATTCCCCCAACACCCTGTGTATCAATGGACTCAGAAGCTGGCAAAAACAATCATGTAAGGCACTGAATGGCTCACTCAAACTTCTGAAGAGGTCAACAGCAGATGTCACCTTAATTTCACCCCAGCAACTTCTCTCAACAACGAAACAATACAAGATGGAGAATGTTATTTTCCACGTGGCATTCCCCTTCTACTTTCCCTTACTTCCAGTCAAATACAGTGACAAAAACAAAGTGTTTCAGCATTCATTAAAAATGGCTTGAAGTACTGGAACAGCTTTATAGTTATGACATAAAAGAGAAACTGTGTTAAAAGATAATACTGGTATTCATGAATTTACAGAAAACGTCACATTGTATGCTTCTATAGATAGCTGCATAAGCTTGATATCAACGCCAGCTCCTTTATTTCAGATGCAGGCAGTAAGCATGATGCTGGATTCCATAACCACAATGCAAATGAGTAAAATAATTCTTTACACTGAGATTAAGGAAACAGCATGTATTGCAAAATACTATCTATACCCTGCCTGCTGCCTTCTGTGCATTCCTGCAAGTTAATCAAGGTGAAATGTGCAGTCAGTCACGCCTCAACACAGCTAACATTTCATACAAAAATTCCACAGACTAACGCTTTGTTACAAGATGGATTTCATTTTACTAGAAGATGTAGCCAGGCTTCAATACAATAGTCATAAAGATTTTTAATTAACACCCACATTAAAAAAGCTTGTGAGTATAAAAAAATACACCTAGTTTTGTCCATCAGTGCAAAAATCTCACATAGGCTTTACCAAAAAATTTCTAAGGTTTACAGGAAGAACTTAAAAATAGCCTTTAAGACATATTCCCCCTAAAGCTGATTCCACCTTCCCTCTAAGGCAACAACAACCTTGTGTATGAAAACACACTTTGCAGTGCCTAAAGGGCTCCAGGAGAGCTGCAGAGGGACTTGGGACAAGGCATGGAGAGACAGGACACAGGGAATGGCCTCCCACTGCCAGAGGGCAGGGTTAGATGGAATATTGGGAACGAATCCTTGGCTGTGAGGGTGGAGAGGCCCTGGAACAGGTGCCCAGAGCAGCTGTGGCTGCCCCTGGATCCCTGGAAGTGTCCAAAGCTGGCTGGATGAGGCTTGGAGCAACCTGGGACAGTGGGAGGTGTCCCTGCTCATAGGGGTGAAGCTTTAAGGGCCCTTCCAAACCAAACCTATGATTCTGTACTTATCTTCCTACTCCATTTACAATTATAAAGTGGACATCCATTACCATCAACAAACTTTTATGAAGACATATGTCTGAGAACATTTATGATCATGGTGCAAGGCAATAGGGCTTCCAACAAACCCTTAACAAGTTATTTTCTTTGGTTTTCCAGCATATTGCAGAAGACTGCAGCCTCATTATTAATATGCTTTTCACATCACTCAATTAAGATTAGATATTCAAGCTGTGTCATGTACATGCCATTTTCTCTTAAGAAGTTCTTTACAGCTGCACAGCCCAATAAAAAAAGCTTTTTTAACACAAAACCAAAGCCATTTTAGTTTTAACATTACTCCATGAACACAAAGAGCAGCTTGACAGAACTCTAAGGAAGGAAATCAGACTGGTTAATTCAAGCATTTTCATATTCCAGAAATATTTTTCCCCTGAAATTAATACTTGAAGGTCATAAGAAATTTCACAGGTTGTTTTGTTTCTTATGGTTAAACTCCAGCAACCATGATTCATCAGCACCAACACCGTTCTAAAGCATTAAGCCGTAGGTGTATCTGGAATGGCATTAATTGCCCAGGGAGGATGATGTTAAGGAGCCCAGGAAATGCTGACATCCCACTGAAATTAAGGGGCAGGTGTGTTTCAAAGCAAAGTAATGGATCAAACATCTCTCCAAACAAGAGCTGTGTGATTCTCCACACACCCCCTGCAATACTAATAGTCACTGTATGTATGTATACATATATATGTATACATGAATGCAAGGTAACTGAAAATGCCTGTCTGATTCTTGACATACATCTACAGTAAGCACCAACAACTGTGGCTTTTAGGGCAAGTACTGCTCAAGCAGAAAACTGGACACTTGCACCGCAGAAGCAATCCAGCCTACTCAGAAGTACTGGTCAGCCTCCCCCAAGAGCTCTGCTTCAGCCCCAACAGCTTCCAGACAATGTCGGTTGTGTCTGAATGCTCTGTACAGAAGGGACACACTAAGGACAGGTTCCACAAATCCTCACTCCTGACTTTAAGCCCTTTCATGGACGTTCAGCAAAGAAGTACATCTGTGACATCTTTTGCAGCAAATTTGCGTACATGCTGACTTACACCAGGCTAGAAATGGGTAATGCTGGTAAGGAAAAACAACCTGTGCCTTCAGATGGTTGAAGACGGCTCTGCTGAATGTAAATGTGTTCTCAAACTGATATAACCATAGATAAAGAAATGCAAGGCACAGGGAAAAATGAAGATGCCACTACTGAAATCCATGTCAGCAGTACAGGACAGTAAAAGCAGCTCTAAAGAAAACCACAATCAGTGCAAATCATAACCACCAGATGATGGAGATTTTCCTCTGAACTGGCTCTAGCCTAGATCCTAAATTAGGAATTAGCTCCAAAGTTGCATGCACTTAATAACAGCAAAAATCCTAAGTTAAACAAACACAAGTATTTAAAACATTCAAAACAAAGCATGGGCCACTTCACTGCAGCCTCCTTTTCAGAATACCCTAAACTACATTATCTCCTTCCTCTCCCCTTAACAGTATCTCAGCACAGTCAGTAAACTGCTAATGACTGTAAACATAACAAACTTTTAAGGTGCCTTGATGAATCTCAGGGATCTGGAATAGTGACTGTGAACACATGGAGAACACATGAATTTCGTGCAAGCACAAGGTAACAGCACATTATCATAGATTATTAGGAGTATTTTATCAGCATTTATGTTATTTAATACACTCAATTTAACTGTAGCCTAAGGATCATTACAGCACCACCAGCAACTTCTCAGTATCTGTTCTGTCCACCATCTTAAGTTTAACCCAGATAGTCATGCGGAACTTGATTTCTAAATGAAAAACCTAAACTGATATTACCACAGATTAAATAAAACAGTGTTTGGCAATGAGCTTGGGGAGAACACGTGAAAATAGCTCTCAACATTTTCTTGTTAGCAATTTATCCCTAACGCTGCTTCACCTGGTAAATGTGAGGCAGTCATTTACGCTGTCTTTCCAGACTGGAAAAATAATCCAAGAGGAGTCAAAAGACACCAACTCAGGCATGAACAAGAGATCCAATATATAAAAGAATAAGACTTCAACTTCTGTATTTTCATATGCTATCCAAACCACATTGCTCTTCCCATTTGAATCGTGTGAGTTCAGTACTGGGTGTGCAAGAGCAGAAAGTAAAAGTGGGACCTAATTCCAGCATTTATGGACCTGATTTTCCAGTAAATTTTGTGCAATTTCTCCTGCCAGAGAGGATATATTAGCACACTTCCATCTATCCCTTCCCAACCAAATGAGTTCTTTTCCACAATGACTATGAAACTGAGCACTAGTGTCACAAATTAGCTTTGGCACAGGCATAGCTACTTGCCTATAAAGAGCCTTCTTTTTTGCCTCACAAAGATGACACTAACAAGTTACTTCAAAACCTGATTAAACACAAACTATGAGACTGATGCTGTCACCTCCTAGAGATCAGTTTCAAAGACTGCATGCACTCCACATTATTTGTTTCCAATTTAGAGTCAGGATGCCAGCAGAAACACAGGGGACCCAAGAATACTCTCAAGTAATAATATGTAACTGATCCTCTTATCTGCAGTATTTTGTTGAGATGCAACAAGCTTCAAGCCAAATCTTGGCGAGTTCAGAATCTGTTGGGAGCTGGAATTGTTCTCTCACAGATGGCTCTCAGAAGGAGCTGTAGTTCCCCACTTCTGGGCCAATTCTGTTAAAAAATGTGTCTACTCGTCATCTCTAGCCTCCACGCCAGACTGGTTCTGCTCCACATCCGCCTGTGCCTGTGTAATTCCTTCAGCATTTACTGGGCTGCTCTGGAGAGGGGATTATGGATAAAGGTATGACCCAGGTTTAAAAACCACATCTGTGAACAGCAGCTCTGGAAATGGTATCTCAAAACTAACTATACCTCACAACTAGATGCAGTTGTGCTCTCCACATCTTCTCAGCCACTCCCTAACATTCCAGAAACCAGTGATCTACAGAGATCAATACTAGTTAATAAAGGATTAATCAGATGGTCTGAAACAGCAAGCCATAGACCAGACATTTTCACCAATATCTTGGAAAGTTGCAATTGTGGTTACAGCTGCTTCAAAAACCTTCAATAACACCAAAAATTTCCAAAAGTCGGGATGTAACAGCAGGTTTCTTTGAGTCTGTTTTCTTACACTACAGCCTCTCAGTTACAACCCTTGCGTCTCAGCTCCAAAGAACTTTTACTGTGAAGATCCAGAGGATGCCAGGACAACTCCTAACAAATATTAAAATGATCCTTTGCCCTGATCCTTTGCCACTGCTCCTGCATGTTTCCCTCAAGAAACAGGGTTTAAGAGAGAACTCTGACCTCCTGCCTTTCGTCAGTCCTTAACAAATTACTAAAACAAATTCCACTCTAAAAATGGCCCAAGTGGCCTTTTACAAGGCAGGTAGAGATGACATACTACAGGAAACTGCAATCAGCAAGAGAGCAGCAAACAATACTGCCATAAAAACACTCAGTACATTAATCTATAAAGCAGCCATTTCAGAACACACCTAAAGGTCAATTCACAAAATCTTCTGGGGGTGGGGGAATCTCTCTCATCTTTAGTCAAAAGCAGGATGATTTCATTGTCTGAAAAAAACGTAAGCCTCGAAACCAAGTGCCTGGTATTAAGAACAAGCACATTCAAACACATCCTCAAATGCAAAAAGTAAAAAAGAAAAGCTCAGCCAAAGCCTTGCAGACATGAGGCAGACAACTACATTCTGTTCCAAAACCATACCTGATGCTTTCCCAAAACAGGCCATGAATTATTATCAAATGGATGCTGAACATTTAGGGAAGCTCAAGGCAAACAGATTAAACGCACAGGCACTCCAGTTTACAAATAAGATTAATGGGAACATCAAAAGATATGTCTTCAGACTTTTTAACTAGTGGCACCTCTTTTTCTGAGTGATGAAAGGGCCCTGCAGTTGGCCTGAAACACAGTTCCCTTTTCTCTCCATACTTCCTGTATTACTTCTGGCAAGCAACTAAGGTGCATAGATAATTTCAAAGGTATTTAGGTACCTAATTCCCTGAGGGAGGCTATCAATACTTCTGGATACCTAGATAAGCGATTACAGTGCTTTAGGAGAGGCAGATCACAGCTCCAGCTCAAGACTGGAGAGGAAGAGATAAAGGAAGAAGAGTCACCACCGGCACAAAGTTTATACTGGGGCCTTGGCCAAACCCTTTGAGACACCTAGGAATGAGGGCTGGGAATGGATGAGGACACTAAGCAAGAAAACATGTAAACACAAACACGTTTAAAGGGGGAAAAAAAACCCAACAACACAAGGTTCACTTACAAAAAGCAAGCCAACAACCCCTAAACCTAAAACTGAGACAGAGCACTGTTGTCACCAGACAAAGAAATCCAGTTCTTTCCACTATATTTTTTAAGTGAGCTCCTCAGCTGTACTACCAGTGTTAGGGGTGGAAGAACACTCAGCATGGGAAAGTCTCTGGCAACGGCAGCACATTTCCCACTGCGGGTTACACCAACACCAGCTCTCTTCTTCACTAAAACCCAGCTCACAGCGGTTCCTATTTAAAGGCTTTTAGAGCTCCTGTAACAAAGTCTACGTGAGGGGCGGGAGCGGCCTGCACACAGAATGCCCAAGACAAATTCCGTTTCTGCAGGTGTGGATGCTGCTGAAAGACAACCTCCTCCTTCCACACAAAGGTATCAGCGGATTGTTCAGGAAATAGGAGGAAAAACACAAACTATGCAGTCAGCTCTTTGTGTACACACCTTAACAAAATGAAAGGACGCACACGCACACACCCACTCCGACAAAATCGGCTAGAATCCATCACCACAACATGAAAGATAATGAACCGAAAATAAAACAGGTCTGAAAAGCAGCACTGGGTTTCACGCTGGGCAGGCACTGCTTTCCCTGTTGGAAAGCGGTCCACGGATTTCCAGAGATTCCGCAGTTATCAGCATTTTTAACAGCCCGGTGGTTATTCACCGCCCTCCCTTCAGCTGCACGGGGCGCGGGGCCCAGCAGGAGCCATGCGAGCCCTGGGGCCGCTCGGCAGCGCCGAGTCGGCTTCAAAATGTCGGGAGAAGCGGGCAGAACACCCCCGGCGGCGGCAGCAGCAGCAGCAGCAGCAGCAGCACAACCCACACGGCGGAGACGAGAAACCGGGCACTGACAAGGAGGGTCTCCCCGGGCAGACCCCGCCGACCCCCGGGAAGTCGGGGTGGCCCCGCTCCTTCCTTCCCTCCCTCCCTCCCTCTCACCCTAGGGATGGCGCCGGCCTCCCAGCACCGACATCTCGCCCCCGCCACCTCTTCTCTCCCTCCTTCCTCCTCACCCGCAGCTCCTCGAAATCCGCCATTTTCTACCCGCCGCCGCCGGCCGCTGCCGCCACCATCATCGTGCACCCGGAGCGCGCTCCCGGCACGTGACGGGGAGGGCGGTCCGGCGGGAAGGGCGGCAGGGAGGGGCGGGGGGCCGTGAGGGGAAACGGGCCCGGGGTGGCACGGACACAGCGGGAACCCTGAGGGGAAACCGGCCCGGGGTGGCACGGACACACCGGGAACCCTGAGGGGCAACCGCCCGGGGTGGCACGGACACACCGGGGACCGTGAGGGGAAACCGCCCGGGGTGGCACGGACACACCGGGGACCGTGAGGGGAAACCGCCCGGGGTGGCACGGACACACCGGGTGCCCTAGGGGAAACCGGCCCGGGGTGGCACGGACACAGCGGGAACCCTGAGGGGAAACCGCCCGGGGTGGCACGGACACAGCAGGAACCCTGAGGGGAAACCGGCCCGGGGTGGCACAGACACACCGGGGACCCTGAGGGGAAACCGGCCCGGGGTGGCAAGGACAGACCGGGAACCCCGAGGGGAAACCGGCCCGGGGTGGCACGGACACAACGGGAACCCTGAGGGGCAACCGGCCCGGGGTGGCACGGACGCACCGGGGACGCTGAGGGGAAACCGCCCGGGGTGGCACGGACACACCGGGGACCGTGAGGGGAAACCGGCCCGGGGTGGCACAGACACAGCGGGAACCCTGAGGGGAAACCGGCCCGGGGTGGCACGGACACAGCGGAGCCCTGAGCAGAAACCGGCCCGGGGTGGCACGGACACAGCGGAGCCCTGAGCAGAAACCGGCCCGGGGTGGCACGGACACACCGGGAACCCTGAGCAGAAACCGGCCCGGGGTGGCACAGACACACCGGGGACCCTGCGGGGAAACCGGCCCGGGGTGGCACGGACACACCGGGAGCCCTGAGGGGAAACCGGCGCGGTGTGGCACGGACACACCGGGAGCCCTGAGGGGAAACCGCCCGGGGTGGCACGGACACACCGGGAGCCCTGAGGGGAAACCGGGCTACAGTAGCACAGACACACCGGGTGCCCTGAGGGGAAACCGGCCCGGGGTGGCACGGACACACCGGGGACCCTGCGGGGAAACCGGCCCGGGGTGGCACGGACACACCGGAGCCCTGAGCAGAAACCGGCCCGGGGTGGCACGGACACACCGGGGACCATGAGGGGAAACCGGCCCGGGGTGGCACGGACACACCAGGGACCGTGAGGGGAAACCGGCCCGGGGTGGCACGGACGCACCGGGAGCCCTGAGGGGATAGCTGTGTACCCACACGCCTGTAGGTACTGGCCTCAACTCCACGGAGCTCCGGCAGGAGCTCCGGGGTGTGAAGAATTCATGCGGTCCTGAAGATGATCCCAGAGGGATCACGGAATCACAAAATAAAGATGATCTCTGAAGATCACCCAGTCCAAACCCCTGACAAGGTGGGGTCACACAGGAACTTGTCCAGGTAGATTTGGAAGGTCTCTCAGAGGCAGACTCCCGAACCTCCCTGGACTCCCACTTCCAGGGCTGTGCCCTCAACGTAAAGTTCTTCCTCATGCTGAGGTGAAACTTCTTGGGATTTAGTTGTGGCCATTGCTCCTCATCTCGTCACTGGACACCACTGAAAAGATTCTCGCACCATTCTCTGAACACCCCGCCTTTGAAATGTTCATCTGCATTCACGAGATCCCCTCTCAGTCTTCTCTAGGATAAACATGCCCATATTTTGCAGTCTCTCTTCATAAGAGATGCTCCAGACCCCTCATCATCCTTGTGCCCACCCCTGGACCTCTCCAGTAGCTCCTTGTCTTTCCTGTATTGAGGAGCCCCGGCCTGGACACACCTGCCGTGCTCCCTCCCCTCCAGCATTAACACTCCACTCTTTAACTGAATTGTTCTATTAAAAACCATACCAAACAGACAAAAATAATAATAAAAAAAAAACCAACCGCGTATCATAGAATAAAATAAATAAAACATAATCCAGTTTGCAATTGAAGTGGATTAAATAGAAAGCTTGTGATTTTACAGCCCAGTTTATCCACCCAATCAAAAGCACTCATAATTTGTGTTATTATGATGATGCAGCACGTTTTATTAATAAAAAATGAAGGGAAAATGTCACCAGCAGTAAGCTTCAAAAACTGGATAATGGGTTTCCTGCTGGAAGGGAAATGTTGAGACATTTACAGAAAAATAAACATTGAGGTGCAGCCGAGAATATTGTTTTCAAAAGCAGCCAGAGATCATTACCTAGTCACAATAATTACCTACTCACAATATTCAGTTTCATCGGCAACTTGGCTGTAAAACCAAACAACCGATTTATTGCAATAAAAAATAGCAAAGACTCAGCCAACGAACAGGCAAGCAGCCAATGCAACCCGAACAAGAAGATGAAGAGACACTGGAAAAGAAAAGAGGCCTGAAATGCAGAACATATTTGCTCGTATTAACCAAAAGGCAGCTGGTTTTGTACGATGGACAGATCCAGAGCAGCAACTACAACAGTAACTTAATGGGCCAAGGGACAGGCCACGTCGGCAGCAGGCTCTGTGAGGAAGGATGCTGGCAGGCAATTCTGGGAACAGCTGAGCTTTCCTAGAGGATACTGATCCCTGCTGTACACACGAGCTATGGGCACTTAACTACACCAAGGAACTCAATAATTAACATCATTAGTTGCAATTTCCAACAGCTTTCTGAGACAGCCTTTCCTTTTTATTTACTATTTACTCCAAGATAAACCCTTAGTTGTGCTGAAATTTTTCACTATAGGCACAGATACTTAGTCCTCTGCACAAACAGCTTCTGTGCTTAGTCTTATGACACCCATTTCCCTGAAGATTTAAACATAAGGACTTCATTAATTTAAAACCTCTTTTGTTAGTCAAAACCAGGAATCCACAGGCTAATACAGCACGCCATCTGCCACGCCACTGCATGAGTTCAACTCCTAAGTCCATCAAATGCTTATTTTTCCCTCTGATTCAATACCAGACTAAAGCAGCAAGCTGCAGGTTGGACTCTCTTAGATCATTAAAGCATGACCAGACCAAAGGCTTCTCTTTTGTTCTTTCAGCAAACCCTCTAGTGCTCCTTCCTTCAAACACTCCGGGAAGGACATCAGTGTTCAAGCTCACATCAGAGCCAGGCAGCTCTTTTCTAGTGTACACTCACCTCTCACTTCATAACCACATTTTTCAACCTTTCCATTCATCTCATCCCCAATATCTGCAGGGATAAGAGCAAACATTACTTTTATATGCCTCACATGCATAAGATAACAAGAGTTTACATATTAGCTTTCCCCAATTCTTTTATTGAAGTGTTCCTTCATAATACATTGTTTTCCTTTATCTTTCCCTCACAACCTTTCTACTACACATCTCTGGGGCCCTATACTTAAAAAAAAAAAAAAAAAAAAAAAAAAAAAAAAAAAAAAAAAAGTACTTCATGCTTTTGGTCCTCCTCAATTTTTTCTTAGGGCACAGGTGTTTCCTCTCCCATTCCATTCTCTCCACACAAAAATTTCTTTCAAATCTCCCTCTTCTGTTTTTGCAGTAACTAGAATCAGTCTCCCCTTTTGCCCTAGTTCTTAAAAATCCTCTTGTTTTATCAAAATTTCTCACACACATATCAACTCCAGACTTACACTCCACACCTACCAAGTCATCTTAGGTAAATTCCAGCATTTCCAGTATTTCCACCAAACTTCACAGAAACCTACCTCCAATGTCAGAGATTCTTCTGAGTTCCAAGACTTCTGCTTCTTCTTGCACCTCCATCTCCGATACCCCTTTCTTCCTCTCTTCTTTCTCCTCTCTAAACCTTTTACTCCATCTCCCGAACCATTTCCTAGGCTCTCTCTTTTAGCAATTCGTGTGTTTTCAGTATAAGCCTTTAAACTCGGTCCAGCATCAGCCATTAGAGGAGGCACCCGGTGTAGCCACCCGGGACATACACCTATCTCCCAGGCTACCGCAGAAGCGGTCAGATGGGGTTTTTGTTTCCCCAATAGGCTCTAATTAGGGTAAGGAATGAGCCTATAGGTGCTAAGCAATCTGCCCCCTAAAGTGAGGCTTGTTAGGGAAAAAAAAAAAAAGCCCGTCTGGTTACAACCTTTTCTAGTAATCTTTCTAGTGCTATGCACAGTATGTCCATACAAGCACTGCCTGTTCCCACAGCTGTGTTAACTACGGAAAGACATCTGAACATCCAAATAAACCCTCCCAGACTTCCACAAATGCTTCAGTTAAAAAAAAAAAAAAAACCAAACCAAACAAACAGAAAAATCAAAACAACAAACAAAACCACCCTACAGCTGCTCACAGCTTGCAGCAATTGCTCTTATCAGCATTATACCTCATCAAACCCCTCCTGCGCTGCTTAAACAGCTGCTAATAGACATCAGAGTGTGAACTGCAAGTAGGGATGCGGCTGGGGTGACTGGGTGGAAAGTCGATTTGTTTTGTGTGTGCTGTTTCAAGGAAAGAATTTTATGAGGTCAGCCTTAGGCTTCTCCATCATCTCTCATACCCCACAGTCATGTGCTTTTTAAGGTAACACTATAAGTGAATGGCAAATATATTTAAGTGCTGGTCAGTGCCTACAACCCTCTTGTGTGAGATCTAGAGCTGCCAAAGCACAGAGGTTTGAAGACACCCTTAATCAAGCTGCTGACAACAAAAATGGGGGCTCTGGCTCTAAGGTACTCTGAGTTGGATACTCAGGTTGGATGGGGCTTGGAGCAACCTGGTCTACTGGAAGGTGTCCCTGCCCAGGGCAGGGCATTGGAACTGGATGGTCTTTAAGGTCCCTTCCAACTTAAAATATCCTGTGATTCTCTGATTCTGCTTATTGGAAAGAAAGAATTTATGTGGCTGCGTTGTATCTGCACTTTCTATCCAGCTGTTTGGCAAAACAGAGTTTGGATGGTACGTAATCTTCTCTTCTGTCAAGGCATATGATGTAGATATATACAACTCCGTTGATCTCAGACTTAATAGACACACTAAAGTTTAGCAGAAAAATCCAAATTAGAAACCTCATTTATTCCCATATATATCTGTTCTAACCAGTTTTGAGGATGAAATAATTATTTTGCCTGCCGATCCTAACATATCAGGGTGATACACCTATGTTTTGGTTTCAAGCCTAACAGCAAAATATTTAAATTTTTCTATAAAGTTGCTTACTTGATCATTATTATTTTTATTAAATTATGTCTACTGACATAAGCCTAGATTTCACAGTCTTGAACACAGCCTCCCTGACTGTGGGTGAGCATTTACCTCCATGGACAGTTTTTGTGAAAATTACCCTCAGTTTTTGTTCCAAGGATTTGAAGAGTCTCTTTATCCATCAAAACAATAGAAAACCACATATTAAGGTAGCACTACCCCTTTAACAGTAACGGTGGAAAACTCTCGAGTCAAGCACGGCCCTGAGCCCAGGCTATTCTCCCAAAAGTGATGAACTTGGGATGGCTTGAATCCTAACTTCAATTACAGGAACTTCTCTTCCACAGCCGTAAAAAAAAAAAAACAAACCCACAATAATGGAAAAACAAGCGCACTACCCACTCTACTACCACATTAAGGTCACAAAATTAAGCACTCACTCTGGCAGGAAGAGACCTAAGTTAGAGGAACATTAATCTGATCCACTTTGAAAAACCTCCATGTTTTATGGGACAAATAAAAAGATAATAAAAGGTAATAAAAAAGAGATGTATTAAATTACATCCTTGACAGGATGAAAGCATGTTACACTTGCAGCGCAGCTCCCTAAGCTGTGAATACACACTGAAGCCTGTGTTGGCAGGTACCAGATTGGGAAAATTTAAGTAAAGGGCTGGGGAAACATTCCAGAGCAGGAACAGAGTGATCGCAAAAGGACAAGGCCTTACGGGGTATTGACAGTGATACTGAGGAGTATGTTCGGAGGAAGATCTGAACGTCTAGAAAAACATGGTTTTGAGGATGAGATGCTAAGCAAGTGTGGTACAGAATCCCAGAATGTTTTGGATTGGAAGGGACCTTAAAACTCATCCAGTTCCATCCTCCTGACATGGTCAGGGACACCTTCCACTGGAAGGCTGTGTTGCATGGATATGAGAACCTGGTCATTACCCTTTCCAAGAACTGAGCAGCTGTTGGATTTGGGAAGAGGGATGATAAAAGCCTTTCCCATAAAGCTGTCAGGTGCTGTGCACGTGTCCATCAATTCATCTTCCTACTGTGTGTGAAAAGCACAGGATTCCTCACAAAAGAGGAGTTTTGGGAGGGGTCCTGAGTCTGAGCTTTAGGTTTTGTCTTGCTGGATCATAGGTTCTCCTTCAGCTGGACTGAAGCCAGACCACGTCCAACAGGCACAATTCACCCCTCCAATAATTCACACCCTGATCCCAGGAGGCTGCAGCAGCCAGGCAGCTGAGCTGTGCTCCGCTTCTCACAGCCCTGTGTTCCCTCAGAGTGGTGGTCTCCATTTTAATGCCCACTGGTGCATCCTTGATGTGAGAGGCAAACTGCACTCCGCTGCTTCTCGTCACCGCAGCTCTGTGGCTGAGCTGGGTATGTTCAGCCCTGCAGTGAGCTGGGCTGGGCTGATTTGGGCTGTTTTGGCTTGCTTGCTTGGGGTTGGGTTGGCATATTTTGGCTTGGTTTGGCTTGTTTGGGGTTGATTTGGGTTCGATTGGCATGTTTTCGGTTGGTGTGGCTTGGTTTAGGTTGGTTTGGCTTGTTTTGGGTTGGTTACGGTGGTTTTGGATTGCTCGGGAGCCAGACCGCTCCAGCTCGCCGGCCCGAGCCCCCCGCCCAACCGCCCCCACCCCGCACCACCCCGGCGAGCCCAGCGCCGCCTTCCGTCCACCCTGCTCTACTTGTGATTGGGCAGGTCTCCAGTCAATCTTTCACCTTCCGACATCTCCATTGGCTACGCTGGGGAGGCGGGGCGCGCCCGTGCCTCCGCGGGGGTCGGCGGGGTGTGGGTCCGGGCGCTCGCTCGCTGCGTTATTCCGGGCGGCGTTCCCGGCGGCATTCCCGGAGGCATTCCGTGCAGCCATGGAGCTCTCCTGCCAGGCGCTGAAAACCACCCACCAGGCGAGGGAAGCGGTGAGAACCGGCGGGGCGGGCGGCCGCGCGTCCTGGTTGCCATGGCAACCGGGGGCGGGGCGCTGGGCGCATGCGCAGTGGTTGGTGTTGTCATGGCGGGGCCGGGCCTGACGGGCGGGGGTGGGCGTGGGTCCCCTACAGCGCCTCTGTAAATGGCTGTGGAGCAGCAGGCAAAGCCAAAGGGGAAAATCCGTATTCCTCCCTCCCCTGGCTCTTGTTTCCATAAAATAATGACGGCTGTACTGCCCCATCCCTGGAAGTGTTCCACGCCAGGTTGGGCGGGGCTTGGAGCAACGTGGGCTAGTGGAAGGTGCCCCTGTCCATGGCAGGGGCGTGGAACAAGACCGTGTGATGGTCGCTTCCAGCCCAAACCATCCTGTGATTCAGTGATTCTATGGTTCTTGCTCCAGGAAGCTCCGAAACAGCAGGATTTTGCTGAATTTCGTAATCTGTTCTTTTGCTTCCATCTGCTGGTTAAATTACACCAGTGTGAGAGAGACTGCCGGGATGCTCAAAGCCTTTCCCATTAGGCTGTTGGGTGCTGTGCATGCATACACCAATCTCTCTTCCCACTCAAGAGTGAAAAGTACAGGATTCCTCACAAATCAAAAGGGAGGAGTCCTGAGACTGAGCTTTAGGTTATATCAGACTCTTGTACAATCACAGAATGTCCTGGGAGGAGGAGAGGAGAAAAGGGGACCTGATTTTTAACCTCACCAGTGGGGATTTGTGTGGCCCTTATCCCGAGGATGGTCTACTAAATGCAGAAACATCCGTGGGATTGGGAACTGGAGCTCAAGAGCTCTTCCCTGTCAGCTGTGCCGCAGGTTTTGGTTTGATGTACTTTTGGTAAACTGGATTCTCCATAGCCTTTTGGCAGGATGGGTTTGAAGGTAACAGGTATTTTGGGCACAGAGAAGAGGGAGTTGTTTGTGTTTCACAGAGGAGCAGAGGTTTGGAGTTTGTTTTTTTTTTAAATTAGTGACTTGAAGAACCACCTGAAGCTGCCAAGAGGATTTTTTAATTCTTGTTTCCAATCATAAGTTCAATGGTGAGCTTGCTGTATGTCTTTAATTATGAAAGCTCATTGTAATCCTTGAAAAACTTTGGCAACTCTATTGTTTGCAGCAGCCTTGTATAATTTGGAAGAGAGGAGAGGGCAAAGCGCCCTTTCTTTGTCCTGGGAAATTCTATTCAATGGCAGCCAAGTTATACATTGTTTAAAACTCACCAGTTCCATTCTCTGCCTGTGTTTCTCAAAGAGTACAGCCACCAAGCCAGACAAGAACTGAACATTCAGCCTTCTGAAAAGCCTGTCAAGGCTGCAGATATCCAAAGGACTGTGGGGAAGGGAAAGCTGTGGGGTACAGGGTAGTGGAGGGAGGAGGAAAACTAGGTGAGCCCATCAAGCCTCTCTGTCCTGGCACATGGTGCCAGCTTGACCTTGAGGAACCCCACGCTTGTCGGCATTCTGGGATCCCAAAGACAAAGAGGGAAGGGGATCTGCATGTGTATTATGATCAGTGCTTCTCCTGTGTGATTGCACAGCTACCTGGCTGCCTCTTGTCTGATTTCCTGATCAGGGATCCCTCTGAACACATCCTGACTGCCCCAGTAGGATGTGCTTAGAGTACATACTAAAGCAGTATGTTCTTATTCCCAGGCTCCTCAGACCATGACTTACTCTTGTAACTCTTTATTTTTCATCTTAACAAATATATTCATGTAGAATACATAGAGTGAAATGATAATGAAACATTACTGAGTTAAATTAATCTTTTAGTAGGTCCATTAATTTCAGGAAATTACACAAGAGACTTGGTTGATTTATAATATAAATGCATTTAAGAAAAAGGTGTGGAAATGACTAAACAAACAATTGCACCTAAAGATGCACAACTCTATTAGAGTTTAATTTTAAATGACTCAAAGAAAGGAATATGTGCCTATTCTTTTGTTAAGCCAGAAATAAATAAAATAACACATAAGTGTTGAAGCTAATTAGTTAAGTGCTCAACTATTTAGTTTTTAAAACAAGATCACATTTAAGTGCCTTAAGGTTTTATTAATTTCATGGACCCCAAAATCCCCTATAGTAATTGAAAATTTAATTACATTTAATTACATTTTTTGTTCTTGTAAGAATGGAAGCTTATTAAACTTTAAACATTTAAACATCTATTGAAATACCAGTGGCTATAAACAACATGCAATTCTAAATACTAATTAAACAGGAAGGCTAAATCACTATAAAGCTAAACTGAATTTTAAGTAACTTTGCACTAGTAAGTACTCCTCATTTTTTCATGCTGTGTAAGATTTGCCGTTTCCTCTCTAGGCACAGCAGGAGCCCTGGGCAGTGTTAGTATCAGCCTGTACTGTGGCAGGCACGTTTTTTGTGGATGTAAGTGCAGTGGGGTCAGTCCCTAGAGGATAAACTGGAGTTCAGGACAGCAGACCAGGATGGGCAGAGAGCTGTTTTAAGGGGACAGCTAAAGCTGCTTGTGGCATTGACATGTTCATCTGCCTCATGGAAAGAGTATGTGCTAAAATGAGAGTGGTGAAATGCAGGAAAGGGACTGGTGGGGCTGGTCAGGAAAGCAACGATCTGTGCTCCACTGGTTCACCAGATTCATTACGTGGTAAAGTTGCATGTTGAAATATCCTTGATTTTTCTTTGCCTTATAGAAACCTCACAGTACCAGTCTACCAGAGACATCTCTGTTTTGTTTTTCAGGTACAACCTAGTCATTATCAGTTGATCAACTG
This sequence comes from Acanthiza pusilla, assembly GCA_036630365.1. Classification (NCBI taxonomy): domain Eukaryota; kingdom Metazoa; phylum Chordata; class Aves; order Passeriformes; family Acanthizidae; genus Acanthiza; species Acanthiza pusilla. Next base: position 1,591,510 of record JAXCHO010000032.1, on the reverse strand, counting down.
ATTGACAGCTTAGTTAATTTTCTTTGGACACATGGCTGACTGTTAAAAATCAGCCATTGCTGTTTGCATTCTTCTTAACATGAGTTAAAGACAGAAGTAACCTCTCAGTCTAAACTCTCTTCTGATTTTCAGATGGGGCTCTCTTGGGAGGTAAAGGTTCATTTTTCCTTCTGATTGGTCAGCACAGCCAGAAGAACATTGCTATGTTGAGGTTGAGTAGGTGTCTCACATGTAGACACAATGTTATCCTACACCCAATGCAAGTCTGTACTTAAACTGAGATGCTGCCAATCACTGTATCACTATCTATACTAGAACCTAAAATGCTTTAGGGATAGCAGAAGGAACCCAGGGGGATGAACAGCAGCAGATGACATGCCGGAACACAAATTCTTTTCAAGGAAAGTTCCAAGCATGGATCATGAACTCTGTCAGTCCATCAGGCAGAGGCAATTTCTCTCTTGTCAGAATATCCATGTTTATTACATGAAACACTTGATGTGTTTGTCTTCTGTGGCACTCACTGTGTTTGCATACTGTGTTTTAAATATTCAGAGGTAGCTGTAACCTTGCCCTTTGATATGTTAGCAAACACAACAGTTAATCTTTCTCAGCATAAACCTTCAGGAACAGTTGGATTTCAAAGGATGTACAGGTGGGATGCTCAGCAAGTGATGACTCCAGCTTCCTTCTTGCACCTCCAGATGTGTTTTGGAAGATTCAGGTCATCCAGGAGAAATGGTAAAAGTGCCACAATTCAAAATCTGTTTTCCAAGCAGCAGCACCTCAAAATATTAAGAACGAAAAGATCCTCTCATCTCAGGGTGCGTGTGTTCTCTCTTTGCTTATGGCAGTTCTCAGAATTGGTTCATTTCTTGTTGCAGCACCTCCCAGGAGCCAGTCTGCTTCATTCAAGAGTTACCGATCTACAAAATATTTACACAGTGCTTTTTTTCTCCCCAAAATGGTTTAGAAAAATTACCTTTGTGCCACCACTGAAATAGTATTGTAACTTCCTTTTGGGCTCAGAAATACTTTGTCTAGAGGGTATAAGGGGTAGTAAAGGTAAAAAGGAGTTATGGTTTCTTCCCTTTTCCCCAGGCAGTTTTAGCCTTTGTTATAGAAAACCAGAATGAAGACTCTACGAATCTATTTTTCAATATGTGAAATGCCAATTCACTTTGACTCTGCAGGAAACGTTCAGAGCAAACCCCAGCTCTTCCTTAGTTGTGACACTAGATGGCCCCACGACTGAAGCAAACATCCCAAGAAATATGTTCTGTGCTGCGATACCTATTCCCTGTCCTACACAGTACTTTGTACAGGCTGGCAGATTTTATTTTAAAATAAACCAGTAGCTGATGGTACTATCTCAAGTGTTTAAATTAGCAATGGAATGCCATGAGATACACAGTGCTGTGTACAGAGCAGAGGGAGCAGATAGGTCCAATCTGGCAGAAGATGGCATGTAAAGAGGTAAATTAGTTTTGCACCACCCAAAAAACACCTTTGACTTTTGGAATAAATGATTCTCTGTTATGAGTAGCTTGCTATAATGATGTTTCCTCCCAAGAGACTAGAAAGAATAGAGTAAATGTCTTTTTGTATCATATTTCTTCTGCGCTTCGTGTGGGATTTAAAAACATCAGGTCAAAAACTTGGTGAGTAGTAATTCCTTGGCATCTTTGTGTGCCAGGCATAGGCAGAGAGCAGCTCAAGTCCTTGATACAGATGCTCGGAATCTGTAGAGTGAAGAGGACTGGGATCTGTGTGTTTGTCACCTGCAGGCAGCACTAGGGCTGGGCCTTTCCCTGGGGGTGGATGCAGGCTCTGCTGGATTGGGACAGCAGGGAGAGAAACCAGGGGTGGAAGTGGGAGCCTGTGTAGCATTACTGTGCAGTGTGATCAGGGATGTTCACGGGCTGTGCAAGCAACAGAAATTGCTGCTCTTTCCCCATCCACTGTGTAAGTGCCTTCATGTTCGCACTGGGTGCTCGTAAGTAATCACAGAATCACAGGAAAGACGGAATACCTCAGGTTGGAGGGGACCCGTGAGGATCATCGTGTCCAACTCCCAATTCTTCCAAACCTGAAAGAGAAGAGAAAAAATTTATTTGCCTAAGTGTGTGTTTGGTCATACCAGCTTTCCCTGCGGTCACAGCTTTGAGCCCCAGCAAGACAGACCAAAGGCAATGTGCTGATTTCTAGGGCTTTCATTGTAGCAACTTCTGTTATGACCCTAAAATCTCAAGGTTTCTCTGCAGACACTCAGTCTCATCAAAGTAAGGCTTTATTCTAGCGTCTTGCATGATTTCTGTTCCCATTGCCCCTTTTCCTCTACTTGATACTGCATCTGATATTCTCTCAGATGAAGCTTCACTGGATGAAAATGAAGATGTTTTATGCTGCCTTGTTTTTATTGCTGAACCATTTGTGAATGACTTTGGGTTCTCCAATCTCCAAATATTGAAATTTCTTCATGTTGACTCCTGATTTTAGTCACTCCTGTGTTAAAATTTTTCAAGTTTGGTGTTATCCCAGTCCACTAATTCTTGCAGTGTCTGTGTTTCATTTGTTATGTTTATATATCAAGGCCTATGAAATGGGAGGTGTCAACAAGTGTTACAGCTGGTCTTTGTAGTAGAGCCATGCAGGTCCCAGACCTGTTCTCCAGACCCCCTTCTCCAAGCACTCAGAAAATAGGTTTCTGGCTGCAAGGGAAGGATAGAGCCAAGCTGGAGCACAAGGTTTCCTTGCACAGCCCCTGGAGCTTTGAGATCTGCAAGAGTCCTGCCCTGAAATTCACAGCAGCCTGAACATATTGGGAGCCATAACTGTAGTAAGGGAAGTAAGTTGTTTGTTCAACCTCAAAGTAATTTTCTCTCCTGTAGGAAGAGGTTTCTACCCATCCAGTAGCCCTGATAATGTGTAAGAAAAATTAGATTGAAAACCACTTTCATTGTGTTTATTAACAGTGAGTTGTTTTACAGTTCTTACATGCTGTTGTCTTGATTTGTTTGTTTCCAGAGGCTACATTTAGATGCTGTTTACAGCAATAAAGAGAATATTACATTTGATCTAGAGTTCTGTCTTGATTCACAGGAGGAGATGCGAACAGAAGCTCGTCGGAAAAATCTCCTCATTCTAATTTTGCATTATTTAATGGAGGAAGGGTATGTTTTTTAAATAACAGTGCTCTACCCTTGTGAGGTTGTGTGTATCTGACCTGCTGTACTGCATCCTTCTGTCCTGTGTTGGCTGAATGGACAGTGTGGGCCTTTGGATTGATGTGAGAAAGTGGTAAACTACTATTGCATATCTTCACAGTTTGCTTTGCTAAATTGTTTCAGTCTCTGGAACAAAAATGCCCTATTTAATTTAAAAATACTTCAGATCAACCAGCAAAGTTTTTTTTTTAAATAGAGTTTATACTTTTAGAAGCAGAGTTGTGGACAGGTTAAAGATACCATGCACTTACTAATTTCACTGTTTGCTTCTTCTCTCAGAACTCAGAGTAAGATAATGACTCTCAGTTTTTTGATTTTTTTTTTCCTAATTACCAGATATGTCGATGCTGCAAATGCTTTGGAACAAGAGACAAAATTAGGTTTACGTGGCTTTGAAGTTTGTGACAACGTTGATCTTGAGACAATTTTGATGGAATATGAAAGCTACTATTTTGTAAAATTCCAAAAGTATCCTAGAATTACCAGAAAAATCCTGGACACTGGTATGTGGTTCTGTTCCGAAAAGAAAGCTTTTGTTTCCAAGGCCTAAAACGTGTATTTCCCTGCTATGCTCACAGCCCTTGTCATTATGTCAGCATACGTGAACAATTTAATATTCCAACCCTTAAACAGATCTGCAGTTCTAGCCCATAAGGCATCAGAATCGAGAGATGTGGCTCTGAGCCCTTCTGGTTTTCCTTCTTTCTTTATATATAGGAATTAGAAGGTGGCATTTTTCTGTGTTTTAAAAGCTGCTTTGATATTGGAAAATGTCAGCTAGGCACAAAGCATTATGGCAAAGATGTATTTATCCACTTCCTCTTCAGGGGGAGAGAATAGTAGATCAGTGATACAGAATAAGGCAAATCAGAATATGAGCATTCTGCTATGACCCTGAGAGCCTGAATGGTTTTGCACTTGAGCACAAAATATAACTTAGAGAAGTTGTAAGAACAACTGTGTAGGAATCAGTGATGAAAAGCCTGAAGGATATAGGTTTGGATTAGACATTAGGAAAAATTTCTTAATGGGAAGGGTTGTCAAATGCTCACACAGGATGCCCAAGGAAGTGGTGGGGCACCATGCCTGAAAGTGTTCAAAAAACGTGGATGTGGCACTTGGGGGTGTGGCTCAGTGGTGGCCATTGCAGGGCTGGGGGAGTAATTGGACTCAATGGTCTTAGAGTTGTTTTCCAGTTTAAAGGGTTTAGTGATTATTGCATGAAAAAGGTGTGTACATCTAGAGGCTATGTATTGATATTAATACAAAGAGGAAGAACAGCCCTGCAGGACAAAGCAAAAAGGATTTGTTATGAGTCAAGAATGAAAATGTATTACAAAGCATTTTTTCACATCATAGTCAAACTGAGTAGCAATCAAGACTAAATCCATGATCTAAGTGAAAAAAAAAGTCCCAAAATGCCACTCTTGGACACTTGAAAGCTTGGACAATTGAAAGCTTTCATTATGCAATTTTAGGTCAGTAAAGCTTCTCAAACGTGGAGTACTCTGCTATTACCTAAGTTCAGATTTGTGACTGTGCTGGCAGGGAGGTATTGTCCTTTTTCCCTGAAGCATAAGCAGCCTCTTCTGCAGGTAGTATGCACCATGCCCTAAATTGTATCTATGGCCAGACTCATATATCTAAGCAAAATGCTTGGTGGGGTCCTCCTTCCTACTAATTTCCTTGCAGCACTCTTGGCAAGTCCTACAGAAACAAGCTGGTAATTTCCATGCTGAATTCCAGTTGTAAGTGTTGTAGACATACCCAACAAGATTACAGGTTTCTCCATGGGCCCTGCTGCCCCCAAACGCACCATGTTCCCAGTCTCCTTCAGGGAAGGAGCTGTTTGGAAAGGATTTTTTTATGTGAGTGTGTGAGTGGAAGAGCATTGTACAGAGCACACTGAAAGGAGATGTGTTTTGGAACAGCCAGGGGCAGGCATATAAACCCTTGGCTTTATGAGTTCACATATGGGCTTTGCGAGTTTGACATTTTGTGAAAAAAAAGCTCTTCTTTGACAGAAATAGTTTCAAATTATATAAATGCAAAAGATAACATAGTTTGATAACCACCATTGCAATGTGACATTTATTCTGTGTTGTTACGTTAAACTTGATTCCTCTTCAGAGGAGTAAGGCAAAGTCACGTTTCCCAATGCAGCAATGAAAAAACTGTTAGTGTTAAATAATCATTCTGTGTGATATATTAAATTATTGTACTTAATCTAATTTCTGGTAGTGTCCATTTTACTGTGAATATGATACTGCTTTTGAAATGTAAGCAGAGAAACCAAAGACTGAATGAGCCTAAAATGTAACAAGCTTGAAGCAAAGCCACTCTCACCAACACCAGTTTGTTTTCAGTAAGTTTTTGCAAGCTTGCATGCTTATAATCATGCTGTTCCTGTTTTTGCATTATTATTTCTGAGGTCACTGATGTGTGCTTAAAAATATTTTAGAAGGGGGAAAAAAGGTTCAAATTGCCCTTTTTGATATCCTTAATTATTTTCCATTTTAATATTAATTTTGCCACAGCAGAAAATAAACAACAGCTGAGAAGTGGGGGAAGAGCAAAAAGGTAAGAGAAATGTGTGGGGTATTTTTCTGGGCAGAACATTTTCCTACTAAAAGCAATATGCACAGTGGTTAAAATAATGTTTTGTTATCAGAGGAATACCAAAGCCTAGAGCCATGCTTCTGACTGTGTGGTACATTTTTTCTATATGTATTAGAGGAAACTAGAGACTTATTTCCCAAATGGAGAGGCAGACAATTTATGGAGTTTCTGAAGTGTGGATAAAGTGGGGTGGGATGTTTGAAAAAAGTAAGCACTGAACTCTGCTGTGATTGACATTAATGCCACAACTTCAGTGGGAGCAAAGTCACCCCAAAACTGCTTTATTTGAGAGCTTTGGTTTTTAATTGTCTGGTATTTTGAAGAAAAAAAGAAGTTACGAAAGTTTTACATTATTTTTTTTAATTCTAGGACAGCAGGTTCCTGTCAGAATGTACCAAGGGTCAAGCAACAGACCGCGCAACAACCAGAGTCAAAAACTTCACCTGGGAGTACAGCAGAACCTAAATCATCCATCAAGAAGAGCCCCAGACAGGTTTAAACATGTTTTATCTTGGCAGCAGTACAGTTGAAATTGATGTGATTTTATTTTGGGAGTCTATGGACAGAAAGAGGTTGGGAGTTACAGGATTAATAATTGTGCAACTAATGGGCTTTACTGGTTTTGTCACTTAAGGATTCTAGGTGCAAGACTTAAACAGAATTTCTGGCTGTGAGTTGCAGGGCAGTCACAGACAAAAATTAGAGGAAAATGGGGCCTCTACTGAAAGTAATCAGAGTTTTTCCATTAATGTCAATATGTTCATCCTTTAGTGCCAGAAAGCAAAACAAATCAAGAAGAAAGCCTGGTATCAGTTGTAAGCATCTTCACAGTGCATAAGTTGTTTGAGACTGGGGGAGTAATTTGGATCTGTAATGTTCAGGTTTGAGAGTCTCATTTTGGTAAGATTGCTGTGAAATCTACTTTATTATCACCCCCTGTGGGGGTGATAATAAAGGGTGGAGCAGGAGCAGCAGGTTGGTGGGCAAGCGCTATGTCTGTTACAACTTTTTTTTGAGGGTTTGGCTATATTTCTGCATCAAGTGGAGCTAATCTCTGACCTGTTGTTACCCCTAAAAATACACAAAACATTACCTTTGGATTTCACAGCAATAACTTCTGTGAAGTGAATACATAATCCTAAAATAACTCCTCATTTCTGAGTTGACATGCTGTGCCTTGTAGTTGGCCTGTCACTTGCACTGTTCATAAGTATTGCTTCTTATATAAAATGCAGTTTTCTGATCTGTATATGGAATAACTTCACTGCTGAGCTGTGGCTTTCGCTGCTGTCAGGTGAAGTCTAAGTGTACACTGGTGTTTTTCTGACCAATATGGGGTTACTCTTGGAATTTAATATGGGCCTGTATGAAGAGATGGGATGACATCTGTAATGTAATACCTTCAATTCATTTACTTGGCAACACATCTGTTTTAAAAGGCATTTTTCTTTAGGATAATGATGGCGCAGGTACTCTGAATCAACCTGATTTTGGCTTAAGCATCACAGGAATCAACAAAAGTGGAGGAGACGGCACACACCCAAGAAAGGTTGGTGGAAACATGGTGGAAACCATGTATTTATATAGAAGAAAAACAAATCCACAAGGGTTTTCAAGAATATCAAATGGTAGGTTTTTTGGTCTATTTTTATATAAAATGTTTCTGTATAGTCAGCTGAAGGTTCGGTTTTATGATTTGAGTAATAATTCTTTGCATAGGAGACACTGCATTAAATACTCTTTCAAATATTCAAGGAGGATTTTTTTTTTTTTTAAACCTAGTGGTAAATAATTATGATTGAAGATAGATGTTGAATTCCTGAATGAGGTGATGAAAGGCTCTGCAGTTAAATTACTGAATTGATTGAGTTGTGTGTTCTGTCCCCATTGCTACCACAGGTTTTGTGGTCAATTTTTGCCAGAATTAGGACTGTATATGCAATAAGGAAACCCACTGTTGTAACTGCAAGCAAAATTTGGTCCAATGTATTTTTAAGAGTTACGATTGTGGCAAAACCTACTGCAACTTTTTTTTCTCCTTTAGGGACAAATAATTGACTTCCATAAGATGATTCAGGATGCTGTCAGAGTCTCACCAGATGGAATTCCCTTGAACAGCCTTAATTGTGATCCAGATCCATCAGTAAGTGTTTCTGTTCATATTTCCATGCAATCAATATGAACTTGAGTTCTGCATGACCAGGAACAAAATAAAATACTGCAACAACGTTGTTTTTGTTCCCAAGTGCTAAAAAGGGGCTTAGATTTCTGAGAGGTGTATTTCCTCCTTGAAGGGACAGTTGTACTTGATAGCAGTCTAATTTGATGGCAGTTTTTTACTCTGATCATGAAAGCAAGCAACAAATAAAAATGAGACCTTACGATGAAAAAAACCTAAAAATAATTGTAGACGCCTACAGAACTCCTGATGGTGAAATTCTGGTTCCTTTCAAATCATTATGTCTCTAGCATTCTCCTCAGCTGAGACAAAAACAGAATTTAGATGGTGGAGATAAATTTTCTGTAAACACTCCTTGACACAAGCCAGAACTTCTCAGACAGTGCATCCAGCTTATGTGGTGCTCATCTGCCTGGCAGCTGCTACACTAGAAGAAGCTGTCCAAAAAGAGAATGTGACACATCAGTGACCCACAGTTACATTTTTCATTCCTCATAATCTGAGTAGGGCATTTTTAGGACTTGTAAGTGCAAAAAGAAAGCTGCTCATTTTAATGTTGATTCAGGTTAGATTCCATCAGAGGAAAAGATGACTTTCTACAGACTTGCTTTTCTTCAAAATCTTCATTACTACCCATACTTCTGTAGTTCTAAAAGTTGATATTACCAAGATGTATCAGCGTTTAAAAAAATACTTAATAGTTTGTCTAAAAATACTTGCAGTCTGAACTTATGTTTTTCTCTTTTAGGAGCGATTATTGAAACCTCTTAGTGCTTTTATTGGCATGACTGGTGAGATGAGGGAACTTGCAATGGTTGTAAGCAAAGTAAGATCAGATCTCCTTGCTGGTTGGATAGAGATGCTGTTATCTTTGTCATCTGGGAATGCTGTTTGTTTCTTTTTACTGTCACTGATGATGTTTATTCTTGAATGTGCAGCTGTTTTTCTCTCCACATTGCTTCCAACAAGTCATTTCTTTACGTGTAATGATTTTTTTTTCTGATACACAACGGGAGGAAATAATTAAGACCATTCCTTTCTAATGGGGAGCAAGTAATTTAATGATGCTGTTGAGACTGTCATGGCTTTCCTCTTTGCTCTTAGTGCTACAAAAAAGTACAGTACTTCACTGAAAAGAGAGATTTAAATATATTAGCTAGTACCAACTGTTATCTAATGTTTTATCTAGCTGTGATCAGATGGTGGGAAAAACCTTGATCGACCCTTTGGGTAGAGTTTGCATTCAAGGCGTAGGGCTGTAGTCAGTGTGGATGGTGTGCCAGTGTCACAGCAGTATCTGAATTCTGAGTGTATCTACTAGGTAGCATCTATGAAAATTATTATCAAACCCTGATATACCTGCATGGCTTAGAATCATAGAATAATTTAATTTGGAAAAGCCCTCTAAGATCATCCGGTCAAACCGTTCCCCCAGCACTGCCAAGGCTAACCCATGTCCCTAAATGCCGCATCCACATGGCTTTTAAACCCCAGGGATGAGAATTCCACCACTGCCCTAGGCAGCCTAGGTGCCAAGGCTTGATAACCCTTTCCATGAAGGAATTCCTCTTGATGTCCACCCTGACCCTCCCCTGGCCCAGCCTGGGGCCGTTCCCTCTCCTCCTGTCCCTGTTCCCTGGGAGCACAGCCCAACCCCCCCCGGCTGTCCCCTCCTCTCAGGAGCTGTGCAGAGCCACAAGGTCCCCCTGAGCCTCCTTTTCTCCAGGCTGAGCCCTTTCCCAGCTCCCTTAGCCTCTCCTGGGGCTCAGCCCTTCCCAGCTCCGTTCCCTTCCCTGGACACACTCCAGCCCCTCAGTGTCTCTCTTGTCCTGAGGGGCCCAGAGCTGTCCCCAGGGCTGGAGGTGTCTCACAGCAGAGCCAGCACAGGGGACAGGCATTGTCCTGGGGCTGTGTCACACCATGGCTGGGACAGCCCAGGGGCCATTGGCCTAATACTTGTCCTGTGCCCTGCCTTGTGCTTCCTGCATGATCTGCACTCCGTGTCTTTTCTCACGTGGTACAGTTGAGAGATGCTGTAACTGTAGGCTCTGCAAGCAGTGCCCTCATCCAGCACTGCCAGAGCAGCATCAATAATGCACCATATCCCAGGGCAGACTTGGGGATTCTTCCAGGATGGGCAGCTTGACCCCTGGAGGGAGCCACAGCATCATCAGCACCATTTCGTTTCACTCATGGGTTGAGGTGCAGCCTAACAAACAGGCCCTGGGCTGCTGGGGATCTGTGGCTACCACACAGGTAAATGCTAAGCTTGCACCACCTTTGGGTGAGTAACTCATCCAAAAGGCTTCATAGCACCACAATGTTTGGTAGTGTTGTGACTTTCTGGATATAAACATTATAAATGGTATTAGCTTGGGTAAACCTGCTTATAATCATCTTTCTAGAAAGCCTGGCAGACTTTTGCTGACTGATTTTTATAGTTTTATATGGCCCAAATTCTTGGTCTGCAAGTTTTGCATTTGAAGTTTAGTAGAACATAAGAAATGTCTTAAGAAATTTCCAGCCTCAGTGTAAGAATATTCCCTATTGTTTCCATTCCTGTCTGGTCTTTAATTTATGGTAGACCTTTAAAAGAATGTTGGTTTTGCTGCTACATTAACAGAAAAAGCAATAAAAAACTGCTTTCCCTTTGTTATGGTATGTTTTTTGAATTGTGCTCCATTATGGTATGTTCCTAGTTGCTATGGTAATCAACACTGTGTAAATCAATAAAAATAAATAGCATGTGATATCTGTTTCATAGCACAATCTAATTTAATTTGGAAACAGTTATGGAAGTCTCTACTTAATAGCAAAAATCTGATTGATCTTAATTTGCTGTTAATAGAAAGGGAAAGTGTAATCTACTCTATATAAATATTTTTTTCTAATTGTATTAAATCAAATTTTCCCCTTGGATACAACCATGTAATTTTTCTTTAGTCTGTGTGGACTATTTTTGTTGGAGAGCAGAATTTACCGAAGTATTTGTACTGAGGATATGATATTTTTTGCAGAAAAATTAGCCCCTGGAACACAAAGCCACAAAATATTACTAAGACAAATTGAAAGATTTGTAGAAGATTTGGAAAGTTTGATGAATTAAATGAAATTAATTTAGTGAGTGCTTCAGGGCATAGACTAATTACCGTCTATCTTTTGATAGATGCTTAGGGGAAAATTTTCTTCCTGTTGCAGAGTTTCTCACAGCTTTTCTTGCAGCATACAAAATCTTGTATAACATGGAGAAAATAACAATTTTTCTGTTAACAGAAAATTATTAACAATAATTAATAATTATTAACAGTAACTGTTACTTACAGCATGAGTAATAACATAAGTAATAGGTAATAAGTAATAGGAAATAACATAAGTATTAGGCATGGCCATAAAGCTATTGAGCATCAAGTTTAAAAAAACCAAAGTATTTTCACATTACACATGATTGAGTTGTGGAGCTAATGACTACAGAATAAACATATTTTAAAAAGAGGGAAGAGAAATTCACTGAAAAATGAATGTCCACAGGTGTTTCAACTCAAAGACTAAGATGTAGTTCGAATTACAGAAGTCCATTGATGGGTGTAAACTTGAACCAATGTGTCACTATTGTTGCTTATACCTCGTCAAACACCCAATACTTGCCAGCAATAGAGACAAAATATCAGGGTTGGTGAAACTTCATGATCTGTTGGTTGGTTACTAAATCGAGCCAACAAAAAAAGATCTGTGAAAGATCTGCTCAGCGTATACATTTGGCAGGGATACATTAGGGAAACTGAGACCTTCAGGGGAAGCTTGAGGGAAAATGATTGCTGTGTATGCTTCCCTCTTGGGAGGTCCCTGGTACCTAGGGTTAAATAATACAGCCTGTATCACTTAACAGCACACTTATTTTATCACTGAGTCGATCCTTTTACTTTGCCAGAGGTCATTATCCCAGCGCAGAAGGAGTTTTGCTAACAAGATGTGATGTATGTTGCAGGACATTTATCTCCATAAGCCGAATGTGAAGTGGGATGATATTATAGGACTGGATGCAGCTAAAAGGCTGGTCAAGGAAGCAGTTGTTTACCCCATAAAGGTAAGGTGCTAAATAGTTTTGAGAAAACCAGAGTTGGGCTCGTTAGCTTGTTTCCTTGCAATTACAGGTCACTATTTCTGTGCTTTTGTAGGCCATTCATGTTAGTGCTGTTGGTGTTCCTGTTCCGTGTCAGGTCTTGTCCTGCTCCATCTGGAATGGCACATACATTCTGCTATAGGAAAATTACCTTTCGGTATTAAAATTTTAAATTTGAGGTCCAATTCTTTGGCACCTTTGTCATTGTAAGAAGTGCTGGATTTGGCCTACATTAATTCAATGAAAAATGACTTACAGATGAGAATATCAAATCAATTGCATTTGGAAAAAAAGCCCACTTAAAAGAGATTTCAAATTATAAATACAGTATTTTTCTCAGTACTAAGATAATGCATAATCACATTGTTTTGGTGTGCTTTTATGCCTTTCTTCAAATTTCTTATGTTTCCTCAATGTGTTAGGGTTTTAGATGATAAGTTTTTAATCCCTGAATTGCTTTTCTGTGCTTGTTTCTACAGTATCCAGAGCTGTTTACTGGCATTCTCTCCCCGTGGAAAGGATTATTGCTCTATGGACCACCAGGTATGGAAAGCTTTTTGCCACATCTCTGTGTTTGTCACTGTTTCTTCTTTTGTCCTGTGGATAAATCACCAGTGTTAATTAGATCAGATTGTTAAAAAAGAACATGTTTTGTACATAAATTAAAAGGAGAGAATGTTGGATGGTTTTGTCCATCTCTGAGACTCTAATCTGGGCTTTCTCATGAGTCTTGGCTAATTTTATACCCAAATATTCCAGACAGAGTACTTACACTAACAGTTCAGGGGAGTGAAAACTCACATCTCTGTTTTTATTCAGCTTGGACCATTTTTATCAAGTTTGGCATGAACCTGATCCTGTGATATGTCAATAAATCTGCCATGGACTTACCTCCTTAGTGAAAAATGCCCTTCCTTTCTTCTGCATTTAGGAGTTGTTTTGGGAATGGGGTGGAAGCTTTTCCTTCAGCCAGCTGGATGTTTTCCTTGTCAGCGCAACTTCCCTGGCTCCTCTGCCCCACTTTGACACACAGGTGTGGCTGGAAGGGGACAGAAGCCACAAGAATCACCTGAGTTGGATTGCAGAGGCTGTCTCATTTGTTCCTGTGAATGTTTAGATGCCCTTGCCACAGAAGACATCTGACCATTTCAGCATGTGCTACTTCAGGATTTGGAGAATGCATTTGCAGTGCTGTATTACCTGAGTTTCTCCAGACAATCCTGAAAAAGCCACGGAGATGCTCCAGGGCTGGAGCCCCTCTGCTCTGGAGCCAGGCTGGCACAGCTGGGGCTGTTCACCTGCACAAGAGAAGGCTCCAGGGAGAGCTCCGAGCCCCTGGCAGGGCCTGAAGGGCTCCAGGAGAGCTGCAGAGGGACTGGGGACAAGGCATGGAGGGACAGCACACAGGCAATGGCTTCCCAGTGCCAGAGGGCAGGGCCAGATGGGATCTTGGGAATTAGGAATTGCTGGCTGTGAGGGTGGGCAGGCCCTGGCACAGGTGCCCAGAGCAGCTGTGGCTGTCCCTGGATCCCTGGCAGTGTCCCAGGCCAGGTTGGACAGGGCTTGGAGCAGCCTGGGACAGTGGAAGGTGTCCCTGGTCATTGCAGGGTGTTGGACTCAATGCCATTTTAAAGTCCCTTTCAACCCAAACCATTCTATGAGTTTTTTACTGTTTTAACTTGACTGATAGTCCAATGAGGGGAATCTATTCAAACATTTGCATTGTATTCCTTTGGAGAGTGAATTTCTTGAACATTGTTGTTTGTAGGTACTGGAAAAACTTTGCTTGCTAAGGCTGTTGCCACAGAATGCAATACAACCTTTTTCAACATATCAGCATCCACCATTGTCAGCAAATGGAGGGGTGATTCAGAAAAACTTGTACGGGTAAGAATTACTCTCTCATTCCTTATACTTTAATAAACATCATGTTCCCACTTAAGGAACTGGGGTTCAGCACACAATGGAAAGCAAATGTTCCTCCGAAACTCGTAATACTCCGATACTTATAATCTTCTCTGATTTAGACAAAACATGACTTTGTTTATACCTAGTTCTGAAAGCAGGAGTAACATCACTTCTGCAGAAGTCTCATAATGGATTCTTGCCGTGGGACTTCAGTTCTGTAATGTAAGATGAGGCAGATGTTCTGAAGGCAGCAAAGATCTTTGGCTGCCTGAATAGGAGTCAGACAATCAGAGCTGCAAACTAGTGTGGGCTTAATGATTCCTTCAGAGCACTTCACATCCATTTTGTGGAGTTGGCTCTTAGGCTTTCTACAAAATGTTATTTAGATGCCTAAATTCCCTTGTGTTCTCCGTGGCACAAAATGGGCAAGGAACTCTCTTGTCACAAAGATCTTCCAGTCAAGTGCAGACGGTACTGTTAATTCAAGGAAGGTAGTTTGATGGCAAATGGGTAAATGCATTTTTGTATTTAGACTACCTAGAAGTGTGCATGGCTCAGCTGTGGTACAAAAAAAATTGGGGGTTCAGGTGTAGCATCGTTGCACATATGAAACTCTCCATAACATCCACCAGCTCAGTGGAAATCCACAAGCCCTTAGCCTTCCTTACCCTCATTTCTTGGGCTGCACTTCAGGTAAATGCAGAGCTCTTGGAAACAAATAACCACAGCAAACTGTTCTCTGCAAATGGCATTCCAGGCATTGTTAATCTCTCTTGAAATGTAGGCAATGGCTGCAGCACATGTACTCATCCTGCCTCCTTTGTCCTTTAAAACGGCATATTTTTCTTCTGACATTTCCTTTCTCTGTTACTGATCCTCTTGACATCTGTCTCAGTAGCTTCCTGGAATTTTCCCTTCTGGCAGGAGTATGTGGGGACAGTCTGGTTTCTGCCACCATCATCCAAAGGGTTTTTGTGAACATGCTGCAGCATTTGCATTGATATTGAATTTGTGGCATTTTACCCTTAATTAAACTTTTGGCAGAATCAAAAAACCAAGTAAGATTGTGGATCGGGAGAGCTCTAAGAAAAGTATTGTGTGACTTTATATCCTAAAATCACATGGGGCTGTCAAAGGAATTTTCTGAAGTTGGGGGAAGTATATATGGGGTTTGTGGTCATTTGGAGGCATATTCACTCATCCTGTTTTCCTCAGTTCTACACTGTATTTCTGTGATTTTATATATTTAAAATATTACATATTATATTTCTAGTAAAATCGTGTACTGGTCATGGTCTACTTGTTACTCTGGGCAAATAAGTTAAACCCTGTGTTTCACGTTCAAAGTGATGACAATAATATGTGTATTTTAAAATTAGATTTTTTAAAGTGTACAGAGTTAAAAGCTGGACTAACTATAACTGCCACTAATATTGTTAGTGATACTTATCTAAAAACTCAAAGAACACTTTACTCAAGAAGAACTGATAGTATGTTCATACTCCTAACACAGACCTCTCCATGTTTACATAAAATTAGATGAAACTTCATTCTCCAAAGAGCAGATCCACATTTTTTGTTTCAGCTTAATAGTCCATTTCTAAAATCTTGATCGTTCAAGCAATTTATGTTTGTTTTGATCAAGAAAAAAATGAGTGCTTGATTCTTATCAAAAGAATCAGTGCATTTTCTTTCATTATGGTTCAGCTGACCTGCAATTTTTTTTCCACAAATCCTTATTTAAAAAAAAGGACAAATGGAGCAACAACAAAAGGCACATGTTTAATCTCAATAACAATTTAGGAGTTCTCAGAATCCTCTGATGGATCATTTTCTTCTATCCCATTATTCTCAGGGTACTCTGATAGGATTTAGACAGAAAGATTTACACATAAAGACAGGATTACAAGGCTGTGTTCTTTATATCTCCTTTACAAACCTCTCAGAATTTGAGAGGATTCAGGGACCCTCAGCCTACCCAGGGCTTTTTCCCAGCAGATATCCCTTGAGACGTGGGTGCTGTTAGTTTATCTTCCATGCCAGTTCCCTTTAGTGCTTTCTTGTGTTAGTTTACATTTCACATTTACTCTTCTCTCCAAACAGGTGTTGTTTGAGCTGGCCCGGTATCATGCTCCTTCCACAATTTTCTTGGATGAGCTGGAGTCAGTTATGAGTCAAAGAGGCACTGCTCCTGGGTAACTGGTGGGACCACTTTGGGGATTAAAAGAGAGAGGTGTAGTGGTTGTGTCAGTCACAGCAGAGAAGCAAGAGAGATTCTGTGAGGATTAGCAAGGGGCTGCAGGGGCAGCAAGAAGGAGGGAGGTGCAAGAGTTTATAACCAGTTATGCTGTACTTTAAAGGGATTTGAAATTGAAATAAAGGCAGTGGTGGGGCAAACAACAGGTGAATTGTTAGAGGTAAGTAAGAAGCTGCTTATTTTGTGACACTTTGAACATAGGCATAGCAGAGTAATAGGGAGTGTACACAGTAGAATGGCATTTTCATTAATGACAGATTTTGGTGGCATTGTCAGGATTTCCCATTGCAGGAATGGGAGGATGCTATTACTTTCATCCAAGGTGTAGAAAGTTTATAGTTAAAAGCAGATTGAAAAGGTTAGGGATGGGAAAGAAGCAGGAGAAATATAAAAATATTCTTATAACCATTAGGAACCCATTACAGTGGATTTTATGTACAGTGAGTTACAGGATCACTTCATTTATATTGTATTATATGTTTTATATTATATGCTTGCTAATCATAAATAGAATATGTCCTGTTGTAAAGATACTACCTGTAGTCATTCTCAGATAATAGATGCATATTATGAGCCAAATTTGTCCTTCATATGTATGTTTAAAAGCTCTCATTAACATCACTGGCTTATATATTCAAATAAGGATTTTTATCCTAGAGATTGTACTTATTTTTACATGTACTTGTTAAATACTGGCTTGGCACTAATGTGTGAATGCCTTTGCAGAAATAAGTCACTAAACCTGAACTGCAGCCGTTACCATCTAAGGTCCTGATGTTTTCCCTGGGCTTGATCCAGGAGTTTCCAAGAGCTTCACATCTGGAACCAAGAGTTCCAGCTGGCTTTCTGCAAAACAGATTACCTGTATCAGGGCCAGAATTCTTAGCACGTTGCTTAAGTTCTCCTTTTTTGAAGAAGGATCCTTTCTGTGTGGTCGTTGCCCCATTTCTAAATTCATATCAGTATGGCACGTTTTTCTCTTTTCTTTTGATAGACCATTTTGCAAAATGTTGAATTCGGTAGTAGGTTTATTTTCTTATGGCCACTTCACATTCACTCACAGAAAAATGCTACCCTGAAGAGGTAGGTGTGCCAGTTATTTAATGGCAACTATCGCGTTATGAGAGTTCCCTGCTATAGATCGATCAATCAGTCAATCAATCAATCAAACAATCAATTGGAGCCTTGGCTCCTTTCCAATAAATGTCGGCCTTGCATGGAGATTAACATGAATAAAAAAAATAAAAATAAATACTTTCTTTGGATTCAGTACTAGTGAATTCTCCTCACTTTAATGCACTGAAAAGAGTCCATTTAAGTAATCATTAGAAAGCTTGATTTTAATGCTTAGATGTTAGCTAATGGAGCTTAATCATGCTTTGAACTGGGGCAAAACTGTGACAAGGGCTCAGTTGCTGTGAATGACACTGTATAAATAAAGATGATTACTTTAATGCACTGAGGAAGTAACGTTTCTCTGAATCTTGGTAGTGGTGAACATGAAGGAAGTCGGCGGATGAAAACAGAATTACTGGTGCAGATGGATGGCTTGGCCCGATCTGATGATCTTGTATTTGTTTTAGCAGCTTCCAATCTGCCATGGTAAGAGATCCAGAGAGTACATTTTGAATACATTTTCATGAGCTTCTAAGCACAGATAAAGATTTTATTTAGACTTCTGCAGAAAAAGCCTTGATATTTGGTTAAAGCATTTAAAGATTAATTTGGAGCTTTTACTTTTAAACTCTTCAATTCTTGCTATTTGTGTCACATGAGAATAATCCATAATAAAGTCAACATATGTTGGTTGCACCAGCTGCTAATATTTAAAATGGAGTATTTGAGTTTATAGGCAAGTTATTTACTATGTTTAAGCTAAGAAGGGTTTTCAGCCTGGAACTGTAAGGTGCTTAAAACATCTGGTGCTTAGAAGGATGCTCCGTAAATAGGAATGTTGGATTTTATTGGTATCAAATGTGACTTTGAAAAGTTGAGGGACGAAATTCTTCAGTTTCTTTAACATGATTTAGTACAGAAGATTGGAACTGGGGAAGTTCATCATGTTGTTCTCAAACTGGGAAGGACGTGCTTTTGGGAGCAAGACAAGCAGGAGAGGATGAGGAAGGGAGGTAACATTTGTGGTGTTAACAACTGTGGATGCTCAGGAGAGGAGCAGCTGATCTTCATAGCACTGAAATCGTTCTGGATATCCCTGTCCCTAAAGGCACACGGACCAAAGTGGGTCTATTCCCCTCTCACATGTAGAGGAGCTCAGTCTTGGAGTCAGAATAGTAGAAGACAGCACTCCTGTTTCCTGGGACCTTCAAGCCATGGTCTGGGAGTCATTTTTTGGAGCCCAGTGGGAGGTGTTCCCAAGAATGACGTTGTGTGAGCAGCAGTTCAACAGCATTTCAAGTGGCAAAGCTTGAAATTTGACTTAAAGGTGGTTTGTTTCCTGAGGTGACTCTTGCTTAGCTCTGCAGTGTGACAGCACAGAGCAGGGCACCCGAAACCATCTGGGAGCCAGAGAGGGCTCTGCGCTCACAAACTACAGGCTTCATTCATGGATTGTTTTCCAAGATTAGTGATTTTTGGCTGAATCTTACAAGGTTGCCATGGGGACAAATGTTGGAAAAGCCTCTCTGTGTGACTGGAGAGCTCTGGGCTGTGATCAACAGGCACTTGGGAGTGTCTGAGTCTGAGTGACACTGGGTGTGTAACCACAGCTGCTTCCTTTTAAGTAGTTACAAAAAAATTCTTAAGTCCTAGAGCATATATTATTTAGAACATAAAAATGCACATTTTGGTTGTGCATATCCCCAAATATTCTCTCACAAAGTTTGTGGTAATGTTTTATTCCTCTTGTCAGCTGCTCCCCTTTTTGGCAGGCCTGGCTAAAAAGATCCAGGGAACAGGCAGATAAAATTAAACAACAGAAGTGGAGTTTTTGCCTGAGAATTGAGGCTCAAAGGTAGTATTTTCAGTCAGTCCCATGTGGCAGGTCAGCCTGGCTTGTCTTGTCCAGGGTTTTCAGGCTCTTTAACTGAGAGATTGGCTGTGTGAACACCTAAAATTTGTGTAGAAGTTAGTTGTACAAGTTAGGCTGGTCCTGACCCTGGCCCAAAAGTGTCAGTACAGAGCCACCATGGGCCTTTTTTTATAGCCATAATAGCAAAGCCTGTGTATTGGTTTGGGGGATTTGTCTTGGGCAATGTCATGAATTTAAATCAGTGCAAAAATCCACCCCATAATGTTACAGTATCTATATAAAAGGAACTGATCTGAATTCTATTGAAGTATGTTCCAGTTGTGTAAGAAAATGCTGAAAAAATAACTGTTCTGTGTGTGGACAGTTCAGTTTGAAAGAGAATTATACACTATTAATACATTTGTCTCTTTGTTTGTTAGTAATACACTATAAATGTTTCTGTTATTGCAGCACCATAGCCCTTTCAGAAGAAGAAGCTCTGAGCAGTGCATTGCACCTTTCTGTGGTCTCTTAAATTATCCTGTGAGATAATTATCCATGCAGAGATATTTCTGCACGTGTTTTTTTACCCTGTGTCTGGCTTACACAATCAGTAAACTTTCTGGGAAGTTGTGTAAAATACACAGAGTTCAGTTTTGAATATTTTACATATTTGATTTTTGATCATTTTGTAATACTGAAGTTCTAATATCTGCAAAATTGCTTCTTTGAAACATCTAAAATGATAGCCTTTTTTTAAGGTTGATGCAAAATGACAAGGTTTCTGTTTTGAGGGACCTGCCCTGAAAGGAAACTGTCAGTCTCTGTTGGGACAAAGGTGGCAGCTGAGGTGTTAATGTCTGAAAGTTTTATACCTGAGACTTTAGAACTTCCTTTTGGACTTTCTCTCTTGTGGGCTGATTGGATTTTGCTCTTTCTTAAGCAAACCCAACCCATGAGAGTACTGGCTAGAGTGCCTGGCAGAAATGTGCTTACCACAGAGAAAATGCTTTAAGAAATGGCTGAGGAAATGCTTAGAAAGGTGTTTTAGGGGAATGGAAAGCCTGGGGAAAGCCTGGGCTTTTGCATCATTGGGGTACTCCAGTCTTGAGGAATTTGGGATTATCTGCCTCCAGGGAGGGTGACAGGTTTTGAACCTCTTTTAGGATTCCAACCATATATTTACAGAGTATTTTTACGAGTCTTAGGTGACATTTAGTCCCATTGTCAGACCCAGACTTCATCTGCACAGGAATATTTCATAACAAAATTTCAAACTACCTATTGTGGCTTCACAGTATAGCCCTGAGCTCTTGCAAACATTTCTTGTTAAGCTGGATTTCAAGAGATTTGTTTAACATGGATATTTATTGATCAGGGAAAAAAATTAGTACCAAGCTGCTTTTAGAAGAATGAAAAGAAGCCTAAACAAAGCTCTTTACACTGTCCTAAGCTGCACTGCAGCTATTGATCCTCCTCTTCAGCCTGTGCTTGCTGCCCAGCCCTGCTTTCTGCTGCTCATCTGCAAGGCATTTCTATTGACAAATTGCTTGCTGAAATGATTCAATGTAATTAAATAAAATAAAGGCCTCGTTAGTGAAGGAATAAAGAGATCCTTAATCATGTAGTGAATGTTTCCTAATGTATCAGCACATTTAATTCAGCTTTCACTGCAGTGCTGCTTTCTTCTCACCCTCAGGGTAGGTGAAGTTTTGTTTCAGGCTGATAGATTCTTACCTTCCAACCCAAACCATTCTGCAATTCTGTGATGCCTCTCAATGTTAATTACAAAAAGTCATCCATCTTATGGATCTGTAGAGCTTTGTTTATCTTCTCATGAGCATCTCTCCATGCTTCCATTGGCTGTTGTTTCAGAGATTATTTAGGTTGGCTCTGTGCTTTGTATTCTGCTCTGGTTAGTGTCACTTAACCTTGCATTTGATCACTGACAAAACAATTAGCAAACAACCTAAGCATTTGAGATAACAAAAACATTGTTTCTTTATTTCCTTCTTCAGCCAATGGGTCACTGTAACCTTCTGGATAAACAAAATCATAAAATCACAGAATCACAGAATGGTTTGGATTGGCAGGGACTTTGGAGCACATCTAGTTCCAATCTCCTGCCATGGCCAGGGACACCTTTCCCTAGACCAGGTTGTTCAAGCAACCTGTTCTTGAGCACTTCAGGTATGGGGCAGCCACAGAGCAGCCACGGCAGAGCTGCTCTGGGCAGAGCAGAGCAGAACTTCTGTTGGAGACTCATTTACAGAACATGGCTAAGGGGGCTCATGAGACTGTGATCTTGGGGGGACCTGAAGCAGGAGGAAAATTTCATCATTTGGAGGATTCCATGTGGTGGAAAATGTCATCATTGGGAGGATTTTCAAGCTATTTGGACAGACTGTCTGTGGTTGTCCTTCACCTGCAGAGACTTTTTAGAGCACCTGTGTGGGCACCTCTAAAACCTGAGAACTTTTGCCCTATTTACATACAGGATGTTAATATAGGTGTTAATGTGGGTAAATAATAGCTAAGTGTTGTCAACCAGAGAAATTATTTCCAGCCAAGCGAGGCAGTTTTAAGAAGCTGAGCTGAAAAATACACTTGGAAGGTGAAAGGAGACTAACGTCGCTCTTTGTCTGTTCCGGGTGGGACCCTCTGCGAAAGGCGTTGCACTGAGCAGCGCCTGAAAATAACAATAATAATATCAGTATACCAACAGCTGTTGATTAGCAAACTCTGGTATTTACTTCTGAGGCCTTGATTAGAAGCCCTGGGGTAGATCTGTGTGAATTCCTGTTCTCCTCTGGTTTCCAGGTTTTCTGATCTTTGTGTTCATTGCACTTGGATCAGTGCACGTGGAACAAAGTCTCCCAAACCAGGACATCATTTCTGGGGAGAGGAACAGCCAGGCATGCTGAGGTCTGGCAGGTGCCTGTATGGGGATTTGGGAGCCCATTTTTGGGTTTCTTTATTATGTGCTATGCCACAGAAAGCATTTGGTATTAAAAAAAAAATAAGGACAAGTCACCAGCAGTGACAGAAATCTTAGCTCTGGTGTTGTGCTACAAATCCATCTTCAGCTGGCTTTGAACTCCCTGTAAACTAAAGGGAGTTTCATATAAGAAACTCCATTCATTGCTTTAATGTTGACTTTGCTGGGAAAAGTATTTCACCCAGGGGATTGGGAAAGACAGGGGCAGGTTTATTTGTGTCTGTCCCAGGTTGCAGATACAGCCCTCCAGCAGATGGTTCCTTGTGCTCAGCCAGCACAGGTGGAAATGGTGCTTAGAGCTCCTCCTCTTCTGTCTGCACTAGACACATTGATGTGGGTTTCCCCTAGATTAGAGTTTCTTGGCAGGTATGAGAACTAAATTATATTTTAAACTGGAACAAGGGGTCTGTGATTGAATGGGGCTGGTAGAGAAAGATTGGTACAGGACCTTTTTCTTTCTGTTTAGGCAAAACATTTAACTAGTGTTGATGTTGACAGAATCTGTATTTTGGCTCACTGACACATTTATCCAGCCTGTTCATCCTTCACATGATCCTGTTTACAAGGATGATGTCCTTTAAGGTTGTATTATTTATAATTTGTATTGCAGGAGCAGTCTCAGTTCAGCATTCCGTTCTGCCATAATAATGGCCTCACATCCAAGACCTTCAGTCTGGATTTTATACCTACTGAGCACCCCGTTCAAAGTAGCAATTAATTAGTCCTGAGAGTGCCCCAGACAGGCAATTTGTAGTGACTCCTTAATAGCAGAGGGGGAAAGGGAGAGGTTGTTGCTGGTGGAACATGCTGCAGATGAGCACCTGGGCGAGGGATGGAAACTGCAACTTTTGACTGTTATTGCAAAACCTCAGCGTCACAAGCCAGCGTGTCACTGAACAGCAATACACAGGACAATTAACCCTTTTCTTTTGGCACAGTTGCAGGCGAGAATCTTGCTGTCCAAGCCACTTCTCCACTCCGAGACGCGCTGAGACACTCCCTCTCCTCCTTTGCTTGCAGGGAGCTGGACTCTGCCATGCTGCGGCGGCTGGAGAAGAGGATTCTGGTTGACCTGCCGAGTGCAGAGGCACGGCAGGTGATGATCCAGCACTGGCTGCCCCCTCTGAGCAACAGCGGCGGCGTGAAGCTGAGGACAGAGCTGGACTACAGCCTGCTGAGCCAGGTGGGAGGCACGGCGGCAGGGACAGTGCCCTCGGTGCTGGAGGTGTTTCTGGGCCACAGCTGTGACCCAGGGCTGGGACAGCACCTCGGTGTGCAGCCACTGCGGCACACAGAGCTGGGAAAGGACCTCAGCTCAGCCCGAGGCTCCAGCCAGAGGGAGACTGGCCGGACATGGGGCTGAGCACGGCACAGGCACATGGAAATCGACAGCTTCGTGCAGCTCTGCCTGCAAAATGGTGCATCCTGGTCCTCTCTGCTGGGCCAGCTTTTCAGCCTTAAATACAGGGAGACTTCCAGCAACAGCAGATTTTATCACTGTTCTCACCAAGCTGGGAGCAGTTCCAATTCATCAGGGTAATGAACAGTTAATTGTGTAGGGAAGGTTTGTCACAGCTCCACTGCTGCGGGAGAAAAGAGCATTTTACAGTGAAGAAATTCACTAGATACCCAGGCTTCCTGCATTTAGCCCTGAATTCTTAGGGAACAATCCTAGGATGCTTTGGGTTGCAAGGGACTTTAAAGATCATCTTGTTCCAACCTCCAGCCAGAAGCAGGGTCACCTTCAATTGGCCCAGGTTGCTCAAGGCCCCAGCCCCTAAATATTTTAGTTTATCCAGCTGAGCCTTTTTATGTCTGTTCACAGAGACAATAGTGCTCAGTTCTGGGTTCAAAAATGTTATTAAGGAAATGGTTATTTTATTAAAAGGAAAGCTGAGAATGGACTCAGAAAGGCAGGTTTTATTTGACCTGCAGAAAACTGACATTTAGAAAGAAAATGCCCAGTATTTTCACTGCTCCTACAAGATATTGTAGGCGGTCAAAAGAATAATGAGCAACATAATTTTGAGGGGAGGGTACACAAAAAAAAAATAGATTTATGAAAAAAATAGATTTATGTGTATGTCCATGTGTATATAAACATATATTCCAGACAGCAATAGACCTCACAAATATATATAAATGCACATACAATATATATTCCTGTAAATTCTCAATTTCTGTCTGATTTATGAGTTGTAATGTATCATTCTGATCCCATCACAGGAAACAAATGGATACTCTGGCTCAGACATAAAACTCGTGTGCAAAGAGGCAGCCATGAGACCAGTGAGGAAAATTTTCGATGCTCTTGAAAGTCATCAGCCAGGTACCTCAGCTCTGAGCAGAGAATCCGACCTGGAAAATGCTGCTCTCCTGCTCTAACTCAGGGAACGATCACTTTAACTCCAGCAGGTGGAGCTCTGATATCTGCCTGGAAAAGTTTTACACTGTGGTTCCAAACCATCTAAATTTCTAAAAATCAGGGCTTCTTTTAAAGCTGTCATTATCTGTGCTCTCTGCATAAATACAATTTCTAATTTATCTCACTACATTTACTCTGTTGTTTTCTACATTAAGTGTTGCATTAGGCAGGGAAATAAAAGAATGTATTTTGGTAATAGTAACAGTATTTATTCAATTCTCTTCCCTTTAGGTAACAGTAGCTTGCCCATGATCCAGCTGGACACAATCACAACAGCTGATTTCCTGGATGTGATCACCCACACCAAGCCATCAGCAAAGAATCTAAGTGAGAAGTACATGGCTTGGCAGAGAGAATTCGAGTCAGTCTGACAGAAAAAAAACCCAAAAACTGAAAACCTCCAAGCCTTTTGCTATCCAAAGTGGCCTCCAAAGGATCAAATAGTGATGGGGACGAAAGTGCTGTTGTTTCAAGGAAGAGAATGCAATGACAAGTGTCAGAGGGAAATCTTTACTTTCAAAATGCAAGCATGGGTGAAGGGGTGGTGGTTATTCTTTATTAACCATTCTAATGACCATTCAAAAAACATGCTTCTTGGAGTTAATGTGATGGCAGCTCCCATGCAACAAAGCCTCCAGCCTTAATTTTATGTATAAAGACTTAAAAGATTTATTGCTTCTCAGTCTTTATTCGTGACAGATTTCAGGTAGAACTGGAGCAAAGTTTCAAAGCAGATAGACAATTTGTATAATTCTCCATTTCTGACACTCACTAGATCATCACAGACAGCATAGCTCTACCAGCAAAGACTTGCACCCTTCTTAATGAAACACAAAACAGGAGTTTTCAGTGAAATTCAGGACCGTAGTGGGGCCATGTAAATTTGGCTAGTTTGTCACTGTTTTGAGTTCAAAGCCTTGAAGTGTGTACTTTTGCTGTTGATTTGGGGTATTTCCAAGGTGGAAAAGGCAAGGAATTAAGAGAAAAACTGCATAAAATCAACAGATTTAGGATAATTAACTAGAAACTGTATTGGTTTGCAACTAGAAACCCACTGGTTTGCAGCCAGCCGTAAAACAGAATCACAGAATCCCAGAATGGGTCAGGCTGGGAGGGACCACAGCAGGGCCATCCCAGAGCACAGGGCACAGGATTGTGTCCAGAGGGTCTGGAATATTCCCAGAGAGGAGACTCCAGAGCCTCTGTGGTCTCTGTTCAGGGCTGGGCACTGCCCAGGGCAGAAGCTGTGCCTCCTGTGCAGGCAGAGCTCCCTGGGCTCAGTTCCTGCTGTCCCTTTGTGCCATTGCTGCCCCAGAGCAGAGCCTGGCCCTGCTCTGACCCTCCCTGCACACAGGGATGGACACATTGCAGGACCTCTGAGGCACCGAGAGTCCCTTGCTTCCAGCATCAGTCACACATTATTGTAAGTCTCCAAGGGAGATGTCTTCACAGGATTTTACAGATGGATCTCCTACCTCCTGCACCTGACCGACCCCAGGCCACTGACCTCCCTTACATCGTTCCAGACAGAAACCAACAGGTTCAGAATTGCTGGCACAAAAACCAGAATTTATGCAAAAGTGAAGGTGACAGTGTACAAGGGCCCACAGACACTATCTAAAGGTGGCTTCTGTTCCTCAGAGGTCTCTTCTCAGGGGCAGAAAGTGACATAATGAGAGGAAACAACCTCAGGTTGTGCCAGGGGAGGTTCAGGTTCAGTATTTGGAATTATTTCTTCCTGGAAAACATTGTCCAGCACTGGCACAGCTGCCCAGGGCAGTGGTGGAGTCCCCATCCCTGGAGGGGTTTAAAAGCCACATGGATGTGACCTGTGGGGACATGGGTCAGTGGTGGGCTTGGAAGTGCTGGGGGAACAGTTGGAGTCCATGATCTCAGACAACTTTCCCAACCTAAATGATTCTGTGATTTATTCTTGTGTTTCTACTGCAGAATCTCCTCCATCCACACGTTCTGTTCCTGACAGAGACTAAATCTGAACGTAGTAAATACCTACCCAGTGAGGCTGCAGAGAGACACTGTCACATGTGAGGAAATTCATTCATCACCATGGTTTTGTTTAACAAGAACAAGCATGGCTCATTAACACAAAACTGTATTTTCAATAAGGTTAATACTCCAGTAATGCATAATTACAATCTAATAATTTAACACACAGGAGCACTGTAAAACAACTGTAAAGGACTTTGATTATTACAGTTTGCAAATGGACCAGAAAAGCCATTTACCATCATTACAAAGTTGGTTCATATTGGGGGATGCAGTGCATAGGAAAAGCATTGCACGCTACAGAATTAAATTTCATTTTACAGCTCTGCTAACCAACTGTAAAAACTGGAATCTGTCCCCATGGCTTGTGAAGAATTTTTTTCATAACATTAAAAAGAAACAAAAAAATCCCCAACAACAGTGAAATTTTGCAACTGTAGCATTAATAGGACCCTGCTGAAGCCTAATTTTAAAAAGTCACAGTCTCTAAGGCATTTAATACCAGAGTTTTGTTTCTGTATCATTCTTTTTAATAACAGCATCTAATTAAAACATCCGTAAAATGCTGACAGTTTTTAATTTTATGTGAAATCTGAAAAGCAAAGAACAGGATCTGCTCTAATGAAAGACAGCCACAGTAGTTATTATTAAGCAATGGTGATATTTTCATTTAAGAGTCACTTCTAAACGTGCGTAATCTCTACCTTGAAGTCAGAGCAGAGCAGCGACGTTCTCAGTGAAATCACTACAGGCCCACTGAAGCTCTGTTAGTGTTTGAGGTTTATTTACTTGAGTATTTTCAGTGCATGTTTTCAGTTTAACTTATTCTGCAGAAGGTGACACTTTCCAGATGGGGCTTTTCATCAGGTATTCCTTGAAAAGTGAAAATAAGAAAAACACTGCCACACTCCCAGTGAGTGTGACTGTGCTGGGCCCACATGGATCCTCTGCCCCTGACAGCCCAGGCAGGTTTCTGATGGATGCCATGCATGCATTGATCTTGGGACCTTAATTTCTGAAGCAAGAATGAAGGAAATGGTGTGAAACAGGTATTTCTTCAAGCTAGCTGTTCCCTTTCTCACAGCATCCGCTTCAGGATATGTTCCACTGCCTCTGGGAAATTCTCACAAGTTAAGTATGGAGCTGGATTGATTTTGTCTTCATCTGATGGTCGATATTTACCTGTAACAGATTAACACAATCATCCCTTTACCAAGCTCCTCTGAGTACCCTTTTTTTAATCCCCTGAAAATTACAGCCTTGTCATAGCAGTACCAACCAGGAAAGTGCCCATCTGAGGTTGTCCTGCAACAAACATCCCACAAGGCTTCCTTAAGCAAACCCCTAAGCCCTACTGGAGATTCCTCCAGGGGCAGCTCTGGATCAAAACTAGTGTTACTTGTGCTGGTTCACTCTGCTGTACTGGCAAATGTCCATGTTGTAGGTTCTTAAAATAAAAATGTTATTTTCACTTTTACAGGACCATAGAATCCCAGAATGGTTTGTGTTGGAAGAGACCTTAAAGCTCGTCCTGCTACACCCCTGCCCTGGGCAGGGACACCTTCCACTGTCCCAGGCTGCTCCAAGCCTTGTCCAGCCTGGCCTTGGACACTGCCAGGGATCCAGGGACAGCCACAGCCGCTCTGGGTAGTCTGTGCCAGGGCCTCCCCACCCTCAAAGGGAAGAATTTCTTCCTAGAATGTCTAACCTGAATTTCCTGTCTCTCATTTTGGACACAATGCCCCCTGTTCTATCGCTACAGTTCCTGATGAAGAGTGCCTCTCCAAAGACTCTTCAGAGGAATAGCAGGATTACTTCATTTTCAGCACACCAGACTGTGTGGCATAAGCAGCTGCCACCTTCAAGAGACCTTTTCCAGTCCACAAGGCCATCAGCAACACTGACAATACCTGCCAATCCCTCCAGGCTCCACTTCCATGCAAAGCAAATTTACATTTATAATGACCAGTGTAATTACTGAGGAATGTCACCAGAGCTCCTGCATGATGAGAAGTAACATTGCTGTGACTGATTTTGGCAATCTAAGGTGTGACAGTGACAGTTCTCTCTGTTCTGTGATTACTGCTCAAGACTCCTGAGTCAGAGCAGAAATTCACACCTGCAAGAGCAGCTGTCCCCATCTGTGACTTTGGTCACCCTGCCATCAGCTGGGGCTCTGTGCTGTGCAATCACACAGCACCCTGCTGTCACAATCTCCTGCCTGAGAGGCTCTCTGCATCACCACAATATGGCTGTGCAAGGTGAGCTGTCACACAGCACCAGGGCTGGCCCAGGGCTCAGAGGGAACCTTCACTTGGGCACAGGGTGAGACCACTGAAGGCACCACGGTCTCCTGAAATGACTGATCCATTGAGTACTTACCCGTCCTCACCAAAATCCCACGCATGCCTGCCTGCTGGGCACCACCGACATCATCCCTGCAGTCCTGGGACACAGCAGGAGAGCAATTGGTTAGTGGCCACAGACAATTCCATAACCATTTCTGCTTTGCACATCACTTAAAAGCAGTGACGCAGAGTCTAATCTTTCAGCTACCCATTGGTCACACTGTCACAGGAGCAGTTTTCTGTGTGCTCTCTGCCTGATCAAACAGCAGCTGAAGTAAGAGAGGAAAACCCCATGGATTACCCATTAAATCCTGTGAACTTCTGTGGAATCACTTAGGTTGGAAAACCTCTCTAAGATCATGGAGTCCAACCAATCTCCCAGCACTGCCCAGTCCAGCACTGACCCACGTCCCCAAGTGCCACATCCACACAGCTTTTAAACACCTCCAGGGGTGGGGACTCCACCACTGACCTAGGCAGCCTGTGCCAATGCTCTAAATCCCATTTCATGAAGAATTTTTCTCAAATTCCTGATCTAAACCTCCCCTGGCCCAGCCTGGGGCCGTTCCCTCTCCTCCTGTCCCTGTGCCCCGGGAGCACAGCCCGACCCCCCCGGCTGTCCCCTCCTGTCAGGAGCTGTGCAGAGCCACAAGGTCCCCCTGAGCCTCCTTTTCTCCAGCCTGAGCCCTTTCCCAGCTCCCTCAGCCTCTCCTGGGGCTCAGCCCCTTCCCAGCTCTGTTCCCATCTCTAGAAATTACACTCCCACGCTGTTTGCAGGCTCTGCACACTGTGGAGGTGAAGTGAGGCAGGAGAGGAGGGTTTTGTGCCCACGTACATCTCCAATCATGACAGCCTCCTCAGGGGCACAGTCGGTGCCCCGCAGAGCCTCCAGGAAGAAGGTCTTCTCTGGCTTCCCCACCACGGTGGCTTTGGTGTCTGTCGCATACTCCAGCCCAGTCACAAAAGGTCCAGGCCCCAGACACAGACCGTCCTTCTTCTTGAAATACCTGGCTTTATGGATCGCTATGAGAGGCGCCCCATCCAAAATCAGCCTAGAGAATGAATGAAGAAGAGAGTACAAAAATTATATTAAAGACATTATATTTACACCTGAAGGCCTCACAGACTCCCAGAATGGTTTGGGTGGGAAGGGACCCAAAGGCTCATCCAGTGCCACCCCCTGCCATGGGCAGGGACACCTTCCACTGTCCCAGGCTGCTCCAAGCCCTGTTCAGCCTGCCTTGGACACTTCCAAGGGTGGGGCAGCTGCAGCTTCTCGGAGCAACCTCTCCCAGCCCTCACTTCCCTCACAGCCAAGAATTTCTTACAGGTATAGGAAGAATCTTTTGACCTTAACTTTGTATTTTAGCCTTGAAGGAATTACAGCAACAAGCCACATAAAAAGCCCACCAAGCCATTCCATGCATTCGTGCCCCTCTGAATTAACCATGGCAGTTTCAGAGGACTTGCTCCCACAGAACCTGCACCTCCTCTTTGATTCTCACATTTCTGCTCAGTGCCCTGTGGGTTTTCCCTATAGCAGACACAGCATCCCCCATCCAGCAGCAAGGTGTAGGTGCTGCACTAGAGGAATGCTCCTGGTCAGCCAAGTACAGCAATATTATTGCAGTCCTCCCCTTCCCAAGTTTCAGTGCAACAAGAGCCCTCCGGACAGCATCTGGACTGCTATACATTGTCCATTTGATTTTACACCTTCTCCGGGTAATGCAGGTCATTCCAGTCTTTATTACAACAGGTAGGGGTGTAAAACACTGTCTGTTATCCTCAGGGCAGAAAGGAGGATTTATTTTCCCCTTAACCCCTGGTTTACAAAAAAAAACCCAAAAAAAAAGTCTTTAAGAAAACAAAGTCTTGCTTTGCCCCTGTTGTAAGAGGCTGGCTGAGGTGAGCTGGATTTTCCTTAGAGGATGCCTGCAGAGCAGCCTGGAAACTCTGTGCAGGACATAAATGATACTTCATTTCACTTCATTATCACAGAACACTCCTATTGAATCAATGAATTCCAAAGCGAGATGAACAAGAAGAGAGCTAGGCTGTGTTTCTGCGAGCAGCCAGACACGTTCAGGATGGGAGGATGCCTCTAGGACACAGAAAAATTTAACTTGACAGCATCACAACCACTACATTCAGCAGTTTGCAGGAGAAATCTCACCAGAGAGAATTCTTTTAAATGTGGCATCAAAATCCCACATATACAGAAAGAGAAATTTAGTCTCAGTCACTTCAAGTGGTGCCTGGAGAATGGCCATACCCTGTGAATCTCCTTTTGGGACTCATGTTGGGTTAGATTTACCCAAGTTAATGTTGGGTGTCAATGGAATAGTTGCCTACCAGGTAATTAGTCAGCCTGGGCTCCTCACAGTCAGTGCAGACAAAAAGAATCCTAGGGCACAGTTCAACTGTCCTATTTTAAGCACTACTAGGGGAAAAATGCCTTAAAGTACTTCCCTTACCCCTGCAGAGTCAAATCTCCAGCAAAGACACAGGCACCTGCACTGTAGATATCTGCATTTAATCAGATTCACCTCAAAGTTCAGCAATCCCAACGCAATTCCATTTTCAACCCAAGTCCCAGGTGATTTAATTATCTTGCATTTTCAATGCAAGTCCCAAGTGATTTAATTATAAGTAAAGGAGAAGAAACAGGGCAAGGCTCGACAAGAAGAGCACATGCCAGTGGTCAGTATTTCCATCAGGCCTAACAGAACCGACACCAGCAAAAGCTTACCCCCTACAGAGGACTGGGGGAAACACCCAGAACAAATCAGTGAGGTGTTACAGGTCAGACAGAACCCATCCTGGCGTTTTTTAAGTGCCCTGGTCTTCAGCCCACAGCAAACAATGGGCATTATTCAGCAACTAATGTATTCAGGACAGAAATATCAATTATGCAAGCACTGGGATACTCAATAGGTTAAGCTCATGCTGTTGTGAAATTAAGAGTCCACTCACGACCCAAAGTAAAGCTCCAAAATCAATGCTTTTGGCAAGGTGCACTAGCGAGGCAGACAGGGTCAGTTTGGGTCAACACCTGTTGCTCTAACACAGAGCTGGCAGCAGATGAGGCCAGAACTGGCCTCTTACTGCAAGAAACCTCCCTAAGACACTGGTGAGCAGTAATTGATATTCCCTCTTCGAATTTTATGGTTATAAAGATAGATTGATAGCAGAGTTTTCAGACGTCAAGGTGCAGAATTGTGTGGTAGCCACCATCCTGTGAGCAAAGAGGGAAAAAGGCTCATCACACACATCACCAGGGCTACACTCATGGAGAGGCTCACATCCAGCATCTTCAAGCTGAAGGCTTTTCAAGTTAAGAGTGTGGTGTCAAGCCGGAATCAGAGAAAAGGACACCTGGCTCTGCACGCACTGTGGCGCCCTGGCTCATGAATGGTCACAGAGAGATTTTATCTGATGTATCCCTTAGTCTACAGACAAAAAGAGCATTAGAAATAAAACACTCCAGGATCAGCTCCATAGTCCACCTGGCCCAACAGGTTGTGCTGGCCACTCCTGAACAGAAGATGCTTCAGAAGATAATGCTGGATATCCTGCATTAGGTAGGTAAGGAATAATCTGCCCTAAATACTGCATTTCCTTCCCTCTACCACTCAGGCTCTGAAAGCAGGGCTTTGAACACGGAATCTGCCTGTCCTCTTGGAAAAGAGGAAATGGCCTCAAGCTGTGCCAGGGGAGGCTCAGGTTGGACATCAGGATGAATTTCCCCGTGGAATGGGTGGTCAGGCCTTGGAAGGGGCGGCCCAGGGAGGTTTGGAGGCCCAATCCCTGGACATATCCAAGGAAGGACTGGACATGGCACTCAGGGCTCTGGGCTGGGGACAAGGTGGGGATCAGGCATAGCTTGGAGGTATTTTCCAACCCAAATAATTCTGTTATTCTGTGAATGCTTTCCCACAGACTGAAAGCTGTAAGGTCTGGAGTGCCTGAAGTTCATGCTGAAGAACCCAAATCCACCAAGACTAGTGGCTCCCCCACATGCTGCATAATGTGTGATATTCCCACCACCCCTTTCTTCCCGGAAACAGAAAAGAGCTCAGCACAAGACAGCCCTCACTCGACCCCTGCCCAGGGGCTGCCTTACCGAAAGGCTCTGTTCATCATCTCGTAGTGGAAGTGCTCAGGAGCCAGTCCCACCACCACTGCATTGGGGTTATCTGTGCCAATCCCTGGAAAACCAGAACAAGATTCGGAGCAAACAGGATTTAATTCACGCTCAGCAGCACAGTCAGCAAAGTGCATTTAATCACTTTAAGGCAAAAACGGGCATGTTCCGACACAGACGTATCACAGAGACTGCTTTTATGTCTTTTAAAAAGGAATAAAGCATCTGTGGAAAAGGTGTTGGTCTATCCAGACTGTTCCGTCCTCCGGGAGTTGGACAGCCTTAGCAGCGACTGTTGGATGACTCTGTCACTGCTCCCTCTGAAATGCAGCAGGCCACAAAAATCCCTCTTTTAACTGAATTACTGTTATCTAAGAGCCCCACTCTATATAGGTTACGTGCTTTGTAAGACAGTAAATCAGAAAGATGAG
This sequence comes from Acanthiza pusilla, assembly GCA_036630365.1. Taxonomy (NCBI): domain Eukaryota; kingdom Metazoa; phylum Chordata; class Aves; order Passeriformes; family Acanthizidae; genus Acanthiza; species Acanthiza pusilla. The sequence continues at coordinate 1,557,879 of JAXCHO010000032.1, read as the reverse complement.
TGAATCCCATCCAGTTTTTCTATTCTCTCGTCACAGGAAACTTCACTGGCTGTTGCTCCATGCAGTCTGGTTATGACAATAAAGATGGTACTGCAGCATGGCTCAGAATTTGCTATCCTAGATTCATTCTGGCTTTTTTGGAAGGTCTTTTTTCAATGTGGATTAGTGCCCTTGGGAGCAGCTCCACTGCAGTTCCAGCCCTGGACAGAACCAGCAGTGGAAGCAGAGTAGCACCAGCAGGAGGTTTTTATTAATGATGTGTTATCAGCTGCATCCTGCACTCCTGGAACTAATTTTGCTCCACCTTCAAACACACCCTCTGCACCTCTGCCAGGAAAACCAGAGCTCCTGGCTGGCTCTGCTGGCTGAGGCTCCTGCTGCACATCCCTCAGTGGGCTCAGCCAGCACAACAATTTGTGACACCACCCGGAAGCATCTGGGTCCTCTAACCAAGAAAGGATTCCACTCATCCATCCGTGACCAACTTTAATGGAGAGATCAGCCAAGAACAGCACAATAGCAGCCATCAGTAGGAATTTGAAGAGTTCTCCACTGCACTTAAATGTTCCAAGAGCAGCACTGAGGAAATGCGAGCCAAACCCCTTGCAGCAAAAACAAACCAAACAACACACTCCAGACCCAAGCAATACAGACAATGCACCAATGTGCCCCCGTGATACCTCTGTCTGTGCCATCTTTTACAGAATTAGCATCAGCTCCTGCAAAATGGATGGAAAGATCCCAAAACCATGGAGACTGAACTGATTTAAATGCTCCCAGTGAAAAGAGCTGCTGCCTCTGCTGTTTCTCACCCAGGAAAGCCTTTCTGGCAGCACAAATACAGAATATTGCTCAGAGCACATTTCTCTGGATATGATGTTAGGTAGAACAGATTATCACAGGTTTCACTGGTCTCACAGAGGCTTTTCTCCTGAACACTGACCTCTCTGAATACTTCTGACCAAGCTATGACACCAAAATTTAACAGGAAATTTCTAGATCCCGGCAAAATTAGAACCTACTTAAATTACGCAGCCATAAGATTTCAGTTTGTAAGGCAAGGAGCAGGGAGCAGTGGCAAGCCATCAATGTTTGCTGCCTTGACTTTAACTAAAAAATTCAATATAAAATACACAGTTTCCAACTCTGAGTATATTAAAATCATGGGTATCTTTTTTATTCTTGATGCTCAAGTGAGAACACAACATCTTCCACTCCCCTTACTGCTAAGGGAGCATCTGAAAATAAAGCAGGTTTTAACTAGAGATGACAATTTAGAGGAGTCAGGGTGATGAACAGAAGTGTCACCAGTGAGGGTATCCAAGTACGTGGGGTGAAACCTAACTGTCCAATATAAGATAAGCAACAGCAACTGCCTGGAGATTTTGCATTTAATAATAATCTATTAAGAGAGAAATAGCCTCCTGTGTGTGCCTACACACTGGTTTTCCAGCTCTTTATGAGTAAAACCTCTGCTGGAAATCAGATATTGCACAAATTGATGCATCCTTGCTATTAAAAAAAAAAAATCACCACTGCTAGGTACAACATCCAATGACCTGCTGATAACTATTACTTTATTTTTCACATTGGAAATTAATGGAGAGCATTGACTTTTAACTGAATTCCTGACTATTTGAAGGCCCTGGCTGCCATTTCCACTGCTCCTCAAGAAGATACAAATTCAGGCTGTTTGGTGTTTGATTTAAAATGAAGTAAGGACCTTTATGACCTTGCAAAATTCCGTATTTCAGGCTCCACCACGTCTGTGGCGTTTGGTGTTTGATTTAATATGAAGTAAGGACCTTTATGACCTCGCAAAATTCTGCATTTCAGGCTCCACCATGTCCAGCAGGCTGCCTATGACTGAGAGCACAGTGCTTCCTTAGCTGCTCATTAGCTGTTGCTCACTAATTAGCTGCTTCCTGAGCACCTCACCTGTGAAATCAGGCAGGGCCTTATCGTCCACCAGGAGCAGGGGCCGCACCTGCTGCTGCTCCAGGAGGTTCCTGGCGGCTGTCAGCGAGGTGAAGATCTCGTGCTCCGCAATGTCGAACCCCAGCCCCGTCAGCCTCTCCAGCAGGTCCCTCTTGCTCTCCTTGGTGGTGTTGGTCACAAACCGGACGGTCACGGGGGCACTGCGCAGCCTGGGGGGGACAGAGGGGGACAATGGGCACAGGCTCCTCCTGTTCTCACACCTGGGCTTCCCTTTGGGGCTAAAAACTGACCCAAAGTCTGCAGGTGACGACACCACACGAAAGACTTGTGCCACACAAGAAATTCCGTGATGTGGAGCTGACAGCAAGGATTTTACACCTGCCAGATCAACACAAATCTCCCTCTCCTCCTCTCCCCTGGAAATTCCCAAGGAAAATGGTGATTCCAAAGTCCATCCTCACAGCAGCAGCAAACACATTTATGGTAACTATTTCAAAATACCTTTTTATTCAAACAACATAATAAATAAGCCAGACCCACTCCTCGATCAACATAAGCAAAGAAAAGAAGCTTGTTGCTGAATTAATATATTGAACTCCACTGCTGGGTGAATTTCCCAGCAGCTGTGGCTCGTTCAGGATGCTCCAGGAGCCTGTGTTACCTTGCTGGTGGTTTTATGTCAGCTTCTGCAGCCATTTCCCCCTTTCCTGAGAAACACCAGCACCACATAAAACCACATTATTGCCCTACGCTGACAGTAAATGCTACCAAACAATCAAATAATTTAAAGTGACAGTTTCAACAGCATTCCCTTTAATTATTCCCCCACCATCACTTTCTCTGTTGCTATAGGAACAAACACTGGCACCAGGACTGTGTGGAGAACATCAGAATAAAGTTGGAGACCTGCTTGCACCTGCCACTTCCTTCCTCCTGTTTATCTCTTGTTTTACACTGACCCCTCACAGGTACGAGCTGGTAAAAAAGTCCCCTGGCTGATAATAAAATTAAAATTAATATTATTTTTTCCCTGTGGACCTCAATGAGGAAGAATGAATACAGTAACCCTAAAAAAGGCATCTTTCCATTTGTTCCCTAAGCAATCTGCATGCCAACCATTCCAGCTTCTCTTCAGGAAGGACAGGGACACAGATTGGCAGAGAAGAGTATGGAATGATAATTCTTTTTCAAATCCCTAAGCAAAAAGGCCTGGCTGTTCTCTGACACCTGCTCTCCACACCTGTGACAGCACATATGTATATATGTGTGTGTGTGTGTGTGTGTGTGTGCATACATATATATATATAAAAAATATAATAAAACTATTTATATTTATATTTATATTTATATTTAATGTATATCTATATTTATATTTAATTTATATTTATGAATTTTCAATCCATATATATATATATATATATGAACTTGTCCCCTGGTATAATTTCTCCCATTTTTCCCAGCAGGAAACACAGTGCAGTGAGTGAAAGGGCAATGAATGAGCACCCAGTTTTTCACTTCCTTGCAATTTGACATCCTTAGGATGTGATCATTTCCACAGCACTACCTGTGGGAAATGCAGCTTCCTAATCCCTCTGGGAAGTTTTCCTCTGAGCAACAGTCCAGCTGTACAAAACCTTTAGCAGCCCACACAGCTCCAACAGAGAGCTCAGTTCTGCTCCTATATCCTGATTACTATTTAGTGTCCCAGAATCTTAAGGTGTCCTCCTTCATTCGCCACAATGTCATCTATCACTCTGTGATTTTTCCTCATCCATTTGAAGATGTCTTCTCCAGGAAAACAGTACAAATATTCCTGGGATTGTGTGCCCTATTTCACTTGACTTGGTTGGATTAAATCGTTTTACTGCGCTGCAGTTTCTTTAGACACCCTTTCCCTACAAGAGAAAGAACTAACTTTTTCCTGTTTATTAATGCATTGAGATTCCTACAAAAGACTTCTCAAACTAAATGCTTCTCAAATATAAATCAATAAATCAATATATTCTCAAATATAAATCAAAAATAAATCAAATGCTTCTCAAACTAAAAAAAAAAAGAGGCTGTTTACCTAGCAGAAAGAAACTTTAAAAACAGTAATAATTGAGAAAAGCCGTGTCTGAATGAAATGAGAACTCTGCAGAGGTTGCTTTGCTCCCTAGACCAAGCTTTTCTATTATCCTACTTTATCTCAGCACAGATCTAAAAGCCCTGACAGACAATCAGGCTCTTGTAGTTAAGCAAAGACAGGACGAACAGCCCAGGTGAAATGACTTTGGGGTAATTCACCCGAACTCAACTTTGGCTACGGCTCTCTCACACGTGAATCAGCGGAAACACCTTGAATATTGGGGGTTTTATGCCTAGAAAAGGCTTAGAAAACACAGAGAGAGGCACTGAGGAAAGCAGCAGTGGCTCAGGTGACACCAATATCTCCACCCTTTGCCGAGTTCTCGTGGCAACAACACAGGTAAAAAGAAAAGCAAGAATTGGCCACGTGCTTGCTCCAGCCCTGCTCACCCACCCCTTTTTGCAAACAGCACAGAGGAAAACCAAAAAAGAGGGAATCTTGCCTTTTGAGAGCCTCCTGGGCGCCTGGCACGGCCGAGTCCTCGACGTGGAGAGTGCCATTGAGATCCACCAGCACAGCCTTCAGCGCTCGCCGCGCCGACATCCTGCCCTGGGACGGGAGAGAGAAACCTCAGGGCGCTGAGCAGACAGCAGCAGCAGCACCAGGGGCTCAGGAGAGCACCTGAGCCGTGCCAGGCCCAGAATTCCTCACACCACCACTTTCAGTGTGAAATGGACCCCTCTAGACAGCGGGAGAAAAGGCAGTTTAAAGAGAAAAATACATATAAATATAAATATAAATAGAAATATGGATATGAATATAGATATAAATATGGATATAACTATAGATGTAAATATAAATAGAAATATGGATATAAATATAGATATAAATATAGATATAAATATGGATATAACTATAAATGTAAATATAAATATAAATAAGTATAATATAAATAAGTATAAATATAAATATAAATATAAAACGCAGATATATACATACACACACACACACACATATATATATATAAATATATATATATAAAATAAATAAATAAATAAATATATATATATATATCTACACACACATATAAAAAATTGATGGGGTAGTGTGTTGTTTCCCTGGACTGTCAGTGGAAATCAGGTGCTGTTCGTTCTTTAAGTGCATCAAATTTAAAAAAAAAAATAGAATTCTCTGAATGACTCAAGGGTCCTGGGGAGAGGGTCATTAGGTCCCTAGGGGATTGCTGGCCCAAGGCCTCAGCCAGAATATTTCAGCAAGTCCCACGGACACCAACAGGGAAAATAAAGACACAGTGCTGTGGTTGTAAAGCTCAAAATGCTCTGCCAAAGTGGATATCGTTGATTTTATTTTTGTAAACTAGACCTAGGGTGATCCAGCCCACACCACAGCCACCCTGAGGCTGCTTGGTGGTGACAGTGAGGAATTTGTGGATTTTTAGCCTGGAAACTCTCAGGGCTCATGGATATCCAGCACCTTGAAGGGGACAGCCAGGCACTGTGAGACTCAGCCCAGAAAAAAAGCCAACATTCGAAGGGTAAAGATACCAGGGAAGGAAAGGGAGAGGTGATGTTTCAGCCACCTGGCTAAAAATCTGTCCTCAGAAACAAACACTGCCCCTCACGTGTGCTGCAAGCGCTGCATTTTGCTCCGTGAGCAAGTCTGAGGAGCTGTTTCACAGAAAATGCCCAATGCAGCTCAAATACAGCAATATTTCCTCCTGTTCATTACACAACAACCATCTGAAAAGGTCGAGAGAACTGGGATTGGAGAGGAGAAGCTTTTGGGTGACCTGGCTGTGGCCTCCCAGTGCCTGAGGGAGCTGACAGGAAAGATGGGGAGAGACCATTTCCAGGGGCCTGGAGGGACAGCACACAGGGAATGCCAGAGGGCAGGGCCAGATGGGATCCTGGGAATTAGGAATTGCTGGCTGTGAGGGTGGGCAGGCCCTGGCACAGGTGCCCAGAGCAGCTGTGGCTGCCCCTGGATCCCTGGCAGTGTCCCAGGCCAGGCTGGACAGGGCTTGGAGCAGCGTGGGACAGTGGAAGGTGTCCCTGCCCATGGCAGGGGTGGCACCGGAGGAGCTTTAAGGCTCCTTCCAACCCAAACCACTCTGGGATCTGCCAACACTACAAGTGACCACAATTTGGTGTTCAGCTGGTTTGGCTACAGACAACATGCAGAATGTTTGTACTTTAAAAAAGCACACAGAGTGCTCAATACCATGATGGGAATGTGCCCTAAAAATTTTTATCAGTTTTATCTTTGCAAACAGTTTTATAAATGGTCATGTGAGCCTGCTGTCCCAGGTACATAACACACACACAATAGGAAACTTTAAGATTCCACCATAATTACTCCTGGTGTTTCTGTGCAGTAAGAAAATAAATAAAAATGCTTCTTCTATGGTACATCCATTGATATGAAAGCCAAAGTTAAATGCTAATGACACACAGCTGAAAGCAGAGCTCCTAAAGGAGCTTAATAAATTCCAGAGGAAACTATTATTATTATTATTATTATTATTATTACTACTACTACTATTACTATCATTACTACTACTACTATTATTATTATTTACCCCAGATCGGTTCTCCTGTTCGCAGAGTATTTATCTGGGAAATATGGAAGTTATCTGCAAAGCCAGTTTTCAGGACAGCCGAATTTTAAGGATAAAGCTCACGGACGGGCAAGGAAGGCCTAAAAGCCTTCCAGAACCTCAGCTTTCATAATCACGTTCCCACAAAGACTCACCTTGTCAGGACAGAGGGACCCCCCGCCCTGGTCTGTGGGACAAGGACACGAGGAACACAACAAGACCCAACCTAAGGGAAAGAGGGATCTATTCTATAACATTATATATTATGATATATGTCCCTCGATGGAAGGATGCTGATGGCACAGGTGTGTCACCGCCGTGCCCTCCCGTCCCACAAAACCCCGTCCGCACCCCCGCCCGCAGGGATGGTACCGCCCCTTCCCGCCAGCTCACAACGGGCAGGCGGGCCGGCCCATTCTCTGGCGGGGGAGTCCCGAGCGCTGCGAGCTCCCCTTTCCCTGGCGCGGATGGTTCCGCCCGCCCGCTGGCGGCCGGGCGCGGCGGACGCGCCCACGCGGAGCAGAGGGGGGGCAGCGCGGCGCCGCTCCCGCGGCACTGACCTGTTCCGCCGCCGCCGTCCCTGCGCCCTGCGCGCCGCCCGTGGGGGCCTGCGGGGCCGCGGCCGCCCTGCCCGCGCCGGGCCCGCCCGCTGCAAACACGGCAAAGAAAAAATGTAATGTAAGGCTTACGGTGATCAATAAATAGCGGCCTCGGCCCGCAGCGCTCCCGGCGCCGGGCCGCGTCCGGCAGGCGCGACAGGCAGCGCGGGGCCAGCCCCGGGGCCCTGAGGGCGCAGCGGAACATGGGTATGGTTATAAATGAGATAAGTTACAGCAGTTCTGTCCTTTATATTCACATTGTTGTACCTGTTATCGCCTCTTTAGCCTACATGCCCGATTTATAGTCCTATCCTATGTGGATATTATAAATCGTATGAATTATATCCATTATATATTACATGGACATGTTTATAACCATGTCAATGCATTATGGATATCCATAACTCTTATATCATGAATATATCAATAGTTTGTACATTATGGATATATTATATCCTATATGGTTATTGTATGTAGTCATGTATCCATATACCGATATTATGATTGTATATCTATTTATACATATTTAAAAGTTTTATTCAAAATGTTATCATAGTCATGTATGGATATATTATATCCGTAAGATATCCGTAATAACTAGTGCGTATATATATGTGTGTATATATGTGTGTGTGTGTGTGTATATATATATATGGTATTGGGAAAAAATTCTTCCTGTTACATAATTACATATATGAAATTATTTCCATAATATATCCATAGTGACTAATCTACTTATTATATCCATATATGAATATACATTTTATAACTATACTTATACGTGTTTATATATGTGTATATTTTCATAATACAAAATTTAATCTATGAAATGTATAAATGTAATATATAATTTTATTATTAATGCGTGTATATGTATATAATAAGTTTATTTTGCACATTTTCTGTTTTTGCAGAACGCAGCCAGGTTTAGCAGCAGCAGGGACGTCCCAGAGCTGCAGGCACCACGTGAGGGGACAGCAGCAGCGTGGTTGTCCCCCCTGTCTCTCGTCTCCCCTGCTCATTACCTGCAGACCTGAACCTCGCTGCTGCCCCACTTTGAATTGCTATTTTTCATCGGTCAGGTGAAACTTGTCCCATTTTTCGCTCCAACACGGGACTCCTGCTCTGTGCACATGCCCAGCCTACTCGGCCGTGTGTTGAGCCACCCTCTGAAAGCACAGGGAGAGGGGAAAATCACTTTTCACCCATTTGTTTAAAGCTGCTGCTTGCAATCTTTAGTACTGGCTTTTATTTCAGTAAGAACGGATTTTTTGAACAGTCAACAGATGTGAAAATGGAATTACAGACAAGCTCTGCTTCGAATTGTTCGGCACTCCCCGTGCCACAGCCATGGAAACATCAACCACTGCTTTGCTCTCCAAAAATATTTTGTAGGAATACAAAATGTCCCACACACACTGCCCCATTTCCATGAGAGACAGATCTGTGAGAATAACTGGGCCAGGCTCTACCCTCATCACCTCTGATTTACACAAAGATCATAATAAAGAAATTACTTCTAACAGATCCACACGTTTTAAAATTTAAAGATCCTGTTCTGCCTCAGGACAGCGTTACCACGTCTCCTGGGGTTTGCTACAGAAACCAAAACACAGCTTCAGAGCAGAGAGATGATACCAAAATACAGCTGCACAGCGAGGAGATACTTGCAAGTGCCAGAGGGATGAGGGAAAAATACATATTTCATGTAAGAGCAGCAACTCTGGGACCTGGAACAGGATGAAGCCAAGTTTTGAGATATCCCCACTGCACACAGAGAGAGAGTGAGTTAGGAAAGAAAGTGCTTAACTTGGAAATTCAGGATTTATTTACAAAAATCACTAAGAAAAAAGGAAACAACATAAAACTGTCCTTCTGGATATACTTTACTCTGCGAAAATCTGTGATTGAAGATCATTAAAAGCATTTACATGTTACAGACTCTTCTTCACATACAACAGTGTATGCTTTAATAACCAAGATGTCAGGAGAAGAGGTGATCAACTGAGCTGCTTCAAAATAATAAAGCTGTCAGGTTTCCCTCAGCCTCCCCTCTTTAAAATAAAGGTGAAACACTTTAGCAGAGGAACAGGCAAAGAATTCTAGCTTTTCTAAGAAGGTACATGAGAATCCCCTTTTCCAATTCAGACCTAACTCATAAGTCTGAATTGAGACAAGACAGGTAGGAAAGCAATTAGGAACATTCTGTTCGACAGAAGTGCAAAGTCACACCCACAGTTTCACTTTCAAAGTTGTTAATTTAACAAATGATGATTATGATGGAGGGAGGGGGAAGGCGCACTAACAGAAGAGGCTGCAAATTCGAAGGGTTTTCACAAAGAAATGCATTTGAAAAGCACATGGTATTCACCTCCCGTGGTATTCCCCTCCCACATTTCCCAGGAAGCTCAGAATACAAATGGTTCCCCACTTCGACCACAGTAATCACCACACAAAAGTTTAACACAAATTTTATAAAGTATAATAACAATCCTTGATGGAAGAGTAACAAATGCTAATCATTAATATCCCCAAAGTTAACGTAAGAGTTATCTAGCTTTAGGTACAGCTTTTATTATTTTTTAATTTTTTTTAAATTTTTGCACTGCAATTGCACCCATTTTCAACTGACTTTACCAGCAGTAAGAAATACTGATTTGAAAACAAAAATCCCCAATCAAAGCAGGAAAATTCAGCTTTCAATGTTAACCTGAATCAGGACTTTGCTCAGCTGGTTTTATCTTCCTCCATATCACAGCTGGACTTCAATCCTTTATAACAAGTATCCTTTATAACACATTTTCAGAGCCTAATTCATATTCTCTTAAACAGTTCCGTGGTAGTAATTGAAATGAAAACACATTGTTGTTTTCCTCAATTTAAAAACCAATTTTTAGGTTTTAGGTACTGAAGGAAATTCATCCCTGAGTAACGAGACATTTAGAAGCTGCATCCCATTGCCAGTCACTGCAACATCCTATGACATTTACTCTAATAATTAATCAACACTATGAACAGGCAGCAACAGAACTGGTCACAGTCCAATGTGTTTGCAGCGTTGTTGCATTGATCCCGTGATCCTGCTTAATGAAACTGCAAGGGAACATTAGGAAAGGGGATAAATAGAAACAGTGTCTTTTATTATTTTAAGTTGAATGTCAGATTGACAGCTAAACGGTGCTGGATCCCAGGAAACTCAGAGCAGTGGTGGTCAGCAACTGGATTCTTTGGATGTCCAAAGGATTTTTACCAGGTGTCTTCAACCAAACAACAGGAGCAGAACGATTGTGATGGAGTTCAGGGCTATTAACGGCACTGTAAAGGGGAAAAAAAAAAGAAATTATTGGTGAAAATTTTCCTTTCCACATCACAAAATAACAAAGCTTCATATAACCTTGGGAGAACACCTTGGGAGAAGGAGCAGAATCAATCAAAATTTTAGAATTTTAGAATACACTTAATTTTCCTATGAAAAGCTGGGACCAGTGGAAGGCGCCAGGCTCGAATCCTAAGATACTAGACATTTAGTAGGAAACAACAGCAGAATTATTTTTCCACCGTCTGTTTTAACTTTAACCCAGATCCTTTACTTCCGTCTTAACTTTAACACAAATAACTCTTTTTGCAAATGAAACTAAACCATCTAAAAGTCAGTTTCTATCCTTGGCTTTCCAGTGCTTTAGAATAAATGTTTTGGTTTTTACTCAGTGGTGGGCAAGACAGGTTAAGATTTGTTACTTCATTTCTATCATCATCTACAAAATGAATTTTTAGTGTGCTTCATAATGAAGAACTACCAGTAACTTAAGTATATTTTTCTCCCCATCTTTTGAGGCACATAAGTCTGGCTTGCCTTTCCGAAACTCCAGAATTGCATTTCCCTCACCAGGTACTTCCCATAAAATTGCACTTAGACCGGGTGATGCTAATTGCACACTTTGGTTGATCACCAAGCTTCCTCCCAGCTGCCGACCTCCAAGGGAAGGCAAGGCTCAGCAGGAGCAACACAACCCAGAGTCAGGGAATGTTTTTACTCTTTTACCAAAATTAGGGCACTTTAGGTGACACCTGCAGAATCCTATAGAGTCATGGCCCAAAGGAAGTATAGATTAGTGCAGAAACAAGACATTACAGATTGTAGTAGTAGTAGCAGTAGTAGTAGTAGTAATAATAATAGTAATAATAATAATAATAATAATAATAGTAATAATAAATTGTGCCCTTACCTCTCATAACAGTTCGTATTGATCGAATCAGGTTTGTTAGCTGTGCTTTAATTCCTGGTTCCTCTCCAAATCCTCCAATCCCTTGATCACTTCCCCAGCCAACTGTGTCACATAAAAACAGACACACGCATTAGGAAAAACCCCAAAACCGCACAACAAAGACTGTAATATTAACGAGCAATCTATCCCGAATATAGATTATACTAACACAGACAGCCCAATTAGCCTTATTTCATGAGTGCATTTTAATACAATAGACTGAAAACTCCTAAACCTCATGTGAATCAATGACAAATCAGTATCTCTGTAAAAAAAAACCCTCAACTTTTTAACACATTACTGTTCCCTACAAACCCAGAGTAACACGTGAGTTCATCTGGACTTAAAATAAAATAGCTGTCAAAATAAACCCAAACCAACAGCAATCTGTTCATCATCTTGAAAATAGAATAGCAAGTAATTGCTGGGGGTGAAGTGGTGATGTGTCAGCACTGAGAAAGGGGCCACACGACAGAAAAAAGGCCAGCACAAATTCCAAAGTTGGGGTGACAATTTTTGCAACTGCTGTAAAAAAAATCACAACTTTTGAAGAGAAAATTGGGAACTTTTCTGAGCGTAACAGAAGTCCTGAAGTTTTACAGTGCCCGGACACAACATGATAGAATCAGGGATGTGTCCAGGGATTTCTAAGACCTGATGGTCCCAGCCCTTACCATTTAGCAAGGAGCAGCTCTCAATACTCCAAATTCCACTGCCCAATCTGTGCACTTCTGTTCACCAGAAACCACTTTTGCACCATTTTTGTTCCCCCCTTCTGGTCTGCCTCGCTTAGCTGGCACCGAGCTGAGAGTGGTGGGCAAATCCTCTCCCTCACCAGCCCTGCCAGCTGCTGATTCCCACTGGGATGAGCCTGGAGCTATTCCCAAGCCTCATGAGGCTGACAAGGGGCTTCACCCACCCCACGAGTCCCCACATCTCCCTTTTTTAATTCCAGCTGCTCGTCGGGAAAGCAAAAGAAAACCCCAAACCCAAACTGAGCAGATCCCTTGAAGCGAATTCAACTGAGTAGCAGGGGAAAGGGATCCCCCTGTGTACTCTGCCAAAAATCCTGGTTCAGTCTGACGTGGAGAAGTCAGGATTCTCCACCCCAGTGAACTGGGAAACCGTGGATCATTGGCCATTTTTTTCCCACGGCTTCGGAGATCTTTGTGTCGTGTGATTTTCTCTGTTTTATAGGGCTTTGGTTTCTTTTGAAGGGCAAGGATGCCCAGCCCTAGGGATCCCATGGGCTGAGAGGCGCCATCTCATCAAAAACCAGGCACAAGAGAAAGGAAACCTTTGCACGACACCAAACATTCCGACGCGCGGCACGACGGGGCGTAAAACAGTAAAAAATGGACATGAAAAGAGGGCAATTATTTCGGGGGGGCGAGGGGGGAAAGAGAAACAAAGCTACGACGGGAGAGGCCGGGAATTCATCCCCAAAGCCCAAACACAACCACCCCCCCCAGCCCAACCCCCTCCCCCGTTCGCTGATGCCCACACCGGCAGGGAGCGGCGGCGGGGCCGCGGCCACCGCGTTCCCCCCGAGGCCGGGCGGCCCTCCCGGCTCACCGTGGCGAAGGAAGCGCTCCTCGTGCAGCACGGCCACGGCGTTGACGATGAGGAGCGAGGCCTGCAGCAGCGAGTAGAGCGTGAACGCCATGGCCCGGCGGGGCGGAGCGGAGCTGGGCGGGACCCACACCGGCACCGGGAGCAGGAGCGGCAGCGGCGCCCAGGAGAGACGTGGCGGGGCCGGGGCGGGGCCTCCCCTCACGGGCCGGAGGGGGCGGGGCTTGTCGGGGGGGGCCTCCCCTCAAAGGCCAGGGGCGTGGCTTTTAGGGGGCGTGGCCTCCCGCTGCACCGATTGGATACGCGCCTCGGGGGCGGGGCTTAGTGGGGGCGTGGCACATATGCGGCGTGGCACATAGGAGGCGTGGCCTGCCGCTCCGTGCCGGCGGGGGCGTGGTTTAATAGGGGGCGTGGCCAGCCTGCAGCGCAGTGTTCGCCCCACGGGGCGGGGCCCGGCGGGGGCGTGGCCTGGGAGGGGGCGTGGCCTCCGGCTCCCAGCAGCCGCGTCCGACTCTGGATCTGCTGCGGATCCCTCGGGACCGTGAACCCGCGGAGCCCCTCGGGTCCGTCGGAACCCTGTGGATCCCTCGACCCCGTGGATCTCGCAGAGCCCCGTGGATCCCTCCGTGCTCCTCGGATCCCTTGGTGCCTCTTGGGTCCATTGGATCTATGGATCCCTCTGGTCAATGGATCACTTGGATGCCTGTGGATCCCTCGGTTCCGTGGGTCCCTCGGAACCCCGTGGGTCCTGTGGAGCCCCTTGGGTCCATTGGATCCGTGGATCCCTCGCGTCCATGGATCCTTTGGAGCCCTGTGGAGCCCTCGAGTCCGTGGATCTCTCAGAACCCCGTGGGTCCCTCGGAGCCCCTTGGGTCCATGGGGTCCGTGGATCCCTCGGGTTCATGGATTCCTCGGAGCCCCGTGGGTCCGTCAGAGCCCCTTGGGTCCATCGGATCCCTGAATCCCTTCGGTCCGTGGATCCCCTGGAACCCCGTGGATCCCTCGGGTCCCTGGGTCCTGCAGAGACCTTTGGATCCCTTGGGTCCGTTGATCCGTCAGAGCCTCTTGGGTTCCTTGGCTCCATGGATCCCTCGTGTCCATGGAGCCCTTGGAGCCCTGTGGATCCCTCGAGTCCATGGGTCCCTTGGAGCCCCGTGGGTTCCTAGGAGCCCCTTGGGTCCATCGGATCCATGGATCCCTCGGGTCCATGGATCCCTCGGAGCCCCTTGGTTTTCTCAGGTCCGTGGGTCCTTTGGAGCCCCGTGGATTTCTCAGGTCCGTGGATCTCTCGGAGCCCCATGGACCTCGCAGCGCAGGCTGTGACATGGGAAGCTCCGCTCGCCGTGTAGCAAGTGGCCTTTGGATTCAGAGCGGGAGTAAGGCTCATCCTCATCCTCCTCCTCCGTCGGTAACGCGGTAACGTGGCGTCTCCCGGTGGTGGGAGCTGGCAGGGAGACACCGCCCGGCGTGGGGCAGCCCTCGGGCCATCCGCCATCAGCAGCTGGTAGAATTAATAAAAGACCATAAACACTGCAAATGCAAAAATTACATTACTTTATACCGATGTTTAATCTTACGGACAGTGTATTTTTTACCATGTGTTTTCTCAGTACGCTGTTTTTTCTTATATCCTGACTAAGGTTTCTAGCGTGAAGTCAGCCCAGATGTGGTTTGTCCAACATGTAATGCCGCAGAATCCAAAGAATTATCCAAAAGAAAACAATTGTCTTTTAGACTGGATTGATAGGGGCTCCTGGGTGGTTCCACAGTCGAATAAAAAAATAATAACAACTGGAGCTCAGGGATACTGTATCCCTGCCATAGTTATTGTAGTTCTGTAGTTATCCCTGTTACAGTTATCCCTGTATTGTAGTTACAGAGTTATCCCTGTGTAGTTATTGATGCACAAATGGACATTTTTTTCCCCTTGCTTCTTGCAGTCCAATTGGCTGAAGGGGGTGATTTGCATAACCCCTCCGCTTTTATTTCTCAGTAATCATACAGTACACAAACCCCTTAACTCCGGATGGTTGGTAGCTTTTACAGCTCAATCAGGGCACAATGATTTGCATAATCACTGCGGTTTGATGGTTATTAGACCTCTCCGCTGCGACAGAAATGGTAACTTAGTGCTCAGTGTGGTGGATGGAGATACCCCATCTCAATTCTCTGCCCTGCCACAGACTTCTGACCCCATCTGTGCAAATTATTCACCATTTATCAATATTGTGTCTCCATGCTCTGTGTGAAGGTGAAGATCCACTCATCAGCGAGGATCTGATACTTCGGCAGTTAATTAGGTGTCAGGAGTATCTAATCAGGGGATGCTCAGACACCACATTAATCAGCTGTGAAGAAACCCACACCTCAGCCTCTCCTTGTGTTCATCTTTCCTTGCCAAAACACCCACTTTGGGGCAGTCAGTGACACAATATTGTGCATCTTAGTAATCATTATTATAAAATAACATTGCATTCTAATAACTGCAACTGGAGGAAAGATAAAACACCTCACCACCAGAACCATGGCACATTTTCTCAATAATTTACTCCCAACATTACTACTATTAAATAAGAGAGATAGAATAGAGAACAAAAATCAAGCATATTAATCAGAGTTTTGTCATCTGGTCAAAAGCATTTGTCATTTCAGCCTCAAAAAGGAATATACTCTCAATTCAGGGTAGTGACTAAAACATCTATTGCAGTTCCAGTGAGTTCCGTATTATTTAAGCCTATACTGAAGCGTTTACTTACATGAAAACTCTTTTTTCCCCCCAAATGCTGGCTTTGATTCTGAAAACTCTTATGATTAACTTCACTTCATAAGTCAGCAGTTAGTGGGAACATTCGAGTGTAGTGGCACATGTGAACATGCACAAAGCTTCTTTATTTCTCATCTAGATTTTAAAATTTGGTATCACTGCAAAACTCCTAAAAACAATAATTTTAACAAATTTAATGGAGCCATTTGTAGTTGCCCAGTGGCCCCCAAAATTTGGGGTGTTTATGATTCAAACCACCTTTTTCCATATATAAATAATAACAAATATGCTTATCTTGGTTTTTATCAAACTCCACACAAGCAGAGAAAGTCAATATTGGGCTGAAAAATTTCATCCCAAAGGTCACTACTAATTTTTAAGAAGTTCTGAGTGGTGGCATATGATGGTCTCACAAACAGAGCTGTCTTTTGTCCTGAGACCCAACTTAGGGCGTTACAGCAGTAATTCTATAATTAAATACAGATGAATGTGAGGGCCACTAAAATAGATATCTAATAACCACCATTATCAAGTAGCATTTCCTGGGCTACCTCCTTACAATATCCAGCCTATAAATAAATGCTAACCTCAGTCAAGAGCTAATGCTTAGAGTTATTGCCCTGAAAAAAAAATGAGGTTTTTGCAATAAGTATACAAGTTATGGCCCAGTATTTTTACCCATAATTAAGATGTATATCCAAAGAGCAGCTGCCATCAAGCTGACATAAACTTGACATGATTTTCCCTTTAGTAAAATCCATCATGGCAACTTAGCAACCACATGAGCCTTATCTCTGAATCATCATGTTACGTGGTTGGAGGGAAAACCAGATAAAGTTGCTTGCATTAGAAGGAAAGGGACTTTTTTTTTTTTTTTTAAATTCATTAAGGTGTTATGTTGCAGTACAATAAATTCCTGGGGTGTCATCTGCAGGGTGCAGTCAATCACCATAAAGGAGAGTTTTAAACCACCTTACAGATGTCAAAGGATTAAACTTCAGGCTGGTGAAGCATTGTGAAGGCACTGGTGTTTTTTACTCTCAGTTTGTCGTTCAATATTCTCAGACAGAGCACTTTTCCATGGGTCTCACTGTCCCCTGCGCTTGATGAGAATCAAGCTTGTTGCGTGGGAGTTTTCAGGGCTAACTGAGTTTAATCCTGATGAGAAAATACCAGGACAAAGGAGGACCTGCTATGACTTCAGCCCCTGTGCCCTTCACCTCACTTGCCACTGCCATCTTCTGACTTTATTTTCTGAACTAGCTTTAACCATTTCCTTCTTTAGATATTTCACATACCCAGACACACGCATATCAGTAGGAGCATTCTGGGGACACAGGAAGGGCTGGAAGTTGGCCCCAACAATCCCAAACTGGAAGTGAAAAAATGCATTTTGTTGATGGCAACATTATTACCGACCCCTACCATAAATAACTTCATTAACTGAAAATCTTTGTGTTAGTGAAAAAAATTGGGTTCTCTGGCTCATCTAGGTGGTATAAATAAATCCAACAGCCAAATCTCACAGTTAGACTAAAGCCTGTGTCATCCCTTGCTCATCACACCTATGGCACTGTCAAAGAGCTGTAAAGGTTAATGGTGCATCTGACTGACATAACACATCCCTGGGAAGCACAAATTGAGTGACTGGTTTAATGTCCAGATGGGTTTTTGGTTTTTTTTTTAAACACCAAAGCTGGGAATGCAATAAGATTTTGTACATTTGGGAGAACGTGTGTCCGGTCCTTACCTGTCAGCAGATTTGTACAGAAAATATTCTTGCCTTATCCATGACTCACGGGTCACCTCTGCCCTTGCTTATTCGAGAAGTGAACAGCCATCCCTTCAAAAACACAGCCTGACAGCCTTCCTGGGATTTGAGAGGACATTAATAGGGCTTCATACACAAAATGACTGCTTGGGGATTGAGGAACTAGATGAAAAACAATACACAATTTTGGATTTACACCTAAATTTATCAATTCTGTTTTCCTAAGTTACTTGACTCCGTAACCATAACAGCCTTTAAATGTCATTTCTTGCCTAGTTCTCTCTCTCACACAGACACAGAAACACACACAGACACACACGTGCTGTTGTTCATCTTGCTATCACCAAGAGCACAGTATTGTAACAGAAATCACGGAATGGTTTGAGCTGGAAGGGAGCTTAAAGATCATCTCTGCAGCATGACATTGTTCTATTATTATTGGCACTGTTTGTGTTGCGTTTGTGCTGGAATACACCAGTCCAGAACCAAATCCTGTCGTGCTCAGTACCATGCAGATATTTTTGAGGCAGGCATAGGGATTTTCCAATCCATGTCTCAGCTGGAAGACAGTGGATATCAAAAGCAGGCCAACGTGGGGAGCGGGGCAGCAAGGAAACAAATGGATTTTTTCAGGGAATTACAAGTCTCTGCTTAGCCCTGCCTCACTGCTGACAGACGGGCAGGATTTTCAGGCATGGAGGCAGCAGAGAGTCTTAGGGAGGGATTTAGAGGATGGGGAAACAGCTCCATGAATTTTGAAAGGTGGGGGATTTACTCTCTGTGCAGTGATCAGCACGTAGAAAAAGCAGGGATATTAAGGAGTGCAAAGAGTAGGGTGTCTGAGGCTGGTGTGACAGCAGGAGCTGCTCACTAAATACAGGTGTGGAAAGAGGGAGACCTGAGGGACACAAATTCTTACAGGCACGGAGTTGGTGTTTGCCACCATGGACTTGCATGGATGTGTTTCCATTGAACCGCAGAAAATGGTGCCAGCAGCAATGTTTTGAACAGGAATACAGCTAATATCAAAGGGCCAGGGATGGCTGACGTGAGCCCACAGCTTCAGAGTCAGCTCTGGCTTCCACCTCTGCTAGCAGAAGAGTTACTCAAAGAGCCCTTTAGGGACAAACACGGAGGAGTCGCAGGGGTGGCCGAAGTCTGACCACCTTTGTGGCACAGATTTTGTGGATCTGTGCCGGGCAGCCTCACCTTCCTGTGCCTGCCCTAAGTCTCTCTTTTGATAAGAACCATGTACAGGAGGTGACACCAGCATTTTGGTGTCCCAGTGTGGCCAGGCCTTCCATGAGCAGCTTCCCCAGGGAACAGTGGCCCCATCTAAGCCTGGAGAAGGAGGAAATTCATGAGTTGTAGCCTAGAGGTTCTCAGCAGCAGTCAGCAAAGCGTGTGAGGCTGGAAGAAGCTGGCCAGATCCAGGGATTGCGCTGATCCCTCTTGGAGCCGGATCCCAGCCCAGCCTGATCCCTGAATGAGAAGGACAGGGACTCTGGTGTCACACCAGAAGTCACCAGTGCCCAGAAAGTCACAGCACTCAGCTTAAAGATTAATAGATGGTATCTTTCTTCAGGCTGTAAAAGTGGGCAGGTGAAAACCAAATCACAGACTTGGTGTCTTTGGAGGCTGCAGCCTGCCCAGAAATGTTAGCATAGACAGGAAATCATGTGCAGAAGGTTAGGTCTCAGAGTAAGGTCTGGGATTCTCCATGAGTCAGAGGCATTGGGAAATCTGTGTAAAAACAACCAGAATTCCCCACCTCCCCGTGTTTTTTCCCCATGACTCACCCCCACAGAAAAGAGACAATGAGAAAAAGATGTAAATCTCTTCAGTAAATTTTTAACACATCACAGAGATAAGGTACGTGTATCTATGCTTTTTTCTCCACTTCCGTTAAAAAACTCCATTTCCCCGCATTTTCTAATACTTTTGTGGTATGAGTTCACAGTCCAGCACTATGGTGGAGAAAATGAAATGCAACATGTCAGTCCATCTGGCCACTAGCACACATCCCCTGAGTCCTTTATCCCCTTTTCTCTCCAGAAGAAAGCTGCAGACAGAAGAAGCTGTGGGCTGCCGTTGCTCTGGCACTGAATTGGGAGGTGTTGTCGAAGGAGAAGCATCAGAAATGGAAATTGTCTCTTCAGAGACGGCAAACCCTGGCTGGGCACGCATTTTGCTTGCAAGAAATGTAATCTATGCACATCGGGCCAGTCAAATCCACTGTTGAAATCTTATCAGAGCTGCAGTTTGTCACTGTGACTTTTTCCACCACCACAGGTGTTCTGAGGTCTTTGGAGGAATAATTTGATGTGCAATGCCTGGCACAGGAGAAATGGAGCAAAACAAATAACTGAGTGTCTGATATCAGCATGAGGAGCTGTCGGTATCTTGAAGCCAAGTCAATTAATGACAGGATGTAACTTACAGCACTACAGAACTGATAGCTGGGACAGAGCTGATTTAATTCATTAGAGAGGTGACATATTCCTCTCCCCTTAATCTTCTGCCCTTTAAAAAAACACATCTTATGACCTTATCACCCTCCTGCATTTGGCTAGATGCATTCAAACTAAAAGGGAACAATTTTTTGCTTGGAGAGGTTTCTCAAAACAAATAATTTACCTTCTCTATATAGCAATAAACACCACAAGGAAAGCCCCTGTTCTTGTGACTTCAGGTTGTTGAAAACAATGAAAATGTTGGCTTTAGTGAGGATATCAGGGGCTTGGGTGTCTTAATTTTCCTCTGTAAAATTTAAATACATATCTATATCCATGCATCGATGTACCTATATATGTATCTATAGATATATCTATATATCTATATACATCTCTATGGATCTATCTATAGATATATCTCTATATATCTATATATCTATGTACATATCCATTGATATATCTATAGATCTATATAAAATCTGGAGGCAGGGAGAAGAATTTGCACCAGACATAAAACAAAACCAAATGTCATTGCCCTAAATTGCTCTCACCCAAGCACCCACCCTAGCGATTTTCCAACCACTGCTATCCCATCCAGCTGTAGGCTGATGGAGGAGCCTGGGAAGACCCCGAAAAGCCCCACTAGGGCAGGCTCTTCCCTGATCACTCGTGGCTCAAGCAGGAATTCATCCCTGCACTCATTCCCATGGCAACCCTGGTTTCTCTTTTCTCCCCCACACTCACCTCCGGAGAACACTGATTGCCATGCTGATGGCAACCAGCAGCAGGAGGCTTCCACTCAGAGACACCATCACAATTGCATAGGTGGAGTGTAGGGACCCTTGAAGAGAGTACAGAAACCACAGGTGAGTTTTGCCAACCAACAGCCTCAGGAAATGCAGCCTTTTGTGAAATTACAGGTTGTTACAGGCTGAAAACACTGTGAGTCCTTCTGCTGGAAACCATGGGTGGAGGGGGGTGGCCAGCCCTGTGTTAGAAGGGTGCTCCTGGAACTACTTTTTATTCAAAAATCTCACATCTCAGCTAAACTGGTGTGTCTTTATCAACCGAAGAACAAAGCAAAACTGCTTTTCAGGGCTGAGGCTGAAATGCAGCCCTGTGGACCTCAGGGTGGAAAAGTCTTACCTGCACTGTTAGACCACAAAGTCATTCCACGTATTAACCTATTTATAGTAAAGTGGTGGCAGGATCCTGAATCTTACTGCCTTTCTAGCCAGCACTTTCCATCCACTTCCACCCTTTTCAATCTGTTTTCATCGTTTTAGCTCTTGGATGTAATTCCAAGCTTAAAGGAATGAAGACAGGCTTACATCGCTGCCCCCAAAGCTCCCATTCCTCTCTTCTGCTGCACCCTCTCCTTTTAGTTGCGCCATTCTTTCCATCCTAAAACCCCAACAGAGAGTGTCTACCATGGCTGATTCATCCACTCCTTCTGAGCCCCCTCAACACCCTGGATCTGCTAACCTGACAGATTTGGTAACACTCTGAGCAGTGTCACCACACAAATAAGCACTGCAAAACTGATTTTAAATGCTAATGGGACAAAACAAGAGAGTCAAACACCTTCTTCCTGGAAAACCACCGTGCTGTACAAATCTTCTCCAGTAGTATGGGCCATCCTGTAAAGTTAAGCAAAGAGACATTCAGATCCCAGCTTAATGTTCAAACCCAGCACATTTATTTCAGAGTCCTTTATGACACCTGAGTATTTCATTATTTCTAATGTGAATTATCTTTACAACTGCAGATTAAAGCAAGACAGGTTAAGGAACAGATCCAAAAGGCAGAAGTTAATCTGACACAAAAACTTAAATGTTTCTGTTAAGGCAATGAGCTTCCACTGTTTTGAGTTTGATTTCATATTTATCCAATGCATCTAATCTTTATAGAATCACAGAATTCCAGAATGCTTTGTGTTGAAAAGGACCTTAAAACCCATTTCTTTCCGACCCCTGCCATGGGCACGGACACCTTCCACTATCCCTCCAAGCCCCAACCTGAACACTTCCAGGGATGGAATTCTGGCATGGGCAACAACACTGGCATCATACTCTGGCACATCTAGCAGACAATTTTATCTGATCCTGGCCAATTTGCCCTAGGACACAGAGCCTTTTCTTCTTCTGCCTCCAGAAGTGGTAGCTAAGTAGACTGTCGATGCTTTTTCTCCTGTCCATTATTGCATGTGAATGAACCGAAATGTCAGTCCAGAATTTGTTTCAGGATCTCAAGTGAAATTTCCCCTGGAGAAATTTTCCGTCTCCTCAGGGAGAGCCGGGCGGAGTGTTACTGAGAATGGAAAATCAACTTGCTTACTAGAGAGTGCCCCAGCCCTGCAAGACAACAACTCTTTTTGTCCCATCAGTAAGATGTCCTAAGAAGAACCTCTCTGACACCCTTATGCTCGAGAAAAAGTCAAGAAAATACACCATGGCAATTAAAATACAGAGCAGAATAAGATTACAAATTTCTGGATTACCTTGTGACTGCTGAAGTTCCTTGTGTCAGCACCATTCTGCTCAAACCTCGTCTGAAAGTAAAGCTGGTCTGGAGGGTTTCAGACTAATTGCTCACTTCATTTGCCTCTGTTGATTGCTTCATTCTCCCCGTGGTTTTTATTGGGCAGGGTAATCTCTTCTGTGTGTAGACAATCAATAAAGTGTGGAGGTGGATCAAACAGAGGCTTTACTCACCATCCTTTGGGCAAGCAATTATTTCCACAGTCTTTCTGGTGGAGCAGGAGGCACAGCTGGACTCCACCCAGGAGCCTCACAGGGCCCCACTGGGCATGGGATCTGCTCTAATGTGTGTGAGATCCTGCAGGAAAGTTGTCTCTGTGGCTGGTGCCCAGGACTTTGTGCAGAAATGTGCTGTGTCCCAGGAGGGGAACCTTTGGGTCTTCTCCAGAGGGACAGGGCAGGTTTGGGTGTCCTCTGGGCAGTAGGACCATGGCAAGCCTGAGCCCTGTCCTTGCCCAGTCTGAGCTGGCTCTCTGCACTGAGAGGAGCAAGGCAGGAGTGGAAGGAGCAGCTGTTGAGCTGCCAAAGGGAGATGGACAGTTTAGGGCTCCAAAAAAGCACTTCATTCTGGTGTTTCTCGCAGCCTGGCTTCGCTGCACTGTGGGCGGGAGGACAGCACCAATTTATCTGTGAAGCACCTACCCCTCCCCGTGCCTTTGTTAGGGAAGTGACACCTGCACAGGTCGGGGCCTTGTTCTGCCCCCAGAAGCCCCCAAATCCTGTGCCAGAGG
Source organism: Acanthiza pusilla (assembly GCA_036630365.1). Classification (NCBI taxonomy): domain Eukaryota; kingdom Metazoa; phylum Chordata; class Aves; order Passeriformes; family Acanthizidae; genus Acanthiza; species Acanthiza pusilla. Next base: position 1,534,561 of record JAXCHO010000032.1, on the reverse strand, counting down.
GGGGTGAGCTGGCAGGGCACCGAGTTATCTCCTGGAACCTGCGCTTGCCTGTGCTCTGTGGTCAGAGAAGGAGTGGTGCCCCAGGGTGGAGACCCTTTCTTCGTTAATGCAGGCACAAAGAAAACATTAATAAAATCCAGATTGGCAGGTATTTCAAAACAATAGAGGCTGACAGGTTTTTCTGCTGTGCCTAGATAAATAGGTGCACAGCAATTTCAGCTCCTCTTACGTCACAGTAACAAACAGGACCCAAGCACCTCTCAGAGTCTGGAGATTGTTTGGAAGGGTTTCAGGTATGCACAGTTTAAAGAATGGCCACAACTGTAAATTTTCCTCTATGGCTTGAGAAAATAGCAAATTAACTACATTAAATAAATTTTACGGAGACATGAACAGCAGAGAGCAGGCCTGCAGGTATATGTACGGTTTGGTTTTTTTTGTTAAAACCACACATCAACTTCACATTTTGTGTCATCCGTAGAGGAGGACACTTGGTGTGTGTGTCCCTTCTCTCCCTCCTGCAGGCCATCACTGGGCTTGTGTTTGGCTTTCAGCCTGGACAAGAACACTGTTAGAATTGTTCCTGTGCTGTACATGCCACAAAAGAGCTCCTGAGCAGGAAGGACTTTGTATGCAGGCAGGTGCCAGCTCTTTCCTTCTTTATCAAACAAAGGGAAAGCTCAAATCAGAGCTGAGATTGCTTTGTGGAGCCCATTTGTGATTTTTGAGTCTGATCCAAAGGTCACCAGAGTTAATGGGAGCCTCTGCTGATTTCTCTGGTATCTGGACCAGTTTCCTAGAGAAAAAGCTGCTAAATACACAGCAGACCTCACTTTTGAAAGCCACTGAATATCTGCAAATTGGATCTGCATCTCTTGTACATGCCCAGTGAAGATGTGATGGAAGCAACTGGGACATGTTCTCTTGTGACAGAAATTCACTTTTACTGAACTTCCAGAGACATTAAGGAAAAAAGCGATGGATACTCTCAATATTCCTGAATGTGAACAGTCTTGTTTTTAAGAAAATTAATATGCAAATACATATTCCTTTTTCTTTTTTTATCCTGCTATCACCTCACCCCAAACTCAGTTTTGTGGAGAAGCCTGGGATCACAGTGTGGGGAGCTGTGGTGGTGGAGGAGGAGGAGGAGGAGGAGGCAGCCCTTTTTTGCAGAAACACCTTATCTCATGTGGATTGGGTGCAGTTCCACCACTGGAAACTGCCAGCACAGATAACAACAATCCCAGTGAGACCAGGGCAAGCAGCCAGGTGTGCATAAGGCCATGGAGATACCACAGGCCGCAAGGGTGCGAGCTGTATGCAAGGCCAGAGCTTCGCAGTACCACTGTTGGTTTTTTACCTGCTCTGGAACTTGCCAGTGAATGCTTGGCTAGAAGATTGTAGATGAAAAATTTCATATATGAGGGTATGTATCAAGGATAATATTATTATAAAGAAAAAACCCTCTCAAAATTGTACTGAATAATCCAAGGCAGTTGAGCAAATAGTGTCAAAATACATTTAGAATTACAGAATCACAGAATCATATGGAAGGGACCTTAAAGACCATTTTGTTCCAACCCCCTGCCATGCTCATCTGGGCATAAACTCCATGGACAGACCTCTTGAAGGAAAGAAAAGCTACAGGACGTGATAGGAAAATAGTGGCATGTCCTACACGAGCTCTCCCATCAGTTTTCATTAGCAGAGTGATTCTGCTTTAAAAGCCAGCAGGGTGAAAGTGTTTAACAAAGTGGGTCAGAGGAAATACTTAATTTTGGTTTTGTCAATTCTTTGTTGACAGAGTCTAAAAACCACAGGTTTTCTGGGGAGGAGCTCTGTTTTGCACACTGCAAAATTTATACCAAACTTTCAGCACAGCTGCCTCAGGGTCTTACATAAACATTATGGGAAAGGAAAAATATGTTGAGGAAACCTGAATTCTAAAATGCACAGGAACTGACTTGATCAGTAATGCAAAAAAAAAAAAGAAAAAAAAAAAAAAAAAGCAGTGTTTTTTTGCAATTAATTAACAGGGCTTTATCCTGCTTGCCATACCCAGCTCAAACAAAACGTCTAGATCTTTACTGTAACACCTTCAAGAAGCCCGTTATGGCAGAGGTAACTTTTGTATAATCACCAAGGCATTTATTCATCAGTGTGATCAATCTCAAAAGCAGTAAATGCTCAGATATGCTGTCTGCTATGAATAATTTGTTCATGATTCACAAGGCCAGGCTGGACAGGGCTTGGAGCAACCTGGTCTGGTGGAAAATGCCCCTCTCCGTGGCACGGGGTGAAACTGGATGAGCTTTAAGATCCCTTCCAGCCCAAACCATTCCGGAATTCTGCGGATTGCCCCTGCCATTTTAGAGCAAAAGGTAGAAAAGGACTTTGAGGGAGATGGCTCGAAGGCACATAAAATTATGGTCCTGCAAGAAGATCTGTTCCTGTGTCCTGGAATAAGGGAAAGCACATATCTTCATGCTTGTGCCTGGTGAACTTTACTGACATAAATAGCTGTGCCAAAGTACCTCAGAAGCAAACAATGTGAGCCCTAAGTCCTGGGGAAGCACCAGCACATCTTGAGGACAGAGAACATTTGGGAGGTGTTGTGGGCAGTCCATGGAAACACAGCTCTGTGGTGTAAAAAGTAATACTCTCAGTCCATTTGGAGAGTCGAATCACAGCTCAGCGTGTAGCCTGTGTTGTGGGTTTTGCCATTCTCAGGGGATTCTGGTGTCCAGAAGCCTAAAACAGAGGTCTGTAAAACACCTATTACCCTTTGCCTCTCCTGTGATAACAGCTGCACGAGTGATGTTTGGTCACTTACGCAGGTTTCTTCAAGGTGTTGACAAGCTGCACGTCATATGTCAGAAAATCTGAGTGTTTATTTTCCACACTAGCACGTCACCCATTCTGTGTTAAGGGCAGGCAGCGACAGTGTGTGTCATGAGTAAATCAGCTGTGCCTGGGACCATTCATTCCCCTGTGGCACTGGAGAGCTGCGTCCGCACCACGACCCTCTCACCCTCCAGCGCAGGGTGGCCACGTCCAAAGTGCCATCAGGAGAGGCTGCAGGTCTGGGGTGGCTCCCCATCCACGCTGGGAAGTGCTCCCCAGTGGGCTCAAACACAGCCCTGCCAAGGGCACTGCAGTGGTTTAGCTGAGCTCAAGTAAATTTGTGTGGACACAAGAGTATGTGTGCTGCAGGTACAACCACACCAGCTACAGGGAAAATCTTCCAGTATTCTTTTTTTTCCTTTTCTTTGTGATGCCAGCTGGTGGAAGGGTTGAGTTGGAGATACACGAGTGTTTAAATGGGATCCTTGTCACTTTAATGTGTACAAGCTTTGGCTCAAGAGGAAGGCAAACAAAAAGCGACTGGTGATAAGAAGCTTTCCTGGGTATTTATCCCAGGGGTTTGTTTAGGTGGAGGCCTCTCTTTGTTTGTGTTCTAGAAGCACGTTCTTGACCTTTATCAGCATGAGGAATTATTTTTTAATTCAAAACACCTCATTCATGCTTAATTCTGAGATATATGTTCCATCACAGCCTTGGCCATTGTGGTCTGTGAATCAGCAACAAACCAGGCAAATGGTGCTCCCATTTCCTGAGTGGGCGTAAATAACCGAGTGGAAATTGGACATTTCGAGTGTGAGTGTTCAATTTGAAGCATTTTTGTTGCTTATTCAATCTGCCATTTGTGTGAGCTGTGCATTTTATACACAGTTTCACAACCCCAGCAGCACACACGGCTGCACCTCTCACTGTGCTCTGGAAAGTCCCTGGGGAACACGACGGTCTGAACACGGCTGGGCTGGGAGCAGAAAACACATAAATCTGCTTTAGGTGCTTTGTGCCTGCTCCTGGGCCTGAACGGGCTGGTTCTACGATGGGGAGGGACAACAACAGGGTTGCTCTGCACGCCTGACCACATCCAGGAGCTGTGGCACTCAGAAGCCATTAGGGCAGTAATTTCTTATTGAGCAACGGGATTACTTTATGTCTGGGCAAAATTCTTGATCTATAGTGGTAAGAGATTTTACCACCGCGCCGCAGTCGGGTTCATTCATCACAGAAAGCAGCACCGTGTCACTCTGTGCATTAATCTATAGAGTATCCTGTATCCTGAATATTCTGCGTGGCTAGTTCTCCGTCTCATAAAGCTGGCTGGGAAAAGGTACAGAGAGACTACAGAGCTGTGGGGCTGCTTGTGTTGGAGGGATGAATGCACCTTAATCTGGAAAATGACAGCCAAAAAGGCTTGACAGATGCCTACAAAATCATGTCAGACGTGGAGAAAGTGGACAGGGATGGCCAGGAATCAACAGGCAATTTGTCTCACCCAGTACAAGACGCCCAGGGCATAAAAGGAGGCTACATTTGGCAGCTCAAATCATCAGAAGCTGATTTTCTTTTTTTTCCCACAAGCTGTATTTAAGCTGTGGAGTTTATTGCCACAAGATGCTGTAAGCTGCCAAAAGTGTGCCTAGGTTTTGAAAAGTCATTGCTCGTATTCATGGAAGAAAAAAATCCATTGAGGGTTATTAAAAACAAGACATCATGTCTAGGTCAGAAAACCCATAAGCAGTAAATCATTAGTAGCTAAAACAATATTCTGGGAACATATCTCTAATTGCTCGTGTGCTTTCACAAAGTATCTGATTTCTTCTGCAGCTGAGAACAGGGTACTGGTGCAGGTGAACTTCTGTCTGACCTGGCCCAGCTTTTCTGGTGGTTTTGTTGCTTTTTTTCCCACACCACAAAAGCCATAATTCTGCTGGTTCCGTGAGTGTTGTCAGCTCTCCTAATACCAGAGCAAACTATGCAGGGTAGGGCACAAAAACAGGCTGTGCCCTTCCTCCAGCTGCACCACGGAACTGCAAAGCCAGGTGATTTAATCTCACGGGGATTTGCTGGGAATGAGGGGAATATTGAGAGAACACTCTGCTGGGCATGGCTGAAACCACTTTTGAGTGCTGGTGTGGGAGATCCTTTGTGTTTGGGACTGAGGCCCTTAGGAACGAGATGGACTCACTCAGGAAAGCCCTGACCATCAGGGTCTTGCAGGTCACCAAGGACAGACCTGGGGGACTATGGCTACAGTCTTCAAAATCAGCTGGCTTTGGCATGTCTCCCTTTATTTCCGTGAATCCACAAGGCGTGTCCTGAAATTGTACTAAATCTACTCCTAAACGTTTTCAAAATAACCAGAGGCAGAAATTTCCACCATGAAACTCTTCAACATATTATGTGTGAATTAAAATGGTTCTAAAAAGGTATTCTTGGGGATAAATTTCCCAGTTTTCTTCAGTGGAGCAAGTATGGCATTAAATTACAGGGAAGCTCAACTATTATCTCATAGTTTTCTTTTTTTTTTTTTTATTATAGACTTTTTATCCACATGAATGATAAAGAAACTACAACAGAGTTAAATACCTTTTTTGATAACAGTGATTATATTCTTAATTACACTCAATATTAAATTGTAAAATATTTCCAGAGGAGTACAATCGTAATTCATACAGCAGGCAAAATACCAGAGGAGGAAAGGGACGAGGGAGAGGGCTGTGAGAATCTCCAGACTGCTTTTAAAAAGCACTGTGTATGGCTAACGCTGCTCTATCCATCCATCCATCCGTCCACCCGTCCATCCAAACGTGGTTCTGGCCCATCTGGTGAGACGTTCATTTCCTTCCATAAAACAATCACTATTCCAAAGCAAAAGGTGAACTGGCAGATGTTGTCAGTGTCTGTGGCATCGAAAGGACCAGCAATTCCTTTCACAGCTTATCTGCACGACTCAAAAGCATTTTTTTTCTATCAAGCTCAATAGTCCTTCTAAAAACACAAAGACTTAAACTTTGGTACCACCAAAAAAAAAAAAATATCAAGGACAGGCATTTTTTTTTGTTGTTTTGTGTTTACTAATAAATGGCTGCTACATTCTATTTGACATGGTTGTCCATGATACTATGAGGTCACTTGTCCTTAGGTTCAGAGGAACCTGATTTTTTTTTTTTATTTAGATCCCCAAACACTTCCATTTCACAGTCTATATACAAGTCAGGTTTCTGACTGGGTTATAACTTATAAGGTAACAGCTGCAAAAGCTCCTGTGCTTCTGGGAATTGAAAAAAAAAAATATAGAGAAAGACAGAGAGAGAGACAGAGAGAGAGAAAAGTGTTACCAACATTAAGCCAAAATTTGTGACGCTCACAGAATTATGACATTTATTTACAACCCATGAAGAAGGGATACACATAGGTCACCTTCTCTAGGATCATCCCCTGCGACTTTAGGGGTATCTGTGGGGTCACGTGGAAATATTCACAACAAAGGTGACGCGCAGACTTTAACTGACTGCAGCATGATTAAACACAGCCAGATCTGCTGTGGGAAGGAGCACAGGGCCCAGCGAGGAGATCTGAGGAGCCCAGGGCAGGAACCGAGCGTGGCACAGGATCTGCACCCACCAGGAGCGCGGCGTGGGCAGGGATGTGCAAACACATTCTGTCCCGAGCAAACCCTTCTGCTTGGCACATCGAGGACCTGAAATCGCTCGCAAACAGCAGAGCTGTGACTCTCCGCCTGGCTGGCTCAGCTTAGCAGTTAAGCAACAACTAATCTTTGAAAAGCACCGGGGCCTGCTTAGAGAAATCCCTGCTGTCTGCGGGGATGGCGTGCTGCTGGAAACAAGACAGCAGCGTGAGGAGAGCATCCATCCTTCGCCCCTCGGCCAGCAGGCGTGGAACCTCGCTGCTGTGATGCCAGCACCTTGCAGGGACCCAGAGCTGGTGAACAAACCCAGCAAACTGTTCCTCACCTCTGATGCTGCCATCCTCAGGCAGATTTTTATTGTGCACCGAGCGCTGCGGACAAGGTGCTCGGGGCAGGACCTGCTGCTCCTCCTCTGGGGAGCTGTGCTGCTTTATTCAGGCTGTTCATGCCGCTTTCAATTTAAATTCGAATTTGCTTTAAATCAGCGCTCAGACTGCCGTGGATTCGAGTGGAAAAGGCTGGCAGTCGGTAAGAAAGTGTGCACAAGAGGGCAAGAGAGACCAGCTTGATGCTCAGATTAATCTCCTTATCTCAGCAGGCAGAGCTCAGGGCAACAGATATTGTTATCTGAGTACTCTGTACTTACTCCTACTGTTTTTGTTTTTAAGAATCTGCTTCTTCTGCATCTCAGGCAAACCTCCATCATCTATACAATCAAGCCCTTCTCAGATGTCCAAGACTCTCCTGAATACCTCTATTTTGTGCATTACTGAGATCTCTGCATATGAATATCTCTTCTTTTTCTAATCCACCTACTTCTCCTCGGGGATTTTTTTCAGTGAATCCACAAGCCAGATTTTGTGGCATAACACAGTAGCAGGGCTAGCAGCTTTTGGCATCTGTCTCCAATCCCTAATCTTCTTGTTTTACCAGGAAAAAAACAAAAGAATGTCATTTAAATGTTCAGACTTCAGCAACCAAAACTGGAATCACCCAGGCCACTGATGATGGAGGTGGTATTTCTACTAAATGAGTGCTTCTAAGAAACAGTCCTGCAAAATGTAGTGTTTGGCTTTAGAAGCCCTGCACGTGAGCAGCAAGATAATTACCTTTTGTAGGATACTGAACTACAGAACCACAATCAGTGGGGTTCCATGAAACTCCCAAAATATACTGATATACTGCTTTTTCCTGGAGCTGAGGGAGTTCCATTAAGGGCAGAACAGCTCCTCCCTACCTGGAGTGTGAACAATTTTTTGCACTCTGAATGCCAAGGTATTTCCCTCCTTCCACTGAAGGTACATGACTTCGGTGGCATTTCTCAGTGTCAGGAAAAGCACATGGTCAGGCAATTAGAGTCATGGAATGGTTTGGTTTGGTAGGGACCTTAAAGATTCTCTCATTCCACCCCTGCCATGGTCAGGGACACCTTCCAGTGTCCCAGGTTGCTCCAAGCCCCAGTGTCCAACCTGGCCTGGAACACTGCCAGGGATCCAAGGGCAGCTCAGCTTCACTGGGAAACCTGTGCCAGGGCCTCACCACCCTCAAAGCCAAGAATTTCTTCCTAATAATAAATTTAAAGCTACTCTCTTTCAGTTTGAAGCTATTGCTCGTTGTCCTGTCACTCCAGGACCCATGGCTCAGGTCCCAAAACTATGTCCCACCCCAGTGAAGCCTCGTAATTCATGCCACACATCAGGAATCAGCTTTGGCACAACTCCTGCGCAGACAGGGCTTTGGAACCAGAATCAGCAGCATAAAACAACAGAACAATCCTCTTAATTCTTGCAATGGCTGCAAAGAAAAACAGGCAGCCAGGTCAGGTGAAATGGAGTCTCTTTTTCACAGGCTCACCTTTAGCTTTTGCTGAGGTGTGCACCGAGCTTTTCTTTCCTGATCAAGCTTGCTGCATAGGGAATCTGGAATGACACAGAAATAGACACTGCTCAAGCCAAGGTTTGGCTAATGAAACATCCACGCTGGAAATCCCTGGAAATGAAAGGTTTTGTTTGCCTCCCGGAAAACAGGGAGGAATTGTAGGAAACAACACTTTAAATTGAAGGGTTGAACTCTTAATGAAACTGCAAGGAGGTTGAGGCAGTAATAAAATAAACATGGTCAGAATTAAAACAACAGATGATCTTAAAATTCAACATAAAAGATGCCTTCTGATGCTTTGTTTTTATCAGTTGCTGACAAAGGGTGAAGCCACCTGTGAGATCACAAAAAGTCAGCTGTCTGTGACAGATCAGGCAACTCACACTGATCCCTGCACAGCCAAAATACAGCAGGCTGGGAGCGTGAGACTTCGTGTATTTATATCCTCGTAATTAGGAAGTTCATAATAGTTATCTCCAACTTGCACCAATCTGAGGGGAAGCCACTGAAGTGGAACAAATAATTAAAGAAAAACAGAGAACATGGGCATATTAGGGAACATAGTTATATTTAGAAACAAAGTGGGATGATGTGCTCATTGGCCACTGGGAATACATTACAGGGCTGCTCTTCTTCAGTGCTGGGCCTTTAGAATGCAACAAAACTAAATTGCTCTGAGATTTCTCCATAGCTGGCAATCCAAGTGGCTACAAATTCTTCGATGATGCCTTTTGGAGAGTTCACTGGAGGAATTCAGGCTGGGAGATCAAAAAAATCTGTGTCCCTGCACTCCTAAGTGCTGCTATGGGCTGAGCTGACCTGCTTCTGCTGCCAGGCACTCCAGAATATGCTCACAAATAATGTCAAATATGCTACTGCAAGCTGACAATTGTGTCAGCTGAAGTCAGGATCAACCCTTAACCTCCACGGACAGCAGAAGGAGGAGATGGCCAAATGCACAGAGCTCGAGCAGACTGCCCCACACACCTAATGACACAGCGAATTTGCACCCATATCCACTGACCCCACACGTTCTTGTACACCCATTTTGATTTTAAATACTTTATGCCCAGAGAGGATGTTTATGTCTCATGGCTGGGATGAAGCATCGCATCTGCAAAGACATTGAGAGACTTATCCACCCCTGCCTACCTAAATGAGGAAAAGAGGAGGGGAGGATCAGGATGAGAGGAGAGAGAGGGTCTTCTGCAGCTCGGGACCTAACCCTTTCATTTCTTGGGAAAGGAGGTCAATCTGACTGGAAGCAGCAGCACCAGGAAGCGGCGGTGTCTGTGGCTGGCTGAAAGCAGAAGCTTTTCACAGGGGCACACTGCTTCCCCCCTGGAAAAGGGGAAATGTGTGTGCACAGACCACTGATGACCAGAAAAGACCAAGATTCCAGGTGTTTTGTCTGACTGCTCTTATAATCCCTTCCCTTGACAGAAGACAAAAGGTATCGGAAAACTTGTGGCCAGATGCCCCCACCAAAAACCAGAGCTGTCCCCTCCATCGTGTCCTCAAACAGAGATGCCTTCAGGACACAGTGCTTTCAAGGACTGCAAAACTCTCTCCCAAGCTGCAGCAGAGAGAAGCTCTTCCCCGGGCACCCATGGCTGTGGTTTGGATGCAAAAGAGAGCCACAAACAAACTGCACCAAAAAATCAGCACATTCCAGCTGGGACCCGTGGTACCTCACCAGCTGATTCCTGCCTCTCTCCCACTCACGAAGGCCAACTTGGGTTTGCATGGCCACAAATTATATAGGACATCTCCCAAGCTGTACTGACCTAGATAATACAACGGGGTACATTCTGTCAGAAATTAACTGTTCTTAATCCACTTCTCTGCTATATTTGGCACATCGGCGTCTTCCTAATGTGTGTTGTTTTATCTGATCTCCTGGTAATAAAAGACAGTGGGAGAGGTGGGTGTCCAACAGGGAAATGATTACTTTCTCCATGAGTTAAATCACCTACAAAGTCATCTTCTATTTCTGTCGTCGTCAGAGCATTTGGTAACTCTGATGCTGTGGAGGAATAGGATTTAGGGTTCTTCATGGCAGAACAGTCCTGTTCTGTGCCTCCATGGGGAGTGCTGTGATGAGGACAGGATCAGCACTCAGAAGGGCACGGAGGTGCAAAGGGTGGCCCTTTTCAAAGGGTGCACAGAAATAACAGAAGTGCAGGCAGCTTGGTGAAAACCTTTTCATTACCAAGTCCACATTAGTAGGAAATACAGCACAACGAGAGCAGATCTGAAGAGAAGCCCCCAGAGAAATGCAGTATGGACTCTGGGTCTTTTTTTCCTCCAGGCTGACTCCAGTCTAGCCCTGGTACCCATCAGGAACCGGAGCACACTCCTGTGTGCATTCCTGGAGCACATCCCCTCCTGTTCCACCTGGGAGGAGCACACTTAGCAAGCCCTGAGCCTGCCCCACAGCACGAACCAAAGCACAGATAATGGACAGGACTGGTGAGTAACCTCTGAAGCTCCTGCCTGATCCCTGTTACACACTTGGATGTCAAAGAAACTTCAGCACACCGTCCTCTTTCAGAGGCTTCACCTCTGCATCGCATCTCTAGTGAGGTACACAATGATACATCACCCTGCCTTCTGCTGCCTAGAAAAAATATTTTGCACTCAGGCAATAGCAGGGGCTGGCTTATGGCTTCTCTGTGCACATCCACCTCCATTTTTGATCAGAATTTCTGCAGATCCTAAAGGAAAGGAAGCTTTCTGTTTTAATTTCTACAAGGCATCATTTTCTTTAACATTTGAATTTTTTGGAGAAAGACGCACAGCTCCATCCTGTCAACCCAAGGCATCAAACCTCAAGCATTGTCAAGGTACAAGTTTTGCTCACCTACTTAAAAAAAAGAAAGGGAAAAAAAAAAAAAACAGCAGGAAATAAAATTCTGGTGAAAGCAGCTCACTTTCCTGCACACAATCAAGGATGAGCCTTTTCAGGACACAGGACGCACGGTTCCAGAAATGTTCTTTTACCTGTTATTATGTGTGCTCCTGTGAACAGGCACTTCAGCACAAGATGCCACTCGAGAAATCCGAGAGCCATCCTGCTGAACAACTGTTTGCGTTCTCACCAAGGTCAAGCATTCGAGCTGCACCACTTCAGGCAGAGCACAGAAATCACAAATGGCACTGAAGCACTGCCATTTCCCATTTCCTGCTTTTGAGAATGGAGACAGGCACGCAGAGACTGAGCCCTCCACGCACAAAAATGTGGATATTTCTTGTTTGGATAATGAATACATTAGCTGTACAAAAGCACCAGCTTTCGGTAAACAATTTAAAATAGGAGTTAAAACTACTGGTGCTCTTCTGAATTACAGTGCGACCCAGAGGAACATGCTCTCATGCCTCTGAAGATTTACCAACATTACCACATGGTAGGTTTCTTTCTTCTTTTAAACATTCCTTGTCAATCTCTAAAGATCAGGGTGAAAGATGATGCAGAGATGGAAATCGGTTTCGCAGGGAGATAGTTCCTGATTTATTTTATTGCCTGACTCTGAAGAACAGAGTTGATTTAAAGGAGCACTGAGAGCAGAAAGCCATAAAACACAGAGGAGTTCCAGATGGATCCAGTTCTGAGCTCTGAACATTATTATCAGCCTGAAGTGAGGCTAGCAAGGAGGAAGTCAGTTCATGGGAGCGTAACCTAATTAAAATACCCCAAACAGAACCAAACCAACATTTTTCACCCAATCTGGAAAGACAAAAGCCTGCCTGAGTATTTCACATTTCTAACACATCTCAAAACCCTGTCACCTTTTACCCCAATGTGAAATTAGTGGGATTGATCATCACCTGATGATCTAAACCCCAATGGGTGATGAACACCACTGAGGTCAAGGCTTCCTGAGAACCCACAAACTGCTTGTAAGGGACCTCTGACAGAAAATGAAGAAAAGCCTCTCCGTTTGCAGGAGGTTTAAATTTCCTGCTTGGTGTTCTACTTCCCTGTGCCCCTGTTTGAGAGGGGTTCATGAAAACATTAAAGGATAAAAATCACCAAGCTGGCACTGCTGCTTCTGATCTTTTTCTCTCACAAGGCAGCTAGTAAGAAAGTTCATGGTTTTAAAATTTGTTCCACTTAACACTGTTGCTCAGAAGATAGACAGACACAGAGTCTCAGGCAGGGGTTGGCTTGATACTTGCTTAGGGTGCTGGCCTGTCCCAGCAGGTGAATTCTGGTCTCATTGGACAGAAACCAAAAAATTTAAAAGCAGGTGAGCTCCTCTAAGGCTGTACCATATGTGTCATGTCAGAATTCACCCCATCCTGCCGGGAAGCAGTTCCTCCTCATTGGCCCTTTCTGTGCAACCCAATTACAAAAGCCAGATGATCCTCAGAATCTCAGAATCTTTTAGGTTGGAAAAGATCTCTAAGATCATTGAATCCAACTGTTCCCCCAGCACTGCCCAGCCCACCACTGACCCATGTCCCCAAGTGCCACATCCACATGGCTTTTACATCCCTCCAGGGATGGGGACACCACCACTGCCCTGGGCAGCTGATCTCAGTGCTTAACAGTGAAGAAATCTTTCCATAATATCAAGTTTAAACCTTCCCTGGCGCAACTGGATCCACATGGAAAATCCGTATTATATATGTGATCTCCATGTACAGCCCTGTACTCAGCCAACTTGAGACACAGCACTCTGCAAGAGGAGGAAGAGAAAAATGCATTCAGTGGTCTAAGATCCATTTTCTGCTTAAATATGATGACTAGTTGTTAGCGCTCGGCCGAGAACCTGGCACAAACAGACTGCAAAACTTCCTGGTAGCTGTTTCAGACACTCTGAAAACTCTGAAAACTGAAACACAGGAAGTTCCACCTGAAAATCAGGAAGAAATTATTCCCTGGAAAAGTGTGCACGGAGAGGTTGTGGAGTCTTCCTCACTGGAGGTATTCAAAACCTGCCTGGAAAACTGTTCTGAGTAAAGTGCTCTGGGGGACTCCAAGCGAGCAGGGAGGTTGGACTGTATGACCTCCAGCGGCCCCTTCCAGCCTCACTCATTCTGTGATTCTCACCAAAACTCACGGCCACACAACATCCTGCAGCTCCAGCAACCTACCAAGCCACGCTGCGCCCAAAAAACCAACACCCACCCCGAAGAGCTAAGAGAACAGGACGCACCCCGGTTTCCTAGTGACTCGAGCCTTACTCCTGATTTTCAGGACGCCATAAAATATGATTATTTTTCAACTGCGGAGCGGGCAGAGCAGCAGAACGAACCCGCGGTGGCTCCGCGCAGCTTTCACCGCGGAGCGCTCAACGCGCGGCCGCCGCAGCTGCAGTGGCGGCCCTGGGGCGGCAGAGGGCACCCGCGGGCCGCGCTGGGACGGAGCGCTCCCAAATCGGGGACGAACCGCCCCAAAATCGGGGACGAACCTCCCCAAAATCGGGGACGAACCTCCCCAAAATCGGGGACCAACCTCCCCAAAATCGGGGACGAACCTCCCCAAAATCGCGGACCAACCTCCCCAAAATCGGGACCAGATCGCTCCCAAATCGGGGACGAACCTCCCCAAAATCGGGGACGAACCTCCCCAAAATCGGGGACCAACCTCCCCAAAATCGAGGACGAACCTCCCCAAAATCGGGGACCAACCTCCCCAAAATCGGGGACGAACCTCCCCAAAATCGGGGACAAATCTCCCCAAAATCGGGGACCAACCTCCCCAAAATCGAGGACAAATCTCCCCAAAATCGGGGACCAACCTCCCCAAAATCGGGGACCAACCTCCCCAAAATCGGGGACTAACCTCCCCAAAATCGGGGACAAACCTCCCCAAAATCGGGGACAAATCTCCCTAAAATCGGGGACCAACCTCCCCAGAATCGGGGACCAACCTCCCCAAAATCGGGGACCAACCTCCCTAAAATCGGGGACCAACCTCCCCAGAATCGGGGACCAACCTCCCCAAAATCGGGGACGAACCTCCCCAAAATCGCGGACCAACCTCCCCAAAATCGGGACCAGATCGCTCCCAAATCGGGGACGAACCTCCCCAAAATCGGGGACCAACCTCCCCAAAATCGGGGACGAACCTCCCCAAAATCGGGGACCAACCTCCCCAAAATCGGGGACGAACCTCCCCAAAATCGAGGACAAACCTCCCCAAAATCGGGGACAAATCTCCCCAAAATCGGGGACCAACCTCCCCAAAATCGAGGACAAATCTCCCCAAAATCGGGGACCAACCTCCCCAAAATCGGGGACCAACCTCCCCAAAATCGGGGACTAACCTCCCCAAAATCGGGGACAAACCTCCCCAAAATCGGGGACAAATCTCCCCAAAATCGGGGACCAACCTCCCCAAAATCAGGGACGAACCTCCTCAAAATCGGGGATGAACCTCCCCAAAATCGCGGACCAACCTCCCCAAAATCGGGGACCAACCTCCCCAAAATCGGGGACAAACCTCCCCAAAATCGGAGACGAACCTCCCCAAAATCGGGGACGAACCTCCCCAAAATCGGGGACAAATCTCCCCAAAATCGGGGACCAACCTCCCCAAAATCGGGGACGAACCTCCCCAAAACCGGGGACAAATCTCCCCAAAATCGGGGACCAACCTCCCCAAAATCGGGGACCAACCTCCTCAAAATCGGGGACAAACCTCCCCAAAATCGGGGAGAAATCTCCCCAAAATCGGGGACAAATCTCCCCAAAATCGGGGACCAACCTCCCCAAAATCGGGGACCAACCTCCCCAAAATCGGGGACAAATCTCCCCAAAATCGGGACCAGATCGCTCCCAAATCAGGGACGAATCTCCCCAAAATCAGGGACAGATCGCTCCCAAATCAGGGACCAATCTCCCCAAAATCGGGGACGAATCTTCCCAAAATTGGGGACGAATCTTCCCAATATTGGGGACAAACCTCCCCAAAATCGGGGAAGAATCTCCCCAAAATTGGAGACAAACCTCCCCAAAATCGGGGAAGAATCTCCCCAAAATCGGGGACGAATCTCCCCGAAATCGGGGACGGATCGCCCCAAAATCGGGGACGAACCTCCCCAAAATCGGGGACAAAATCTCCCCAAAATCGGGGACGAATCTTCCCAAAATCGGGGATGAACCTCCCCAAAATCGGGGACCTATCTCCTCAAAATCGGGGACGAACCTCCCGAAATCAGGGAAGAATTTCCCCAAAATCAGGGACGAACCTCCCAAAATCGGGGACCAACCTCCCCAAAATCGAGGACAAATATCCCCAAAATCGGGGACGAATCTTCCCAAAATCGGGGACGAATCTTCCCAAAATCGGGGACGAGCCTCCCCAAAATCGGGGACCAATCTCCCCAAAATCAGGGACAAAAGCCGTTCGGGCCAGCATTCACCACTGGCACAGGGCACAGGCTTCACGTGGGTGTTTGCGCTTGGAAGTTTTCAAACGCAGTCATATTTGGGTAACTCATTTTTTGTGATTCGGTTCGGCTTCTTGTACTGCAGACATCCCCGAAACAGGCCAAGGCGGTTTATTTTATAGTCTGATCACTCAGTTTAGAGTGAGTCAAACCATTTCTCGGGCAAAACCTGGCTCTGGTACCCACAGTTACTGGGGATCAGGGAATCACAGAATCCTCTAGGCTGGAGAAGCCCTCCGAGATCATTGAGTCCAACCATTCCCCCAGCACTGCCCAGCCCACCACTGACCCATGTCCCAAAGTGACACATCCACACAGCTGTTAAATCCCTACAGAGATATTCAGCAAGGACTAATTTAAATTGTATAATTCTTCAGGAGTGAGAAGAACCAAAAAACCCCCTGACTCCAGGCATCTATATTGTTTGCAAAATAATTTATAAAGCAATTAAGCTATGCTCTGTGCTAAGTTACACCAGTAAATTTTGAGTTTAGCACTAAAAAGGCATACACCTATGAAGACCTAAGTAAAACTAAGATTTAAGTATGTACTAAACATTTCTGCTTTTCTCTTTGCACTTCTACATTAACAAGAAAATTAGGTTAAAGCCCTGTTAAAGTAGTAGTGCCACATCTCAGGTACAAAGAAAAGCCTAACCTGTCCCTGTTAAAAACAAAACAACAATAGCAACCAAACAAAAAATCAGAAGCAGCCACACTTTTTGTGAATTTTGTGAATTTTTGTGAGTTCTGCACAAAGCTTTAATTCATCCATGCCATAATCTAGGAAGGCTGGAGCAGTTCTATCATTTCCACATTCAGTTCATTAATCTTAATTCCAGATACAAATATACAAGATATGCTCACATGAATGAATTAAAGCAACTGCAGGGATTATCACCTCAAAAGTGCTGACTCCATTTCAGCTATCAGCCAAGACATCTCTGAAGATTTCTGCACCTATTTTAAACAAACACGCTCCTTATTGCAGCAGTCCCTCAGGTTTTCATACAAACATCTTTATATCCGTCTCAGTGATCACAACCTGCCCCACAAATAGGAGCATAAAGACTTACTGTTGATTTGATAACATTTCTATTAGTAATGATTAAACCCAGGCAGCTGTAGTGAGTGAAGAGGTCCTGAGTTATTGGTGCAGTACGTTAAATATTGAAATTATTCTCCGTAACCGCATTCAGACAGCTCTGTTTAATAGCACTGTCTGTCCATAGCACACATCAGTAGGTGAAAAGGGTGTGAATTATTTGATCATATTTCTTTTCCTGCCCAAGAAAATCAGGAAAACCACCGCAGCTGGCTCGCTGGAGGTCTGGGAGATCCAATTTCAGAAACAACTTCACAACTGCACCACAAGGTGAATGGCAGAGGTGACCCATTCTCTCCCTGGGAGGCAGAGTTCCTTAGCTCCAAGCTCAGCTGACACAAGAGATAAAGGCTGGGGTGGACCCATAAACTTTGTGCCTAGAAGTGCTTTGCAGCAGTAAATCCCACTGGTCAGCTGTCTCAAGTCCAAAGCAGCAGAAGAAGTGCTTTTCAGGGTGGCATCTTAATTAGCATTTTCTATGACAACAAAATTCACAGGTCAAGCCAAACTTCCTGCCTGGCATCGAGGGACAAAGGGGACCACAGTAACACCTGGACACATTAAAGGAAAAGAGCGGAGACCAGCTGCAAAAGAATACCCAGAGATGTTCTGGACTTGAGTTTCCTCAACAACCTCTTTCCAACACCCTCCATCTCTCATTGAAATCTCTGAAGTCAGCAGGAGCAGGGCGCGTGAACGTTCGGCAGCTCTAAAAATAAGGCCAGTCCTAAATGCCTCTAAACATTGGAGCACAAGTTTGACAATCCTGGCCTTCAGCTTTACTTTTATGTCCTAACCCATCAATTAGAAAATGACAGTACCAGGAGGTTGGGCAATGCCTTCACCACACCAGTGCCCCGTGACAAGCAGAAGGAAAATTTAGATGCTGAAGCACAGGGCTGATTCAGGGAAGTGGAGATATTTGGCAAACTTGCCTCAAAAAAGACTCCAAAACCCTGTTGAGCAATGTCAGAGTGATTGCAGAGAAAGCACCAGCAAAGCAAGCATTAGCTGACAGCCTCACCGTGCCCTGCTCTTGAAACAACACTAAGCACTATTTCAGAATGAAACAGCTTCCCGTGCTCCAGCCCCTTCCCTCGCACCGGATTAGGAACGTCAAGTTTTCAAAACAGCACAGCTGAATGTGATGATCTAGAGCTGCACTAACACACAGGCAAAATCCCTCTTGGTTTTAAAATAACAAGCAAGAGACCCAACAGTAACGTGTGCCTGCGCTGAGCTGTGTTTTGGCAACTTGATCCTTTACTGCTGAGATAAGCACTTCTTCTAGTGCCTGAAATGAGAAAAAGGCACATCCGAAGGTTTATTTGCTGGTGAGAAGATGGGATTGAGCAGATTCCCTACCGAGGGCTGAAATGCACCTCTCGGCAACTCACACGAGGCAGAAACATTTAACTGCTTAAGGTTTACTGATTCACTCCTCTCTGCAGAAGCACCTCTCCGTGTTGAGTCAACACATTTTGTTTAGTTGAAACATGAAGACCCATCTGGTTACTGTATGAAAGTAAATCTCCAGGTAATTAGGCTCTAAACCAGCTGAGAACTGCGTGTTTACCTCTTGCAAAGTGTAAGGCAATAAGAGCTTGGTAATGGTGCATCTGCATGGCTCACAAAGGAAAAGTTTGAGGTGTGCGCTTAAAAAAAGCAAAGCAGCAGCTCAGAACGTTTTTAGCAGAGAGGGCAAACTTACGATTTGTAGCTGCTGCACCATTTCTTCCCTGTACGCCAGTTCCCGCTTCATCTGATCTTGAAAATTATCTGCATGAGAGGGGAAAAAATGTAGGTGCAGTAATTAAAACAGAGACCACATAGGAAAACGGACATAAATTAAATCAAACCCGGTCACTACTGGGGAGCCATGAAGCATTGCAAAAGTCCTTCACTCAATTAAAACATATGCCTAACAAAAACTTATCTAATGGGAGACACTACCGACAACAGAAAAAATGTGGAAACATTAGGTATGGCTACTTCCCCAATGAGAAGACATAGGATGCTAAATTTGTGTTGCTAGCATTTATTCCCTGCTATTTTCCTCCACGGGCAAGGCTCTGCAGTCATTAGTCAAAGTTCTGCAAGCCCTGAAGAGAAGAGCAAAAGCTGCTTGTCTTTGCTTTGGCATAAATCTGTTGACATCAACAGCGATGTCCAACACGTGAGAGGAGAAAGCGTTCAAGGATGCAGCGTTTGATTTGTAGTTTGTAGCGCGGTGCTGACGGCATTGAACAAAACCAAAGCTCCATGAACAGTGACGTGGAATTTGGAAGGGAAAAAGTCTTTGAAAGAGAGATCCTGTGCAGCTGGGCTGCAGCACGGGCCAGCCTTCCTGCTCCAATACATCCTCATTCCCTGATTTTCCGCCTAAATAACCACTTCAGACAAAACTGCATTTGGTAGAAAATTAACTGATGCTCCGTGTTCCGTAACATTCCTGTTGGAGGGTGGGAAAAGGAGAGGTATAAACAAAACTATCGACAAGAACCAAATAACTTGAAGAGCTGCCTGATGCAGACCTGGGTGTAAGGATGGGCACTTAAATGGGAGAGGAAAGAAAACCCATCCCAAGCAAAATCATTTTGATTTGCGTAACAAGCCTGTCCTGGAAGAAAGTACAAGGGGGCAGAGCTCTGTGGCCCTCTTCGCAGAAGAGCTTAGTCTTCTCTGAATGACGAGCTAAAATTGTTGTTTAAAAGGAAAGGAGGCAGGAAATGAGCAATGAAACAAAGAAACAGTGAGAAATTTTGGCAGGCTGAAGCCATCAGCCAGAACAACCATGTAGAAAAGGAGATGCCGACATTATCTCAATGAAGGTCTTCAGATTTCAAGTAAATTCCCACAGAACTTTTAAGCCTATTCCCTCTACTCTTGACCTGACCAGAAAAATAAAAATAAAACCCAACAAAAATAAAGCAGGTTTACAGTTCCTCTTTTCCCAGCCTCCCAAAAAACCACGCAGTATAAAAAGGTAACTGCCTCCTGTCCTGGTCACTAAAAGCTGATGGTTACAACTGAGCTCCCCCAGCTTCACTCTGGGTAGGCTTTAAGGAGAAATTTTCTTTTTTTCCTCAACACTTTCCTTCCAGCTGCCTTTTCATGGGCTCATCACCTCTCCAAACAAGCAGCTCAGGAATCTTGCTCAGTCCTGCATGGCCAATGTCCAAGCTCACAGTGGAAATGGAGTGTTAATGGTAGGGACAGCGTTTTTTTTCCAGCGGCATTTATCCGAGTCCAAACGCTCACAGACAAAGCCATAAGCAGTACCCAGGAGAAAAGATATGAATATTTAAATAGCTTTCTTAACACAAAATTAAATACTTTAAGTACCCAGACTGCGTCTCCGCCATTTTATTGCCACGTTGTTTTAAATGCAGATGGACAAAATGCGGAGCAGCCGACAGCGAGGGTACAAACCAGCGTGGGGTTCCTGCCCTGCCACCACGCAGAGGTGCTTGTATTTCTATCAGGAAAGCATATATTTCGGTTTTTTTAATGTGATCTAATCTTTTTTTATTTTATTCAAGTGATCTCTGCATTGAGAGATCTTAAAGACAAAGAAAAATTTCACCTACAGCTTTTAAGTACAACGGCAATGTGAAAAATGCAGCAGAAGACAAGGTCTTGCTGTTTTATAAATTATCACAGTCCATGTTTCAAGCAGGTACAAGAAGCCACAGAGAAGGAGCAGCATAGCACTGCTAAGAGAGCTTTCAAATAAGCTCAGTTCTCATTTAACAGTGATTTCCACGAGAACTCTGAAACCAAACACCATTTACTGGACAACCCTGCTGTGGGTAGTGGCTTTGAAGGTGTAACATCCCAAATTTGCACAGTTTCAAGTGGAAGGCCCAAAAAAGGTGACTTTGGAGTTAACTGGAGATAACCTGACAGATGCATTTTCTAGATAGAAATAGTATTGCCTTTCACATCTCACGTGTTGCCTCCGACCTGAAACAGGGATGAGTTTTCCCCTATTTCAAAAACAATGAGACTTAAAAGTCAAAGTCTTGTTTACCCAAACAGGGCAAAGGACAGGGAGAACCACCAGAGAATTGCCCCGGCAGTGTGTTTTTGTCCTCGGCAGCTTTAGGGCTGGGACAGAGATCCCATTTCCACGGCTGATGCTGCAGGGAGCCTGACTGGGATACCAAACCTGCTACCTGCCTGCTCATCGGTCCCTCCTGCAGCCTCAGGTATCTCCTAGCCACAATGAACCCATCAATAAAATTTAAATTTTACCTCAACTTTCCTTTAATTGGATCTCCAAAGACTTCTCTCTCTGGCCGTTCCCTACCCAAGGCACCAGAGACAAACACCCCAGTTTGTACCTGGGGAAACTGGCAGAAGAGTTTCTAATATCTGACCTAAAGCAATAGCCCTGGCCAGCAGAAAGAGCCTGGAACAGCATCCCTCACTTGTGCTAGAACACATACTGCACTAGAGGACAAAACACCCTCACCATGGATTTACACTAATTTGCTTTACAAAGACCATTTTCTCTTGTTTTATTACGTGTGGAGGAGGGGTGGGTTTTTTTGGTAAATCTAAATCTGTAAATAGGCTTTACGGTCACTTGTAGATATTGTTTATAGCACATTATCTGTTTTCTATTTTAATCCTGAAGAAAATTGACCACTACTTTGTGGTACATTGAAACCACATATTTTTCAAGCCAGCATACAGCAGTCACCACTTCCTTGGTCGGCCGTACTTGTTCTTTTCTTTTATTTGAATTGTATTTCATGTGGTTTAATTGCAGTGTTTATTTACATGGCAAAGACAGAGCATTAATTTTACTGTAGAAGAACAAAAGGATAAATAAGAGACTTGAATGGCAAAAGTCCAAGATGCCATTTCACCAATACCACACAGCAGAGTTTTGATCTCTACTAATTATTTGAAAATTACCTCACTCCAAACCCAAGTAATGACTGGATTTATTCTGAAGGATGAGGTTATGCTCCTTTCATTAATATCTGTATCATGTCAAGTGACTCTTCTTTATTTATGGAGCTGTCTACATATTTCAATATTTGGGCTAAAGATGGAGTCATTGCCATAATCCTTGCTCTTCCTTTCTTCCCTGAACTTGCCTATCTGATACTACAGAAAGGGGACAGTTTCTTTGAACAACAGGAAAATGCTGTCTGTGTTCCCACCTTTTCCGGTGGGATCATCCTGATCTAGGTGGGATTTCTCCTGGAAGAATCTTTCCCCTGCTGCTCCAGTGTCATTCCAAAGCTCCCAGCCAAGGGGTCTTTTTCCATATACCTCTACAGTCAGCCCAACCTTGTGGCAGCTTCCAGAAACCTCTGCTAAGTGCCCATTATTTTCATTTTATTTAAGATGTGCCCCCTGCATTCCGTCGCCCCTGGACAGCAGCACCATCAGCTGTGGTGAAAGGGCCATCTCAAATGGCCTCTCTCAACGGGAAAAATCCAAACAGGTATTTCTAGTCCTTAAAAAGGCCAAATCAGTTCTCCAGCATCAGCTAGAACCTCCTGGAAATTAGTATTAAGAACCTCCTGGAAATGAGTGTTAAGCACTTTGTCTTCAGAAGCCCCTGAAAATCTGTTTAAATTTGGTTAAATCGCCAACATCATCGTACCCCATGAGGCCCCAGACATTTTTCTGCCTCCTCACTGTGTTCAGTGTTCCCAAAACCAGTGGAAGGTACACCTAAACAAACATCCAACTTTGTGTTTTCCCTGCAAAAGACCTGCTGGGGCAGCTGGAAAGCCACAGCAGGAGTGTCAGCGTGGAATCCTGGAATGGTTGGGGTTGGAAGGGACCTTAAAAATTCCCTCATTCCAACCCCCACAGTCGCAGCTTGCCCCAAGCCCTGTCCAAGCTGCCCTCAGCAGAACTAAGCCCAAGATCATGGCAACACAGCTGAAAGCTCCCCTCATTTTATCAGCCTGACCGCAGCCAACCACATGCACAACACCAAAAACACAGATTTTTTGTCTTACTGAAGACTGGGAAAGACGCGTTTCCTTTCAACACCTGGAATTCCTGTTCCAGCCTCCTCCGTAGGTCGATCTGCTCAAACAAAACCTTCTGGAGTTCCTCTAACAAAGAGAAAAAGTGGTTTTTATAATCTGTATAAATAATTCTTGAAAGAACAGTTGCAGAGCAATTCATTACTCTAAGACAAAATATTTTAGCGCTTATTAAAAAAAAAAAAGTGTTGCATAGACCTGCCATAGATTTTGTGCAGAAAGCCATGAATATAAATCAATGTAATATATTATTTTAAAGTATTATATTACAGTGTCATGTATTGATTGATATATATGCATTAATCTCAATTATATCCACCCAAAGGTCCATATATTATTCATATGTTACTTGACAAGCTTAAAATATGGTGCAGAACAAAAGTGCCCCCTATTATCCTCATATTCTATTAAAACAAAGAGCAGTTTTATAATGTAAGAGGTCCTTATTTATTTTACCTTTCCCCATATTTTCCACATCCTTCTTCAGAGAATGAGGTGAATTGGTTTCTTGTGTGTGTTCTCCTTAAAAAAGAGAAAGAAAAAAAGTTATTGATTTACTAATAGTTCTTTTTTTCAGTGTTGTCCTTCCTACGCATCCACTTCAGAGAATCTGGAGAGGAAAAAAAATGGGAAAAAATATAAAGAAAGAGTAAGACCGGGCTTAATCTACAAATTTCTGGGTGAGCAGCACAAATATTTGCAAACTCATATTTTCTTCTAGTTTGGTGAAGTATCTGCCTAGAGCACAGCCTCTGGCAGACAATAGCTGATGTAGAGCTCTTCTTGCTGAGCTGATTCCTCCTTTCCCTCTAAGCCCTCCTGAAGATGCCCTTATCAGAGAATAACCAGGAGCAGACAGAGAAAAGGGAAGATCCTTCTCTCCAGTCTCATCTCATCTCCTCTCCACGGGAAGCCCGTGCTCTCCATCTGGGCAGGACCCTGCTCCAAAATCCACAGGCAGAATGCCTTTTTGCCTTCATCAGCTCTTCAGCTTTATCATCTTCCAGAACTCCATGGCATGGGTGTGCTGCAACTGGATATAATTTATATCCAGCTGAGATAAAATTGACATTAGTGGTATTTGCATCTAAAGGATAGAGCTCTGAGGTCAGCCAATTGATGGACTTCTGTCTTAGGTTGCTCACATCAACTTTTAATCATATTATAGTACAGAATTTTCTATATAACAGAATTTGGCTATTTCCAGATATACGCATCCAACTTCCTCCGGCCTTTTTCATCTAAAAATTAAATAATAATTTTTTAAAAATCACAAGTCATTAAGTTCACCTGAATGACAGTTTGACTTTAAAACAGAACCTTCTGACAAAAGGTGTTATTTTCATTATCCTCTGCAACTGCAAAATTTTTTCTGTGACTTCTATGAATTGGGTTTTTAACAAAAAGTTATTAAAAACTTTTTTTAACAGAATAAAATGCCGCTTCAGCTGAAATTGATGGAAGATTTCCTGTTATTTACAGCTGAAGTAGAAATTGACTCTCAATAATTAAGAAAATATTTGGTAAATAACCAATTATTGAACTAATTGGATTAATTCTTGTTTTAGTCCAGCCAGTAAATACACATCATTAACTCCACTGATAAGTAATCACAAGAGACGTAGATATAAATCTATTCATGTGTTTATATCTTTGGAAGAGAGGACCATGGATAAAATATCTTGGGTTTTGATGTTTCATTTGGTTTAGTTTCTTTTTTAAAAAAAAATAATCCATAGCACTGGATAGGTCATGACACAACAGACAACAGTTAGTTTAAAAATTATTGTGTCATCACACTAGGCTAATTTTAAAGTCAAATTGGAAAGTCTTGCAATAGATGCAGTCAGAAATCTTTTTTGAAAAACATTTGTTTCTGTTTTCAAAAATCGATGCAATCCTATATCCAGTAAACCTTGAAGTCATATTATATGAAACCTATCCAATAGCTCTGCATTTTTGCATCTCCTCTCTCTTCATTCCTTAAAAAAAAGCCAAAAAGCAGCCACTCATTCAGGCATATACATTTACACAACTGGTGTCTGGTGCCAGCGATTCCATTTTAAAAAGTTGTTTATGTAACGTGGTGATTTTAAAAAAAAAATCATTTTTGTTGGCTATTTGGTAGAAACAAAGTATTTTCTGCAGGTAAGTTGTCCCACCACAGCAAGAGATATAGTGAGCGTAAAAATAATCACCTTTAGTGCAGTGGTTTTAGGAGTTTCTACAATGTAAAATGGGTTTGTTGGGTTTGTCTGGTTTTTTTTTTAAACTAGCATCATTCTTTTTTAAACAGGATGGCTAACAAAACAAAGTATTTCGTTAGATAAATCAGGGTGCACTAAATCAAAAGGGAGGAATTTAAGATTAGGAAGGGCGAATTTATCAAATTAAAAATATTAGCATATTCCCAGTCCATTTCTCCCATTGAGGTGTCCTTTTCTGAGTGTTTTATGTGCAACTCTGAGCGGTAACAGGCTCACAGACAGGAGGTAACTGGATTTTTCAAGGAGGAGGTAGGAAAAGGGGAAGAGACGAGAGTATGGTGACAACACAGCTCTTTCCCACTTTTGCAGCTGAGCTCCCAGGGCAGTACGGCTCGAGTTGCTCACTCACCGGGACAGAAAGAACTGCATCAAAATGAAAATAAAGGCATGAAGAATAACCTCCCCAGCCTCTGCACCTGCCCTGCTAAGCTACCAGAAAGGTCCATTAGAAAATCCTCCATCCTTGCACCTGAAATAAGTAAAGAATGGGACTGGAAAAATGGAAGTATTTAAAGGGAAAAGCCAGGATATACGGTTTTAAGGAATAATTGCATTTCTTAACGGCTTTCTGGTGTTAAAAAAAAATAATAGTCTCGACATTATTATTGTTAACAGCAATAATAATCAGATGGGTTTCACCTTTCCTGTCCCCCTGAAAATGATAATCAGGAGCCTGCTCTTCTCCATTTTTCCATACTTCCCAGAGGCCCCATCACACGTTGTGTACTGTTCTATCTTAATTGAAAGGGAGGAGGTATTGAATATTTAACCAGCTTCCTTTCTCTTAAATGTTAATTAAAAGCTAAATAGGTGTTTAAAAACAAACAAACAGAAAGCCCAAAGAATTTTAATCAGTCTAAGAAAAAATCACTTCCCCTCCTAATAGCTCCACCATAACTCTCTCAGGCCTTGTCTGCACACAAACTTGTAGCATTTAGAGCAGCGGGGCTGAAAGCTGTGCCACTCCCCAGTGTGGACACAGAGATCTCCTTTAGGAAATCAGTTTCTTGGGAAAAATCAAACTGCTCCTCACCCGTCTGTTGGATAAGGGAAAGAGGGTGAAATATTTGCAGACCATTCAAACCGCCTCAGCGAAAGCTTTGGGTGCCTCTGTTCTTCCCAACGGGCTCAGGCGCACAGATGTTGTTTTTCTGGACTAAAGGTGCAAATGGCTTTCTTAACCAGGAGTGTGAAGATCGGCCCATGGTGGACAGCTCAAAATTACTCAAAAATGTGAAAAACAGAGGTCCCAGTGAGGGCGTTGACACAACCTCAGCTCTTGCGATGCTGCCATTTTATCACCTCCGCATCCACCGGGGCGCTTAAGATTTTAATTTTTAACATTCGAATTTTTAACACTTTTGAATTTATCCTCTTCAAAAGAAATGCACTTTGCCCTCATTGTAAAAAAAAAAAAAAAAAACCAAGCCAGACATGGCCAGTTTACCCCTTCATGCCGTGCCACCTCCTGCAATCCTTCCCCAGAAAGCTCTCAGAGTGTTCTCCAAAAAAACAGCTAACAAATCCCACTCTGTCCCAGACAACTCAATGCGCTGATTTGTCCAGCACACGGCTTGGATGGTCTGGGAATATAATTCCATTCTCCTGGCTCCATGCCCTTCACCTGGTCCCCAACTCACACCCTCCGCGACCCTCACGACCCCTGCAGTTTCAGACCACACGAGGCAGAGCCATCTCCCCTCTCTCCATCTCCGCTTCATCCCCGTTATTCCTGGACAGAAACTGCGCTTTTCAGAACACACTGCATCTGACAAAAGCTCTGCACCTCGGCCCTGAGGCCGTGGAGCCCACGGCACCCCTGGTCTACCATAACTTAAACACCCACCAGCATCTTCAGCTGGAGAGCACTCTGCCTAAAGACGC